>OZ037779.1:52173794-52378794 GCA_964035525.1 Porites cylindrica | reverse complement strand
AGAGCGGCGGAACTTGCGTCCACCGTGCAACATGATCGTTCCTGGTGAAGATTATTTCTTCAGAGGACGGCCCCTTGAATTAGTAAGACTGTGCCTTTCTTGCAAACGTGGACCATCCGTGATGGCAAATAAATAACATTATTTTTTACTCAATTATTTAATTTATGGAGTGCCTAGATTGGATGGCTGGGTTATACAGCTTTAATGATACCAGAGTCAACCTCCCCTCCAGGTGAAGATAAACGCATATCAGCTCCTTGTTTAAGAGCCAGGATAGATTTATATCCAGCTGACAGAGCTGACATATGATAAAAGAACGCTTCCTTTTCTACTTGAACGTTAAACTTCGTGATTCCGTATTCCTTGAAAAGTGCGCCAACCTGGGAAATAAGATACCGCACAAGCCTAATTAGCAGCTACCCTCGATGAACACACCGCAATTCGCGGTATCAGCCTAAACTGGAAAGGGTAGGGAGCGTCGATGCCGAGTTTAAACTGGGGCGCAATCCTACAGCTGATCATGATGTAGTTTAGGTTGGTCCCAGCGATGGACACCCACCCCACCAAGGGAGTTCCTCAGGAGAAATAGCAAAAAAATGTCTTAACATCAGTTACCGCAGTAATTTTTTTTCAGTTAATATATAGTATTATGTTTCTTTGTACAGTGTTAACCCTTTGTTAAGCGGACCCCAAGTTAAGAGAACAGGAGCTCTATGAGTCTTCAACTTTTTTTTTCTCATATTTTCTGTTAAGGCCGGGCTGGTTTTCACTAGCGACATTGTCGGTCATAACCTGAAGCGTAGACCGTCATGATCTAATGAAAACAGCCCTCTGATCCGCTTACGATCTAGTGAACTGACTAGGTTGTTAGAATCCCACACAGAGGATCTTAAACCATCCATACAACATGCCGGGAACGAGCATTGTGGTTTGTATATTCCAACCACAACAATTTGGTTTTCACTAGACTGTAAGGGAGGAGTCATATGCAGATTCAGGAAAATGGAAACATTCTGGCTCTTCCGTCTCCGATTCCGTCGCGCTTATTGATTTTCACTAGGTCATAACCGTTCTTACAACGACTCCCCTTACGATTCCAGGCAGACAAAAGAGATAGTCCAGTGTGTATAATACAGGTTTCACTGTAAACAGAACAAATTGAATGACCGTTCAAATCCGAAACTTGTTAAACAAGGAACACTAGCCAGTTGTCGAAAGAACACTCTGCTCAGGTACCGGTACTTACCATTTGAATAACTCTCTGTTCATTGGCTGATGGTGCAACTTGAACATGAATTGAGCCAACTATGACGTCAGACGAGTGCCGCCAGAAATGGGGGTCTCGGTACGAGAGAACTCCATCCAAAGATAAAATCTACAAAAAAGCCACAAACAAACAAAAATAAACATTGAAGTAAATAGTAAATGATAATCTTTGCTCTCCGGTATACTGGTTTCAAAAACAAGACTTTAAAAAAACTTCATAGAAAATGGAGAAATACGGAAAGAAGAAAAGGACATGAAATTTATCCCAAGTTTCAGTCTGGCCTACTCAAGCAAGGTCAAGCAACATAAGGAGATTGTTCAGCAACTATCTACAATGGTCTAAACAGTGAAGTAGATTACTGGCTGCCTGTTTTACTGAGCTTAAGGGCAAAAGAAGAAATCAGGCCTGAATCGTGGTATACAAGTAAAAGCTAACCTTATTAAAAGCGCTGCCGACAGTTTTGTCAAGTTCGGGAGGTGTTCTAAGCAGCAAAACTTGGGATGATTCGCGAAGCAGAGGAAGTACGCTGAGGAATATTAAAGCCGCGATAAATAACGAACACAGAGGGTCCGCTATAAAGAATCCAAACTGTTCAATTAGCACTGAGGATACTATCACTCCAACACTGCCCATGGTATCAGCAACAACATGAAGAAATACTCCTGTAACATAACGAGAACATCAGCATTCAAAATAAACTCAACACTGATGATACTGTACAAGATAAACACCACTGATGAAATAATCTTGTAATCTTGTAACGGATCTTTACAATTCACGCATCAACTAAGCCAGGAGCTGCTTACGTTACCGTGTACCATGAACAAGACAAGTTGTTAACCTTCAATTTCGAGTAGCCAGATCAACAACTTTTTGACAAAACTGGTTGAGACAAAATGAAAAAAGACGAACACACCCTTATTTACACACACGCGACTCCCTTTCAAAACCTTACTGAGATACCTGACTTGTCCAGTTTTGTTTTAATATGTGTTATATAAATCCCTACCTTGCATATTTACACTGCGATCATGATGATGATCCTCATCAGTGTGACCTTGCCCGTGGCCATGACAATGGCTGTGACCATGGTGACTGTGGCCATGGTTACTGTTACCATGGGAACTGCCACCATGTGAGTGTGCATGCCTGAAGGCAAAAATGCCTACCAAGTTCACCACAAGTCCTCCAACAGACACAACCTGGTCAGAGGACACAAGCAGAGAATACCAACAGATTTCATTCCCAACTGAATACAGGTTTTAAATGGCTACCTTTCCTTTTTCCTTGCAAAGTACTCACATTTTTGCATTTACATTTACAGTCACAGCAGATCAAGCGTACCACCCGAGATTGTGTTAATGAATCAATTATTTGAAAAATGAATCCATTAGTTGTTGTTGCAACCAGTCTCAAATTCAAATCGGCATTCCTGAATGCATCATGAGCAGTGAATTTTTGAAGATAACTCCTGTGTATTCTTGAAAAATCTTTGAATGGATTAAATAATTATTTTTTAAAGACATTTACCTACATCAAATTCAAGAAAACTGAGCTGTAAGAAATTTCATGACTACCTCATGTGTGAATTCACTGCTCATTACGTATGCAGGAGTGCAGAGATGAAACTGAACTCTACAACTACCAATGGATTCAACCTTCAAATAATAAATTCATTAATGCAATCTTGGGGGGTATGCTTGATCTGCCCTGACTGTAACATATCTACAACAATAAATATTTTTCACATAAAACAAATGGTAAACAGTATTTGCTCACATTTTATGAACCCCATGGTAAGCTTTTTGAATGAAATTGATATCAATGGCCCCACCATGGGGCATTTGCAGCTTATACACGAAAAAATCACAAGAATGCCCAAGTAACATACATTACAAGGTTGGGTGAAGGGTAAGCTTGGAACTTACTGATTAATAATTGGTACAATTTTATGATAGCAATGGACTTAAATTCTGTGTCATGTGTAACATACTTTCACATGCAGAAAGTTAGATTCACTTTTTTTTTTCGGATCATTCAATGTTCGGCCTAAACCATACAGTCTATATCGTAGAAATGCAATAAAATGAACTCATGAGAGTCAGATCAAGATTTTCTCTTACCAATAGTCTCTCAGTGTTGACATTTGGTGGATCAAACAAACGCTGAAGAGCAGCAATGAACACAAAGAAGGAAATTACTATCAAGAATATGCCATTAACAAAGCCAGATAAAATCTCCACACGGCCATATCTAAAAACAAATAAAAGACACTTAAAACCGAATAAACCTCAAGGTTAACAATACTCAAAATTTGTATTGCACATACAAAGCAAAGAAAGGAATGGCAAAAAGAAGAAGTTTAAAAAATTTGTAATAAAAATGCTGTGAATCGCTTTGTTATATTTTCTAGGGATGGCTGAATGTTGTCTACATGTTAGGGATGACATTAATATTTCATGTTATACCCATATGAAAATGTTCTTGAAGCCTTCCATCTTGCCATGAGGGCAGCACAAAGTCCAATCACCAGTGCAGTGCAGTCAAACAACATGTGGAAACCATCAGATATGAGTCCGAGGCTGTTAGTCCATACACCATACAACAGCTCTACACCGGTGAATGCCTGGAATAGCAGTGATAACAGCAATGTTAAATAAGACATCCTTTCCTGATGTCATACATGAAGAAACGAGTGTGCCCTAAGGACTAAAACTGATAAAAGTACTTCATTGTTAGACCAATGGCAACATGATAAATGGTTGATATTGAGTTATTTCCACAAAACATAAAAAAAACAGTAGATCATGCTGACCTACTGGAAATTTCAATAGACAACAAACTAGAATTACATAACATGCCAATAGATTCGCTGGAGTGAGCACAGATTTGCTTTCTAAGTTGCAGTATATAACAAAGCCAAGGGAATTGGAGCAGTAACTGAAGAGTGATAGAGGATTCTTACACAATCTAAACACTGGGATTCAAAATTTTTGCATTAACCATTTCTTACTGACCAAACAATGAATGTCCCACAAATTTAACTCCAATATAGGCCATAATTTTTTAGCTAACAGAAAAAAGAACTGGGCCAAAACTGATTATTGGCTGATAGGTAGAATTTTTGCTTACCAGATTGAGGCAGAGAAAATAGAAGATCTGCCTTGATTCTGACTGTTCTACAATCTGCCGCAGCAGACTCTGCACAGTGTTTAGTACAGACTGAGGAGTCTGGTAGTTGTAGATTGGAAGGCCGCCTGTGGTATAACCGATAAGATTTCCTTTGGTCATACGCAGCGAAGGTCTGGATAGTAATCTTGTGGCTGAAACATAAATGTTCAAATTTAACAATAATCCAGTAAATGGAAAGGGCTACAGGAGTAACAGCTAGTTTATGTGCTAAGTTCAATAAATACAATAAAACTTAACCATTAGAAGCTGTCAGCTCTAGAAACTTATGAAAATGTCCCACTAGATGAACCACCCAAACCTAATGTACAGTGTCACCCATAAGTCAAGAGATCACTCCACAATAAGAATGCCTAAGTGAAGCCATGAAGTCAATGCTTTGAGTGACAACTGTGTATATGATGCTCCATAGTCATCCATGTTTCATGCCAAAATTCAGGCCATTTAGAGTAGGAAAAGAACTTTGATAGTCAAAACTCATTTACTTTGACTTAAGCGGGTCATTCCCTCCACCTTTCATTTGCCTGCTGACGGGAGTGAGCTTATATTTGCATCAAACCACTCACCCAGCACAAAGAAGAAAGCTGCAAATAAGGTTCCAGCGGATACAAGATGAGGTTCCGATGGTTTGCCGTGATGCCATTCATGCATGCTCCATGCCCAGGGCTGATCCCAAAGAAATGATAGAATAACAGCAGATAAAAATGATGCAATGGAACCAACTTTGCCTGTTCTGGTGGATTCCAGTTTGGCCAAACAGAAGGACTCAATGTAAAAGTCAAATATAAAGACAAGAAATACAATAATGGCAAATGGGATTACTGCTTCCGTCCAATCAACATCTGTCGTCTGTATGAAAAAACAAAATGTAAATAAAATTAGTTCTCATAAGTAGGTTGAGTATGATTGTCCCGGTGAACATAAGTCCTGAATAGGACTGTTGTTGTTGACAGTGACTGATGTTTTGACAACCTGGCAGTAGTCATCTAAAGAGTCTAAATTGGCTGTGCTATTATCATCAATTACAACAATGGTTCCTCCCCTTGAAAACCACATTTTCCATTCCTTTTTCTCATTTATTCACTTAGATTCTCTCACTGAATACTTGCTGGAAAATTAAAGGACACCTATCAACTGGTACACTGCACCTATAAAGCTATCATGGTATAAATGGTAAAAGCAAGGAAAAGAATGCAGGTCTGCCAGTGGTTTGTGTACCGCAAGAAGAAGAAACAAAGGATAATAAATAAATACCTGGGTAAAATATGATAACAGGGCTAAAGGCAGAAGAATCACTGAAGATAAACAACTGGAAACAGCCGCAAGTCGTTTTCCACCTAGCAATCAAAAGAACAAGCATTCAACAGAAATACAGTATTCCTGGTGATAAAAAATGCAAGGACAGCTGATCCCATACTACCTATCATATGCCACACTCCCCATGGCTCACCTCCAATTTCCACTGCTAATGTTCTTGAAATATTCTTATGTGCAATTTTACACAACAGTACCAACACAAGAAGAATAAGTCCACCCTTTGCAAAGAAATTAAAAAAACAATTATTCAAATACAGATCACTATGCACTAGTTTGACATGATGCGATATTACATGCTTTAAAGAAGCACTTACCTTGTGATCTGGTAAACCAAGTCGAGATAATGCTATGTAATAATAATGAACCCACTGACTGTGATGTTGACCTTCCGCTGTGAGCAAGTTAAGGAAAGAGTTTCTTTACTATACACAGACTTTGATGTTCCTTGACCTGCATTATGGTATGAAAAATGTTACATTTCAATGGAATGCGGTACGATGTAAAGTGGTAGTTACAACAAACGCTATACTTAAGCAAAAAATTTAATAAGGATACGGTGACTCAGACTGCGAGCATCATTATCAAACAGAAGAAGGCACAACATTCCAATAAGAAGAAGCACTGATCCTCTGACCTAAAAAAGGCAAAAAAACAACATTTCTAAATCAATCAATCTCTTACTTTGACACCTCATGTCAAAGAGCCAGAAAACTTGTTCAAAATACGAATGTGTAAGTAAGATATAATGTAATATATAATGTAAGTAATAATAATCCCCGTCAAATGCTGACATAAGCATGACGATCACATGCAGATGTACCAAGACAAACCTAAGACCAGCTGAAGGTTTTGGATTTACTTTCTCTTATCCTCAAACTGCACTACATAAAAAGTTCATGCAATGTAACACTTCTACTCCTTCATACGTTCTATGTCTAAATGTAACACTGCACTGTAATGACTCATAGATGTTAAAAATAAGAAATGTCTTCTAAAAAACCAAACAATATAAATACCTTTGATGGGCCAGTACCATTTGAATGGAAGAGCACTCCTAATGCAGCTAACACAACTACATCACTATGCTCAAATAATAAAACTGTTCTGTGTGGAGAAAAAAGGAGTGTTAACAGTGGGAAATTTTAGATTACCAGATTTTAATTTTATCAAGGGGAATTTATAATAGGAAAAAAGGGTGTATGGTTGTCTATATTTACAGAGCTTTTCAACATGTTTTTTTAGTTATTGCATAATAGTTTTACAATATTTTTGCAAGACCCCACGAGCTGAAGAGTTTTTATTTTTATTTGTGCCAAAATATAGGCTATCTGTCGGTCTACAGGTATAATTTAATGATGAGTGACTAAATATGTTATTGCTCAAATATTTTTACCTTAATGCCCCACAGAGAGAAAGACCTTCAAGCCAAATTAAACTTATTACAGTTGATGCTATAGCATGCTTTCCTATCTTGTACCACTGAAAATTAACATAAAAAATATACATTTTAGCAGCAGATTTGCAGAATTTTAATGAAAGCAATATGCACAAAATGCATAAGAACTATGACAAGTTTACCTGATTAGGAGTTATTTTCTTTCCTGATGAGACAGGCCTTTGTAATATTACAAGGATAACAGTTGAGCTGTGAACAGGCAAAAAACACAAATAAAAGTCATCTTAATGGGTGGTACAAAATAATGTGAAGGCCACATTTCTACACATCCTCATGACACAAGTTTCTCGTTTGACTTGGATTTGAACAGAAGAAAGGAGACAGACGAAGAATCTCAGACCCAAAATAATTTATTACAAGAACAGAGCATCACGTTACAGCCTTGAACACTTTTGCTCATCAGCACTTTTCAGGAGAACAGGCTAAGTAATAACTCTGTCACAACTTCATAAATACATCAATCTGGGCTTTATTTCCTAAAAACATCTTTCCCAAATAATTGCTTTAATCAGCAAAATGAAGGTTGAGTAATAATAATTTATTAATGAACTGAATAATAATAATGCATGTCACATTGTGATAGAATGAAGTTGATCTGGGTAGAACATACCAAAGCCTGACAATAAATAAGAACTGTACAACATGGAAAACTTTAAGCTGCTCATAAGTCACATATAATCCAAAGGTATGAAGAAACTTAGCAACAACCAGTGCTATCACATATGGTGTGGTCCTGTTAAAAATAAAGATTGAAAGAAAAATAACTAGCTGATTCTCTAAATCTCCTTCCCTGAAATTTTTTGAAAATATGTAAATGTCATTCTTTGTATGCACATAAGATGTTTAATAATGGTCTGACCCCACAATAAAAACAGAAAAATGTGGCAATAAAACCCGCTTTGGGGATTTTTTGGGTCCCCACGACTGGTCACTCATGCATTGCCTACAATTCACCATGTTTCTTCCCCCCGCCCAAACTTTCCATAATCATTGTTTCCAATTCCTCCTGGGTACTATTCCAGTCACCCCAAAAGAAATTGAAACAATGTTTACAAGTGTAACATTTGGGGAGCACACAGGGAGTATATTAGCACTGTCAAAGCAGCAAATGGTCCACTTCTAAAAAATGCATATAAGCCACAGCTGCAGAGTGAAACATTGCAATTGTGTCTGAAGCCAGTAAAGGTGTACTTTGTACAGTTAATACAATTCTGTCTGTTCTTATTTGGGACAGTCACCGTTTATCAACTCAAGGCATATACGTAAGCATCAGCCTATAAAAGACAATTTAAAAAATTACGCCTGCCACAACACCCACTTCCCTAAGAAGGATACCTAAAAATCAACACGATTTTATAAACGATTCATCAAAAGCTTAATAATCAGTGAATAATTCGGAACAAATTATAGACCCCACACCTGCCCAGAAGTAAATATTTAGACGATAGCATTTTTGACGGTGCATATTTGCATGTATATTGAAGAATCAAGTTACACTTGGTTTGAAAAGAATACTTAGCTTCTTTCACAGCAATCTCAGTAATCGAAATCAAAACTTTGGCACCATTAATAAAGAAAACTAAAATTGTTGTAAAATAAATATAAACCTAAACTTAAGTCTTCGATAAAGGAAGAATATAAGGCTGATTAATAGGCCCACTGAGACCGAAAATGGCGAAAAATAGTTGAGAATGGCGTAGATAAATGCGTGTTATAAGGCTTGAACTCACGTTGTGTGTTGACCGATCGGTCCAAGCTGTCGTTTGTTAAAAAGTAAATGATCAGAATACATCTCTACGTCCTCCATCTTGAAATCGAAGCATGAGCTGGCAAACGATAGGTAGCAGCCGCTGACAAAAAATGGTCAACCTCGTTGCCATTCGACCCTGGGAACGAGGAAAGAAATCGTTCATCAACTTCTTACCTTAGCAAATAGAGTAATTTTAATTTTCAGTGGACAAAAACCTTGTACCAGAATAATTTAAAGCATACTGCATTTTTTTAGATTTTTTAAGTAAAGTTGTAATTAGTCATCTGTAATAACACCAAAGAAAATTTCTCATGGGAGCCCGAGAAAATGAATGTTAAACTTCACAAAATTACATCTTAAACATGAAATTTCCAGAATTTTGCCCGTATTTTCACAATTCTTGTGAAATTTGACATTCATTTTCTCGGAATCCCATGAGAAATTTTCTTTGCTGTTATTACAGATGACTAATTACATCTTTAGCCCTTGGAAAATGTAAAAAAGAATGCAATATGCATATTCTTTAAATTATTCTGGTACAAGGTTTTTGTCCACCGAACTTAAAATTTCTCAATTTCCTGGTGGATTCCGTCTTAAAGTAATTTCGCCTTATAACGAAAATGTGATGGGAAAGATTTTCTCTTAATAGCTTCAACTTCGGTGGTCCATCACATCGAGAAGATGGGTAAATCGTGAGGGAACGTTTGGGATATGTGAGGATTGTACATTATTGTTCAGGAAAACTCTTTGGAATCAACTGTACAGTTTGATAGGTTTATTAAACGGGCAAGGAATGATGGAGTCGAAAGGCGTGGAGAGGGAAGAATTAAATTTGCTACAACTTTTTTTTCAATCAGGTGCGAACACTTAAGGACCTTTTAACAATGAGCTAAAGAAGGCTTCAAAAATACAAGACATTTTTCCTATGCTGCGGTAAGACGACTATGATTTCACGCCCGAAAAACGTTTGGTCTTGAAAAACTTCTCCGAAATGACAGTTTTTATTATTTCCCAAATGATATTCTTCGTGAGCTCTTTTGGTTGTGGAGAAAAAATTCAAATGCAACCCCCCAAAGAAATCCTATCAAAATACCACAAGCTACCACAGGTATTTTTAAGACGCAAAAAAAAAAACTTAAAAAATAAAACAGCCAGTAGGATTTCATGATGTTTGATATTTGCCACCAAACAGGTGCTCTTTTAGCCTATTTTTGTCTCGTTAAAAGCATTTTTTCTCAACTAAGGGTACAGCTGGCTTGCCTACAATCTTTTTATCAGAGTGTTATCAGTGTCGTACAACAGACGACGTGAGAAATTTGTACGCTGAAATTCAACAGTAAGAAATTTTGTTATGTCTGAGGCCCGATCAAGTCAGTCTTTATAGCTCATGTTTGTATTGTTGTGGCACCCGTCCTCTTCGTTTTTACGTTTGGTATTTTCAGTTTAGGGACAATTTAAATATAGAAAAATACTGAAGGGATGTGGTTTGGTTTTGTGTACTCCCACTTCTGTGATAAACTGGCTAAGAAGCAAAAATTCATTAAAAAGACGGTGTTGTGCGTCAATGCAAATGGTTGGCCGGGTCTCAAAAATCAGCTGTTCCTACAAATTGCATGATTCAATTCGAGAGTGAAATTGGCCAGTCCCACAAAATTCTGAAAAAATGAAACTTCTTTTCTAAACCGTCCATCAAAACATGCCACTAGAGTACTCTCCAAATACGATTATCCCTTATTTTCTTCCCTTTTCACCTTTTTCTGTTATTTCCATTCTCAATAAGCCTACAACATGATTGTTCAGCTGAACATGGCTGCATATGGCTTTTCCCTCTTATGACGTCAGTGCTCTGTGATTGGTTCACGGGCGATAAAGATCAATTGATAATAACAGTCAATGACAGGTGCCATTTGCAGGAAAGATGACCTTCGCAACCAGCCAAACATCCGTTGACGTTAATAATAAATAGCCAAAGCTCTCGGATTTTTCCTTCCACTCTACATCAGAGTTTCTCCACGAAAAAGTTGGGAGCGATGCGATGTTTCGAGTTGTACGGTCTTGGGGCCTCGCCAACGTAATATTATGTGTTCTTTTAACAGCGTGGCCCCCAAAGACAAATGGATATACCCTACCGCTTGATAAAAACGCCGGAAAAGTCTTCACCAACGGATGGGCGATAAAGGTGGAGGGCGGTATTGAAATTGCCAAAAGAATCGCAAGATCTCATGGATTTGACAAAGTTGAACCGGTGAGTGCTAGGTAGAGAATCGGGGTCGTAATGATTTTTGCCCAGCATGTTTTGAAGGGCTGACAAGTACTTGCCGGTCTTATTTGATATAGAATTCGATTATTATGTTTTCTTTACCCTGCCTAGCTTAAACACTGGCCACCCGGCAGGTCAGACAAATACTCGGTCAATAAATCTCCTTATTCCCTAGTCGTGTTTTTTGATTTGTTATAAAATAAATCCCATTTTTTCAAGAGTTGAAAGCAGTAAATTCATACTTTGTGCCTTTTATGCGAAAAAACTGTCTACTTTCTTGGATAAATTATCAAGGGATTTTTGGTTGCCACAAGTTTACTGGTAATAAATGTTGTGAGCTGGTTGATTGGGACATGATGTTTCCAAGGGTGGAAACCAATAACGCCACAAGTCGAAATAAAAGCCCAAGTGTATACTCTCAGTTCAGTGAGTGGAAATAGCTTTGCAGGCCATCAATGTAACACGAAATCTGTACTGGGAAGAGAGAATCAGTTTTCTTCCCTCGGATTTAATAAGCTTTTTTATTCGGTGACTTCATTACGGTTGTCCGACAGTTCTTCAATGTTGTCACTCGTTTAGTGACAGGTTTAAAAACTCACAATTTTAGAGTTCCAGATTCCACTTGTAAGTTAAAAAATTTTTTTGCATGCGAATTTTCCTTTGAAAATTAATGAGAGTTTTTAATTGACTCTGTTTCGCGATACATCAATTTTGTCATGTCATATGTGTTAACCTTGAGCAAAGACAGGTTAATTACCCACTAAACGAGGAAAAATGCTTGAAATAAACTAAAACCTGACTAAAAGTGATTCAAAAACCTCACTCAGATTTGAACTGATTGCTTTTTCATGCTTTTAGGACAAACACATTTTTAAAATTGTTCTGAAAACACAAAAACGTTTGGTTGTTGTGGAGATTTGATGAACATGCAGGCATTTGAAGTTATACAATGGTAGAAAGATTGTTTTCCAGCCGTTCAACAATACATATTGAAAACGTTACATGAACACAAAAAAACAAGCATTGTAGTATTCTCCAACAAACTAAGATCATGGATATGGAAGATGGATAGCGCTTATTTGAAATTTTTTGTGCGTTTCTGATTGACATATGACCTAGAAGAGACGCCTCCCGCGTACATTTGATTTTCTCTTAGTACCATTGCCGGCTTGCAGTGACTTCAGTGACAGTACTATACTGGTGTATATGTGTTAGGTAGACAGATCATCGCATTTGACTGTTATAGAGACCTGCAGGGTTGTCTTACAGGAAAGATAATGAAGTTGTACCATAGCAAAGTATAATTGCTTGATTTAGCAACAGTTTATTGAAAATAAATAAATGGTATGTTTATGGAAATTTATGTAGGCAGGCAATTTTATGCGTTAGTCGTATTTTACCAAAAACCTGTTAGGTGATAGAAATTAAACCAGATATCTTTATTTCTGAATATGTAGATTGGTACCTTGGACAATTTTTTCCACTTGGTGCATTCTGAAGAACCACATCGCTCAAGACGGAGTGCAGATGAGCGGACACAGTTGTTAATAGAAGATCCTCAAGTAATTGCTTAGTATTTAACACTTTTTGGTTCTACTATGTTTTCACCAAAAATTTTTCTTTATTCGTGCAAACTTGCGCACTCGACGAAGCGGGTGCTTACACAGGCCCGCTACAACAAAGAATCGCTTGAAAAACAGCTATGGTGAAAAAAAACAAACTCTTTTGCTATTCTTTAATTCTTCTTCTTTTCCCTGATATGGGAAGATTTGAGAACTTAAAATAACCGTGTTTTTTTTACTTGTTTTAAATTCCTAAACTTTTATCACGTTCAGTGTGATATGCCGTGAATCAATGTCAGTTTGTATAATAATAATAATAATAATAACCTTTTTACTGCAGGTTGTGTGGGCGGAACAACAACATGAGAAAATTCGCGTGAAGAGAGGCCACTTCCATGACCGAATGACAGCACGGGGAATTGTGCCTCGTTTTAATGATCCTCTCTGGGACGGTCAGTGGTATCTGGTAAGCCGGTGGTTGAACATCTTTTTCTGTCTGGAAACCTCATGTCTCACAATACTTGATAGGCTGATTGTATACTCTCTTTTAACTAGAGCTTCCCTCTTTTAAGCATGTTTGAGGGGGCATCACTATCAAATTAAGTCGTCAGTGGGTTTGGTATATCCTACAATCTTGATGTCACAGATTTCTGTGTTCATATTTATTTTGTAATAATGAGTTCTTTACGTAACCATGAAACAATAAACAAATTGAGATTGAACTGATTTTAATTTGTTTCTTCGCCAAACTAATTTGTAACTTACATCACCTAACCACAAAATTACTGAAAAGATTGACAGATCTGTAAGTACAGAGAAGCGTTTGACGCTCTTCAATTAATAAACTCGCAGTTCAACGTGTTTTATCATTTCTAAAAACATTAAGTTACGTGTTGGTGTTTTTAAACTTGATTGTTAAACAGTTGATAATACTTTTATATTTTAACCTATAAACATTCCTTTCAGAAACTCAGTACCTTTCGAAGCCGAGTTAAAATGTTCGATGTGTTTTTACACAGGATGATAAGCGTGCAGATCAAGATCTTGACATACACGTGCTTCCTGTCTGGAACCAAGGCATCACCGGAAAGGGCGTGGTCGTTACCATTCTGGATGATGGTAGGTTACCAAGCTGACCAGTTACGAGAGGCTGCAATGGCATCCTCATGTTTTAAATTGCGCTTCACGGTATTTGGCGGGATAATCAGTCGTTAATGTTCATTTTCACACCTTTATTTGAATCACTCTTCAATTCGAGGTAATTGGTTCACGGCAATACCGAAGAAAATCAACACTGTAGTAAGTCATTACTATACAGACTCATGCACTGTCCTGATCAATAACCTAAACTAATAAGTTTCCTCTCCGTTATATCAAAAGGTATTGAGCACAACCATACGGATCTCATCCGAAATTACGTAAGTAGAAATTAGTCTTACTTGTACTGATTTTACTTTGATATTAAAACTGTAGAAGATATGATCAGTAATGTGAATTCATTTTCACAGGATCCTGATGCGAGTTGGGACGTAAATGGCGAGGATGGAGATCCATTCCCTCGATATGATCCAACAAACGAAAATAAGTAAGTCTATTAGAAGGCAGTAAATTATAACATATTCCAGCACTGATAGATATACATCATGGATTAATTAAGTCAGTCAGGCCGTTCTTGTTCCTTTGCGTCAGAACGCTTGAAAATTTAGAAACAAATTGGTGAATGCCAGGTCCTTTAGTCAGCCTTACCATAGGCTTCTGCCCTTTCTTACCACTTAATCTCATCGTAATTAAACAATCTTTCGTTAATCAATAGCTCACGTACTTCCTAAATGCATCCGAAGTGCAACTAACTAGCACTAGTGAAATTCTTGTAACTTGGACGAAATCCTGTTAATTGACTTCTTGGCTGCTGGACTACGATTTCTCTGGGGAGAAACCATGCGTAAAGTGCAGCGTTTTGAGTCGCCAATACCACCATAGCCATGCAGTCATTGTTTTTCACAGTGTGACCGTTGTTACCTCTCTTTTATAGGCATGGTACCCGCTGTGCGGGAGAAGTTGCGGCTCAAGCGAACAATTCAGTGTGCGGAGTGGGTGTGGCCTACAATGCAAAGATAGGAGGTGACATATTCTCACATATGAATCAACTAAGTAGATAGTACCTGGGAATGTACTTGGCAAGTGAAATTAGAGAATAAAGTGTTTTTTCGTCCTTCTTCGCAAATTCAACAAGAGACAAAGAGAAACCTCGCACACCTCCAAGAATATGAATGATCGGGAATTATCTTTACAGCTACATGAGTGACATGGTTTAAGTCTTTGGGAAAACAATTTTGAGACCTTTAGGAAGTGATTTGTAAGTCACTGCGACAAAAGCAAAATTTTAGACAATAACGTCGCCAACAGGCCGCCTGGGTTGCTGGGTATTCTTTGGGTTTATTTAGATTCTTTTTAAAAGTTATTTTTGCGTTCAACAATTAATTTCTGGTCGGGAATTCGAGACGGATTTATTATCAGATATTATACTTCCATTGGTCAATTTCGTCATTTCAACTAACCGTTTTTACGCAGGAGTACGTATGCTCGACGGACGTGTGACTGATAAAGTGGAAGCTGCCTCATTGAGCCTCAATCCTCAGTTCATCGATATCTATTCTGCCAGTTGGGGGCCTAGTGACGACGGAGCCACGGTCGAGGGACCTGGGACTTTGGCTGCTGCTGCGTTTGAAAATGGCATCACAAAGGTACTGCTTGCACTGAACTTCATCATGCACAGAGATCTCAAGCTTTCTGCTACTGTACCTATGACGCTTATTAAGAGAAAAAACTTTAAACAAATATCGTCTGGGATCCAACCTTTAATCCCTTACTTCTTTGGAATGAGTTCTTATTTAATAAACAGGCGGGAAAAATAAGGACCCATCTAGCATCTCATGACGGCTTTCAAGATCTATACATTGACTTTAATACTGAGGATTAATTAGCCTGTTCCAGGTGTTCACATTGCGGAAGCGAATTAAATCGTACGCGGGGAATACGAGGAGAAAAACGAGGGGTGACTGGGGCGAGAGTAGTCTCGCCTTGTTTTTTTCCTAGTCAATTTTTTCGCCCGCGCTCAATTAACTGAACGCTTGGAACAGGCTAAGGTGTAATCGGCTTATTTCAGAATTGAAATTGTAGACTTCAAGTAGTAAAATTAATCATTATTCAATAACCAAACCATCAGTCAAAAATGATGCCCTGCTTTCTTGTGTTTAAATTTAAAGGGTCGCGGTGGATTAGGCTCCATATTTGTCTGGGCGTCAGGTAATGGTGGTCGACATGCAGACAGCTGTAACTGTGATGGATATACAGACAGTATTTATACGCTGTCAATAAGTTCCGCTTCTGATCACGGAGAATCACCCTGGTATTCAGAAAGCTGCTCTTCAACTCTGGCTACTACCTTCAGCAGTGGGGCGCACGGAGAAAAAAGAATTGTGAGTTGTCCTACAATTTTAGATACTGATATGTTAATCTTAAAAAAAAAAAATTAAGGTATACATCCTTTAACGCTCTAACTTCTTTCCAAGAAGAAAAAAATCGATAATTTTGCGATATCGCCGGTAGTTTTTTGGTTTCCAGTTGCTCATAACTCAGGAAATCGGTTCAAAGGGTGTTTCTGGCTTTAATCAGGAAAAATGAAAAAAAGTTTGAATAAGAATTAAGGCACGTGCAATTAAAGCTGCTTTTAGAGCTTTTTTTTGTCTTTTTAGGTAACAACAGATTTACATAACGTGTGCACTGAAAGACATACGGGAACTTCAGCGTCGGCACCGCTGGCTGCAGGCATCATAGCGCTTGCGTTGGAGGTCAAGTAAGGAGCATGCTTGGTATCACTTTATAAAATACGTTACAAGTTGCATCCACTGTGCACTTTATGATTGATTGACTTACAATTCCTGATCTCCATATCAGAAAAAATATAATAGTTCGTATTGTGCTGATCACTACCTTGGCTGCCAGAGCCTTTTTCATGCCCGGTTTCTGGTTTTCGTCAAGTCTTTAAGATCTGTTGAAGCATCCTGCCGCTCGCGAGAAAAAAAAACCCTCTGGTGCCCAAGGTAACTGATCACCTCAGTTGTCTAAAAATCTGTTCAGGCGATCGAAATGATCATGCACGTCACGTGGAACCCCTCTAATGCGATGCAGGTTGATTCGGACGATTCATGAAGTGACAGCAATCGCCTGGTTAAAACTGATGTCTAATATAGGATGGTTATGAGATAACCGGTCGAATGGTCTCGTTCGTTCGTTCGCGACCTGGGCCGAATTGCGAAAGATGATCAGCATAAATCCAGGTTTAGTTACCTTGGCAACTCATATGTTCTGTTTGTACGTAATCCAGGATTACGGCTAAGCCTGCTTCTAACAACTATTGGGTTTTAAAAAAACTCCTTAAACTCTTAATTTTACACGTCATATTTACGACAGTACTGATCTATAAAGAAGGGTTTAGTAACTTAACTCTGAATAGTGCTGCAATACGTCTACTCCAGCCTACGCCGACTGAATCAAATTTAGAGACGGGGGGGAATACCGAAACCAATTATTAGCGCCGCCCAAGGTCGTTAATTTTGTGAAACAGTTACCCGCAGTTAAGTAAAAAAGAACATAACCAGGTTGTACGATGGATTTAATGTTTTTGCTTGTTTGTTTTACGTAGCCCGCGCTTGACATGGCGTGATGTTCAACATATTGTAGTATGGACATCAAACTGGGAACCACTAAAACATGACCAAGACTGGAGCCCTAATGGAGTTGGTCTTCATGTCAACAGAAAGTTCGGCTTTGGTTTGTTAGTTGCAGAAAAGATCGTTGAATTAGCCAAACCTAATACTTTTAAAACCGTTCCGGAAAAGACCATTTGTAGAGGACAAATAAACCAGGATCGCAAGTGAGTTTTTAAATCCTTTGCTTTTTCTTTGCAATTAAACACAGTTTCTTTGTACTTGCAAGTGCTTTGTTCGTCTAAATCTGTTCGATACATTTGTATTTTTATCCTCTCCCGATTTTATATAGAATTGTTAGATATTTTCGCGACAAAATAGACAGAAGAGACATGAACATAAAGAAAACCAAACCAAATATAGACAAATGACCAGAAAGCCTCGGAGTAAGTTAGAATTTCATAATATCGAACGTAAGCTATTCGGTAAACACATTAAACGAAAAAACACAACCGTAAGGGCGCCTCCTATCTGCTCTAAGAACGAGTTCTTTAATTCGCTTACGGAACAATATATGAATAACCCAAATAAAAGGCTCAAAAGCTAATGAAAATAAAGGTTTCTGGGAGCTCTCTGCCTCCATGGAGCAACTTTATAAGGATCTATGGTATGCTGGGCAATAGGCAACGCTAATCGGAAGAAATTATAACCAGAAATCAGAGCAAAGAATACACTGTCGTTAATTTCTCTCCACAGACCTATTAAATACAACGAGCCTCTGAACATAACGATGCACTCTAATGGTTGCTCAGGGACTAAGGCCGAGATTCGCTACCTGGAACACGTCCAGCTCTTGCTTAGTTTGGATTACTCTCGACGTGGGGATCTTGTAGTATACCTTACATCTCCTATGGGAACCAAATCCTGCCTGTTGTCCATTAGAAGAGAGGACCTTTCAGATGAGGGCTTCACAAAGTGGCCTTTCATGACTACGCACTCTTGGGGTGAAGATCCCAGAGGTACATGGACACTAGAAATCAAGGATCTCGGTGATAACAGACCAAATCATGGCACTCTCACAGAATGGCAGCTGATTTTACATGGGACTGAAGAGAAACCAAACCATCAAACAATTGCACACCCTGATAAGCCACGTGACTCGGTTCCAGTTCCTGAGACGTCTCCTTCTAGCTCTCCTCAAGTCCCACGCGGACCAACCTACACGTTTGGGTCCATTCCTGTGACACCAGAGAGTCCCGTCAAATATGTAGCACCACAAGTGGTGACATATACTGCTCCTCCTGCTCCAAGCCCGGCCGTATTGACTCTTGCTGCACAGTCGTTAGTACAACAGCAAGTTCAGAAACCACAGAGCAATCAATTTGTACCAAATACGAAGCAGACGGTACAAGTTGGAAGAACTTATCCGCAGCAAGCAAACATAGCAGCGGAGTCAGTCTATTCAGCCGTCCAACCTATCCATAGTAACTATATTGTACCTTCAAATTACCACGAAAATCCAATAGCCAACTACTATCATTATACCAATAACCGAGGATACTTGCCTCAAGTGAGGAACCCTGTGGTACCACAAGCCACTGATCAGCTAGGATTTCACCGAATCAGTTGGAGCGAGGCGGCCGCAGCAGCGTACCGTAGTCGCTTACCATTTAATAATTATGCTAACTATCTACGAACACTGGGAAGGCGGGGGGCGGGAAGGGATATAGAACATTTAAAATCTAAGAAAAACAAGTTGAAAAGAACGTAGCAAGCGTAAAGATTTAGATGGGGTTTTTACGCAATATTCTGTATAAATATTTGGAGTACTGATTTATCATTACTTTTGGCATTTTTTATCTGTCTGTAAAACTTTCTGCGGGTCACAACCATCGATTGTGACAATGTCGTCGCTGAACTCCAGTATACGTGAAAAAGAACACAAGTGATCGAAAGGAATTTTGGAAGGTTAAGGCATCAACTAATTTCCTTAGTTCAGCTGGCTGGGCAGGAACTTAATACTAAGAGTAAATATTTCATGAAGTAGTTTTTTTTCGCAGAATTGTTCGTTTCCGATTTTTAGATTGCTCATGTCTTACAAAAAGAAATTCCAGCAAAGCCTAGCTTGCGAAAACATCCGTTTCAAACGTCCCTAGCGGCGAAGAGCGAGAAGAAACGGATGTTTTCGCAGGCTAAGCAAAGCCATAATAGAAGATCCCCAATTTACAAAACTGTAAAAATGTAAGGCTTTAGAACTGAACTAAGGTCTTCAGCAAAAACGTTACCCTCATTTCAACAGTTTTTGTATGCCAACCATAGAATATAGTTGGTGTAAACGTGCTTTCTCTTCCTTTTTTTGACTAAAGGTTACAGTTCCATTCAGCCTTCTTATTGGTTAAAACTTGGTTCAACATGGAAGGAGTTTGTGAATCAGTCAGCAAGTAGTGGGTCAGCTAGAATGTCGACTTTTGTATGCTCTTTATATAGAGTTTCTGATTGGTTTAATTCTACTAAAACCTAGTAGAAAACTATGCTTTTCTAAATCTCTGTACCTTACAGTGTTTATAGAGTTGCCAGTAACTTAAAAATAGTGTTAAGTTGGAAAATAGGTGAATGACTAAATCAATTTCATGTTTTGTATCAAATCAGAAATGAAAGTAGTCGTTAATCTCAGTATCTTGCCACAGAAAACCCATCAAGGTTATCAACATTTCTGATATAAAAAAATAGAAGCTTAGAAAGGAAATGTTGTTTTGTTCATTAAAAGAAGGCAAAGAACTTTTCCATGCAAAGCACTGGAACCTTTCAAACGGCCACCGTGTTAGACAGTTCATTTTTGTACCAATACATTCAAATTTTCTTAAAATTAAAGGCATCAAAATAAAAGCAAAAGACATAGAACGAGGCGAGAGACTTAGATAAGCTTACCATGACTGGCCTGAAAATAGCCGAAAAATTTCCCTGTAAATATTGATGACCCTCCCAAAATGACCATGACAAATTCACAGTTCTTGGTAATTTCAAGAAACTACAAATGACAAAATTAATGATAGGACAATATTCCTCGGGGGGGTTTTGCTGTAGTAATAGTTTTAAGGGATTTCAAATAAAAAGGGATATTTCTTGTAGAAGTGTGGTTGCTTTAACAGTTATGTTAGCTCCTTCAGTCTCCTAAGCAACAGTTTTTTCTGTCATATGACACTACTAATTCTTCCACCGGCAGCTAAGGCTTAGGATGTGTGAAAAAAATGCGTATCGAAATGTGTTTTTTCTTTGTTGGTTTGGTGAATACAGTAACAATGAGCGGATGTCTAGGGCACTTATGTGTCAAAATTCAGCAAGGGGCAACACTTTTAAACTCTGCAGTATGTTCAGTAACTTATGCAAGCACCACTGCCATATCCGCCCTTGTAGTGGCAGCTATGAACAGCTATTTCGACCATGTGAAGATTCATCAGTATGGCATAGCCCCAGGCTACTGCATCATTCAAATTAATAGTCTCTGATAGAGCACGACCACAATACCAAAAGTTATAGTTTTTCGCATTTTTCAGGCAAGCGCAAAGAACACATGATGGGGGAAGGCGCAAAAAATTGCCTCCTCTGTCACGCACATCTTGCCTCTATGCCCACATGCTTGCCTCAAAAATGTGCACAGAAAACTAATGCCTGTTCTGCAGGCTACCGCAATATTTAAATGGTTTCTGCACCTCCCTACTCTCTCTAGGATCTATCGAGAGATTTGCCCGCATAAACACACCCACGAGAATTGGAGGAACACGAGGGATTGAGAGAATACAAGTCCCCTTCTTACGTGCCCATCCCTAATCTTGCTTAAATCATTATCTTCATTTACCACAAATTTCTGTGTATTTGCCAAGTCATTAAAATGGCCACCCATACATGTAGCTAGCCAACTTACACATTTTTCAAGGAGGTGGAGCATCTTCTTTCCAACACACCACAATGTTTTTCTCTTTTTTTTTGTTTCATTCTTTTACGCCTGTGCAATTTATGCTGATAATTTATGACGACCACAAAAGGAACATTATTATACACAAAAACAACTACATGTATTAACTCTTAACTCTGGTCACTGATACAAAAGCTTTATTTACATCTTTTCTACTGAAAAGAACAAAAGAACTATTGTTGGATGCACGTATAAACAAATTTTTTAGAAAGGGGCCAAAAGTACATTGCTCCTTTTTAAACAACTACCACAACAAAACTTTCATCATGGTATCATGCAAGTTTTGCATGCAGCTTTGCCTTCTTGATTTAGAAGCTCTGTGGTTTACAATATCATTTCAGTCCTTTTTTAACTTGGAATGAAAAGAATAAGAAGTTAAAACATCAATGCTAACAAGCCTGTGAAACACAAGCCATTGACAATCATAAGGAACTTCCTTCACACTGTTCTTTGATGGCAGGCATAAATCAGCTGTGAAATGATTTTACAATTTCTTCGTTCCCAGTTTTCAAAAAGTATTCCAATGGCGAAGATGTTTTAATTTCACAACACAGCTGTGTTCTTCCTCTGATTATCTTCTTCCCCTTCCTCGCCCTCTGCCACGCCCTCTACCACGTCCACCAGGTGCAAGACGGCCTCTACCTCTTGCAGCTGTTAGGAAAAAGAAATACTCACATTCAGTTACTTTTAATGAAATGTAAAGTGAAAATAAATACATCATTAAATACATCTCAATCATCTTACCTGTACATGAAAGTTAAAAGATCAACATCGATGTAGCTATCAACAACAAGACTGCAACATGCTATCTTAAAGAAACGTGATATAAATAGAAAAACAACACCATACATACCAGCTTCCTTCTTCTTCGCTTTAGCTTTTGGTGCATCATCAACCAACAGAGTGTCCAGAGGTAAGCTTTCAGGAAGAATGAAGTAGCGAATGTTGTTGCCTCGTATGCTTAGCGACTCTAACTGCACAGGCTCCTTATTCTTGATGGTCATTTTTACAGCTTTCAAGTGTGTGTTCATGCTCATGTCAACACCTAGAGAAGTGATACCTCAAAAATTACTACCCAATGAATTTTTAAATGCTTGGCTAATGCTTAACATGACCAAAACGGCCTACTTGATGCCCTGTCAAAAAATCTTAAGTTGAGCTTACTACCGCAAATTTGCTTGCTAATGTTGTTGCCTATGTCATAACCTAGGAAAACTGTTGGGTACAGTGCTACAGAACAGTGCTTTTGGCTTGTTGGACAAGCACTGTTCTGTAGCACTGTACCACTTAGTGGTCGCTACAGATTCACAAAAACGTAAATGTATTGAATCATGTATCACTGCGATCTGTACCACATCATGAGAGAACGTATTGTTACAGCCCTAGAATGCAGCTACCCAGACATGAAGAATTTGAGGGCTGCTTGTCAAAAAAGCTTTTGTCACATTTACGGCACAAGGGCCAGCAAGAATTCAAGTTATGTTTAAACCCTGCTTCAGTGAACAGCATTAAGTTATCCCTTCCTCCAAACACTAAAGTCATGAATGAGAGGATGGCCACCAAGAAATGCTGCTCACTACACAACCTTTATGGAGATTGGTGTAGAGAATATGCCTGTGGGAGAAGAAGGTATTCTAAATAGCCGTCTTTAGCTTGTATGTTTTGTTTTCCCAAGAGAGGAACTTGGCCAAGTTCCCAGAGGGGAACTTGGCCCTTCTTATCTACTGCGTAGATAAGCATGTAAATAAGACGAAATTTGAAAGAAACAGTTCTCCAGAGTATTGTTACATGACCTGTATTGGAAAAACAAAACATACAGGCGTAAGAGGTCTATGATGCCACGAGTCTTTAATGGATGAAAACTTGGACGTTTGAGAAAACACAAGGAAATTTCCACAGTTACTTCCGTCTACAATTTATGTCAATGTTGCAGCAGTATTATACTGAAGCAACAGTTTCTTTACTTTATATGATTTTTTGAAATACAAATGCAAGTTTACTTTTAGGAATTGGAACACTATCACGAAAGTTTTCATTTTGATAGTTGCCAAAAGCTGATAGTTAAGCCGTCGCAAACCACAGCACACATGCTGAAAAGAATGCCTTTACACTGTAACATCCTTACCAGTGATAGTTCCATGGACAACAGTTCCATTTTTCAGTTCGATCGTCACTGTTTCGTGGCTTAGCTTCATCAAAAATCTGTCAAACAAAAACATTGAACGTTTATACCTTATCAGCTGAGTCATCATTGCTATACAACTTCAGAAGGGCACAAAATACATTCATAGATTCACTCACCTAACAAGTTTCATGGTTGCAAGCTGAAGAGCTCAGATGCAACCGGATAAAAAAAATTACCAAAACTTTGAGAAACTCAAAGATGGCCGCCAAACGTTTCTGAACGTGCGGCCTCGACTTCATGAACATGTGCAGCTCTTGCCTCGTTTGGATGTACGCTCTACGTTACCGTGGAAACATTCGCCAGAGAAGCAAAGGAGAAAATCAAAATGGCGATGTCGGATGTGGATGTGAGTAGTTCTTTAGACCATGATGAAGAGCCTCTGGCTGAACTCACAGACGAGGAATTATATAATCTTGTTCAAGAAACTTTGTAAGTATTGATTATCGTAGAATTGATATTCATTATTTCTGACAATGGTCGAATTACTTCGAAAAGTTCTTAGGACATTTTGCTGTAACGGAGAAATCAATTTTCTTTGGGATTGAAAAATGTTATGGACTGAAATCCGAGACTGAAGGGCTGTCTTAGTTGTGCTTTAATTATGAAGCTAACCAGAACTTAACCTGTAAACTGTGTGTCTGTTTGATTGTGAAAGTTACCGAAAGTTACCTCGATATTTCTGTTGCAGCCACGCCAACGAGGTTCTTAAGAACGAGACAACAATGTTTGAGAAATATCTTAAAAGAGTTGATCCGAAGGACACTGGACTGCAACAGGCTGGTAAGTAAATTGTTAGGACAGTCTGTTTCCAACAATAGCTAGATTGATTAAGTATAGCGATATATGTAAAGGTATTTGAAATGGAAATGGCGCCAGTTTTCTCTCTCCGGCAGCCTGTGGCTGAATTGCAGAGGAACCAAAGAGGTGAAATTGGACATTAGCACATAAAGGCACACTTTGCAGCCGCCTTAGTCCTACACGTATATTTGATCTCACTTCACCCACCCCAGACCAATGATAGCACAAATCAGGTAGACCATAATACCCCAGTCTGAAGAGTATGGCAGGTGCACGCACGAGTTCTTTAAATAAAATATAAGAAATAAGGGCCTAAAAACGACCTTGCACGCACAAGATCTCGTCGAGTTCTGCCATACCCTACAGACGGGGTAATACCCGGGCCTTAGTACCCTACTATTATTTTCAAACAATGTCATAGATTCTTTTATATCCTCTTCCGATAATGATTGATGCGTTAGGGTGAAAGAGACAGGGCTTATGGCTAAATAACCCCGTCCAATGAAATGAGAAAGGGTTTTAATCACAGCTAGTATGATCTCACAGCACCAGTTTTTTTGGAAGACCTTACGGCCTCCAGCTCAGCAGACCAGTACTCTACCAACTGTGCTAACAGGGTGGTAGGAGACCTACCTGGATTCCAGGGGTGCCCAAAATCTCTATCCAAATTTGTTCCAATTTTTACTGATTTTTGAGCAAGTTCCCTGGATACATAACAAGCAGTTTGTGTTATATCCCATAAAAGCTAGCCAAGGTCCTACACAACCCATTATTGAGCCTGGACACAGAGGACTAAGGAAGAGATCGCGATCAAGAGGACCATCATTAGACAGGTACACTGCATGTTGTACTTTGTTTATTTAGCCACATGCATGTGGACTACCTTCCTGTTCACTCTCTTCCCCCCTTCATGTGATTTCCGTCTTTCATATAAACCCTGTTGGATTAGTGACTTGCTGAAAGTCTTTTTGTATGTTACATAAGTAGATCTGACGTTCATTGTACTGTACTCTTCTCTTGCTGTTTACCTTATTTCCATTAATTACGGCTGCACAAACTACATCAGTTTTCAAAGGACATGTATGTTGTTGATCTGAACATTTCTGTTATTTATGTTTTTTTTTTGCACTTCATCTAGGCATTTAAAATTGACAGCAGAACAGAAGTGTGATATTGCTCAGCGCGAACTGGAAGAGTTACGAGATGAAATTGAAAAACTTAAGGATGAATCAGAAAAGATCCTTGATAATTTCCGAGTAAGTCTGTGAGATATTAAGAGAAGTTAAGTTGCTAGTACTCAGTAGTCAGCAGTTTTTATAAGTTAGTTTGTAACTTATTCATCATCAGGCTGTCATGGAGGAAGCAGACATAAGAAGTGCTGAGGTTAAGAAGTCTTCTTATGAATTTGAAAGAGATATAGTCAAAGGAGCAGTTAACCAGGTACAAGACTGACGAGCTGTCACCATTTGTATTTTCAGTGAAAGCTAATGCTTGTGAATAGTGTATGCAGTAATAATCATTATTCTTTTTACTTCTTTTTGCTTTCAAATTTACAGAGAACTAATAAAGTTATTGCTGAAAGAGTGACAAAATATATTGAGGACAAACTAAGAGCAAGGGTGAATATAACTTGATTAAATTGTGTTTTTAAAGTGCTAGTTTGGATTCTTTTGATGGTAAGCTTCAGTGCTGCATGGTCATAGAAAACATAATTTAGTAATACATAATTTGTTATTTATCATTTAATATTTTTCTTTATTGTTTTATTTGTTTCTAGGACACTACAATAGAGAAACTCAGACTAAAAAACTCTACACTTAAGGTTCAAAAGAGAAAACTTCACATGCAACTTAAACAGGTATTTAACCTTTGCCTTTGTACATGTGTATTACAACTAAAGCATGATGTCGAATATAAACAATAAATTTGTATAATGTGTAAATAATGTGTAAAATATGATTATTATTATTTTTTGACAATTTTTGTAGTCTGTTTACAATTTCTTTAATTTTTTTGTAACTTTTCCTTTGTATATCAATATGTAATAAAGTGTTGTTGAAAAATAAATAACAAAATATTTGATATAACTGGAGAATGTACGTGAAAAATGAAGAATTTTCATTTTTATCTCCAGAAAGAAGAAATGGGTGAAGTCCTGCATGAAGTGGACTTTAATCAACTTAAAATTGAAAACCAGCAATACCTGGAAAAGATTGACGAGAAAAATCAAGATCTTTTGAGACTCAAACTCATGTCCACAAATGTACAACAAATTCTTAACACTTACAAGGTAAGGAAAAGCTCATTAGCACCATATCTCCACAAAAATGCATAGAGCAGTTTCCAGTGCTGTTATTGTACTGAAGTAGTTTTTCTCAGTAAACTTTTAATTATGTTTGTTGAATTGACACATCAATAATCTAACATTGTACATGTATAAGTCAGATCATTCTACACAAAAATATGTTTAAAGTGTGTTTTTCTGTGGATTGATAAGAGGGCAAAGACCAAGCTATTCACGGGTACACTGAGTTGTAATTATGAGATCTCTGATAATACTATTTTTAATAAATAACAATTTTGAGAAACATAAACGTGTAAAAAGTAACAAGACAATGTTCTGACTTTTTGGCGACATAATGACGCCATTATCAAGGAACTCTTTAACTCCTTTTGAACTCTCATTTTTATTCTTTGATAATGGTATCATGATGTCACCAAAACTTTGAAACATTGTCTTGTAACCTTTTACATGTTTAACACTATTTTCAACTTTTTTATAGAAAAAACTGAATACACTGACACTGGAATCATCTGGCTTAAAAACAGAGATTACACAAAGAAATGAACTGCTGTTTAAAATTGATGCAGAAACACAAATGGTCGAGAAGGTAACTTCACCTTATGCTTTATTTTGAAGAATGCCAAATATTGTTACTTTCACAAGAAAATAACAGTTATTGTTACCATGTATGAATTCAGTGGCCAAAGCTTAACCTTTATACATGGATTTTGTTTTAGGAGCGAGCAAAAGCTGAAGCATTAAATTCAAGGTTAAAACAGCAACTTGCTGATTATAAAGTACCAGATGTAAGTATTGTAAATTACATTAACTTTTTTAAAAAAATATTGAATATCAAAGATTATCAAAAAGTGGATCATTGGATAATGCAATTCTAGAGCTCTGATTGGCTTAGCCATCATGGTACATGAGCCATTATACCACACTCTCTAAATACGGTGACTTGTAGGCATCTGCTCAAAATTAAAAACAAGCTGAAAATCGTTATTTTTACAAATAAAATGGAGAAGAATTCTTGATATTTTGTGGGCGGTTTTTAATGAAGCAATATTCAACTTGCGCCTGCTGGATATAGGATGATTATTATAGCCACGTCATATCCAACATGCACTCATGGAATGGTTAAATAAATGCTCCACTTTGGACCCTAATAAAGTGAATGAAAGTTCAAAATTAATGCAAGAGACGAGTATACATGTAAGTCTTCCCTAAAAGCATGCTTTGTTAAATTTATTAGCTTTTTTTTCACTGTTGGAAAATAACTGTGGAACAGAAGTTATTTTGAAAAAAGGACACGGCCATACATCTTAGTATACTTTATGAGAAATGTTTTGGGGGCATATTGCGTGGAGGATTGTTTCTTAAAATTAATGTTAGTTTTTTGTTTCCTGTTACAATAGTTTCTGTTAAACTAATTGTCTGTTTTGATGTTAACATCAGCTGGGGTGTGTGATAATGGTGCAAATGTTGTTGAAAACCTGTTAGATTTTTTTCAAGTTTTTAGACCTTTGTAACTTCTGGATTATGACCAAGGTGTTAATAATAATTATTAATCTCTGCAGGTACTGGATTATGTCACTGAACGAGCAGACTTGTATGAACTCAACAAAACCGTAAGATTTCACTGCTTGTTGTAAAACTTTTGATGTGGACTTATGTTTTAAACTTACCATTAAGTTTGTTTTGTTCTTGGTGTTTGTTTGTAGGTCCGCATGTGGGAGAGGAAGGTTGAAATTGCCCAGGTGTGTGCGTGTGTAATAACTCTAGTTCATTGTACTTTGTACTTGGAAGAGTTCCCCCAGCTGTCCCAAGTTTTCTAGCTTCCGTAACAGCGATAGTTTCTTCCACAAAATGTAATTTTGAGCACATCAGGACTATTATTTCTTGTTAGTTTCCTGTTAATGCAATTTTTAGAGATTTTCATCGTGATTTTTAAAGCAACTGGCATTCAGAATGTACCTTACAGTGTGGTTAAAAAATCAATAGGCAAGTACATTTAGGTTGCCTTTTCCAAACATTGTTTGAAGCACTGTTTTCTATTAGAAATTATATACAATAATGAAACTAACTTCTGGTAATCATCCATGCTGACAAATTCTCTTTTATACTGTTCCAGATGGCTTTGAAAACCAATCAGAAAACATGGCGAAAGTTACAGATGGTAAACCAAGAGCAAAATCCCTGGAAAGTGTAATGGAAAAACGTCCAGATATTATAGTGAAGCAATTACACATGCATGTAAATAGTAGAGGGCAGTTTTACTAATTAACCACGACAGACATTGTGAAATAAATTTATCACATAGAATAGTTGTAAATAAAAATGTATTTTTTGTCACTCATTCTTGTGTCAATTTTTTTTAGTTTTCAGGCCACAAAAATCATTGTTGTGGTCTGAGAAACATTGTCTCCTGGAAGGATTTGGTAATGTTTTTTTCAGTCATGTCAAAAAAGTTTAAATATTGCTTCTCATTCGACAATTTCGCTTTCTAAACAGAGACTTCCGGTTTAGCCACGTTTAAGTTTTGCCTGTAATGCTGAACCAGCGTTCTTCTTGTCTTCCTAAGCCCCATGCAAACAGAAGCAACATTGTTGGATGCCACAGGTTGCTTCTGTTTGCAAACCCTGTTGCATGTTGTTGCTTGTTGGTGGGAATCGATGCATCTGTCTTCACACCACTGCCAACATGGAAGCAACAACTCCCAACTTTCTTGGTCCAACAATGTTGGGAGTTGCTGCGTCCATTTGCCAAAGCTTTACAATGAAATTCCACCAAGTCCTTTTGCTCTCTTTAGAGTTTTATCACTCGCAAAATGACCTCACAAAGGTCGAATCGTACCTATTATCAATCGTGAGTTTTTATGGTCAAATGTATAGCAAAAAGGTTCTCATTTAATTTATAACATTCCGGCAGTCATATGGGACGGCTGTACGCATTTGTTGCAAATGATTCCATCCTATAATAAACCTTTCCATATTCACTGTGGTGCTCATGTGTACTCGTGTACATTTAAATCACCGTGGGCATGCATGCTTTTCTCACGATAGAGTTTCGTGCACACATGCCTTTTTTCTTTGCTGTGCCACAAAGAAAGATTTCAGTCAAAATTAAACTCACTTCAAATACGTTTTGTAACAAAAATGTTTCAAGGAACTGGGAACTGGTTTTCGTTGTTTTAAGAACAGATCGGTGTAAAGGGAACTTGCATGGTTTGCTATTTTACTGTTTTTTTTTCTATTTCTTTGTTCTTCTTCTTACTATAATTACTTCATCACTAAAAAATGTTCTGAGGGAACAACTGTGCAATACAATGGAACTTGTTTATGGTCACACATGTTTCGTTTGGTTCATTAAATAATTCATTATTGCCTATAGATTAATGTTCTCCCTTTCCCTAAAAATATACAATCATAATAAGACAAATTTATTTCTACAGTTACTTTTTATTAATACCTCAGGAATGAGGTCACAAATGCTACATTTTTCCTTATTTGTTTGTATATTTTTGCCTCCATTGAGAAGTCCATTACAATTGTAATACCTTTATGACAAATAAAAAGGAATTATTTCTGAAAGAAAATACAACCCAATTTTAATTCTTTTCAGGCCTAGACTGATTGCCAGACTCATTCGTGTCAGGTTGACAAAAGCTTTCTTTTCGCATGGCTACAAGAGAGGGGCAGTAAACTGAAGCTGTACACTATTTTACATCGTTTTCTACAGTGTTTATAATGGATCTTATACCTTTAAAAAATTAATGTACTTTCCAACACTTTTTGGCAAAACTTAATATTACAATAATTTAGTCATGGGAGACAACTATACACTAACACGAACTGACATTTACATATTTTAAGGACCTAACTAATTTACATGGCCACAAATGTGTCATGGCTATTAATGCTGTCTTAATTGTGACAAATAGTGGTGGTATTTGGTTTCTGGATTGAAATTTGAAGTATATAACATGGTGAATTTTATGAGATGTTTTTTCCATGAGCAGTGTTAAAGGTAGCCTGGGTACAGCTGCCCCCTCCCCACAACAAGGGAGGGTAGGGGAGGGCAGGAGGCAGCTGTATACAGGCTTTGTCAAAGGCAGTGTACTGATGTATAAAAGCTGCAATCAGTCTGATCGGCGTTTATGATGGTAGCTCCACAGAGTGGTCCTCCCTATGTCTAGAGACCCAGTCTTCTTCTGCAATCAATCAATCAATCAATAATCACTCACACATGCACACACTCTCAATCATTTAAACAATCAGTCAATCAATCAACTCTCAATCATTTAAACAATCAGTCAATCAATCATTTAAACAATCAGCCAGTCAATCAATCAAACAATCAATCAACCAGTTAATCAGTCAATCAATCAATCAATCAATCAACCAGTCAGTTAATCAAGCAAGCCACTATTTGCTGTTAATATTAAAATGACAGGAAAAGCAGTAATGACTGCAAATGCTACTTACCTTGGCATTTTCGACCGCAGTAAAATTTTGTGCCTTTTCCTTTGCACCTGTTAGGGACAAGAATCATCAGAATTAAACTCCTTCGCAGGACAATCTGTCTGTTCTTTAGAAAAATCCTAAGATAAGCAACATTTTCGCTAGAGGAAATGCCAGGAAGAGGTATTCACCATCTTCTCCCATCCTGTTAACAAAAGGGTGCTCTAATATGAAACCACAATGATGGTGACAGCTAGTGAAAGTGTCACTGAAAAGGGAATTCGCCTTCTATCTAGCCTTGGTCAATGTTGTCAAATGCAGGCTAATCTTTTTTTGGAGTTGAATCTTTGAGAACTGTATCCAAGTTCAAAAGAGAAAGGAAAATTCATTGTTGTGTTCTTCGTGAAGTTTCATACATTGTACATAGTCGTACAGTGGCATAAAAGAAATGAACGAAAAAGTGTGATGCACATGCAAAGCGTTCAAGTTCTGGTGGTCATGGATCCAATCCATGGTTATTCTTGTAAACAGCCAACTAGTTACATTCTGCCGGTTGTGCTTTTAAAACCTTTATGATATACAGTCTACTTGTATTATTTGTTTGTCATTATAAGTGGAGTCCCTGTAAACTAGCCAGGCAGCAAAGTGCACTTCCACCATAAACAAATGGTTAACATTTTACATTTTATTTAACAGTGCAAGCCTGGTGTGACTGTGTAACCAGCGTTTTTTTTAGAGGGAGGTAACAGAGGGGAGAACGACCTTCCTGTGTGCTTTAATTGCCTCATTGCTCATTTGTGCATTCACCAAACAATAATGTCAGTTATGCAGGCCAAAATGGAGCTGATAGCCATATTACTTTTCTCAACAATAATTGCATCCATCTTACCTCCCACATTTCTTGTACATTCCTCGTTCTTTCTCAACTTTTTTACAGTTTGCACATTGGTGTCGCTTGATCTGAATCTGACTCTCAGAATAATCCTTCATTATCACTTCATGGAGACGGCTTCCTTCAATCCGTTCCTCTTCCTTCTTCCTGCAACGTTCTTCAAACTCCTGATTGGGGTGTGGTTTTCCCAAATGAAAGTCTTCCCTTAGTCTCCTATAAGAACCATCTTTATCTCGCTTATAAACTTCCATGTACTCAATAGGAGATGGCCCTGCTCTGTCAGTCAACACAGATTGTATTCCTCTTATAACTTTGGTATGCCAATTGTCGTCATCATCATCATCATCAACATCATCATTATCCTCATCTGAACTATTTGCTTTGTTCAAGGACCCACTATTTCTTCCACCAACAGTTGCTACAGCAACCATTGTGTTGCTGGATGAGGATACCTCGCTTGTTAGCACCCTTACTGAAGACTGAGGAGTATTTGCTGAGCCCTGGTCTGTTCCGGTGTTTGATGTGGATTTTGATTTAAGAAGAGCTGATAAAGGTATTGCTGTTAAGGAAGTAACACCAAGCTCATCCAGTTTTCCAGCTTCTAACCAGCGCTTCAAATAGCGACAAATGGAGCCACCAAACTTAATATACAGGGGTAATACACACATCACCTAGAAATTAAATGCCATTTTGACTATTTTTTTCTCAACACTAATACTTAACAGTTTGATGAAGGGTATTTTGCCTTAGGAATGACACTCTAATGGCACAGCTTTTTATGAATTGTAAGTCTGAATACTGAACCTGCAAGGAGTGAACAACTACACTAATTCTCCATATTATAAATTGAAGCTGCAAGGACAAGTGGTCAATAAATAAATTTAGCAGGGAAAGTTGAGGAGTAACTTTAAAATTGACATGTGTGAGTGAGTCTGGGTGGGGGATTGCTCTTAGTGCAACACTATAGCTGAACAAAAAGCATTAAGCCTAACGAGTGTCACCCTTGTGGATGCTGAGGCTTATAAAAAGACTTTGACTACCCACTTGTAAGACATAGATACTTAAACTAAATAAGAATATCTACCTTCAAGCAGGTTTCATTTTCTATTGGTTCTCCAAATAGACGTCGAAACACATCTCTGAAAACAAATTCAACAAGACTGATGGAAAAAATATGAACAGCACTAGCTAAGATGTGAATAAACCTTTCATAAACAAACAGTTTACTTCTTTAGCAATTCTATTTTCACAAAGACAATACATTAAGAGCAAAAAGTTATCCAAATCCCTTGGCAATGTTCTTTCTAAAAATTGTGAAATTGACTTACCTAGAATCCTTGTGTATGAATGGATTTTTAGCTGCAAAAATAACAGGTTTTTGTTTGAGATATTTACTTACAAATATTGAAAAAAAACTTTCATTGCATGGGACTATAGAGAGAAAGTAAAAGGGTAAAAAATTAAAACTTTTGTGGCTACTTCCACTCTTTACGAAAAGTGTAGCTATTAATTATGTCATAAGTAAGTGAGTGAGTGAGTAAGTAGGTAAACTTCCCCAAGGAAGCTAATACCATGTTGATCAAAACAAACTTGGTGCGGTTGTTGTTGCCATCGATTTAGTCTTCAAAATACATTTGGCCATGAATTTTGACAGTGGACGCATTCTACAACATTTAGTGCAAAATCAATGTAAAAGAACGTTTGTATTGAATCTCACTTCGCAGACAAGTTTTGTTGGCTGACAAAGCCATCGTGGTCTTCAAATGCGATGAATGTGTTTAAATGCTGCTTTTTACCATAAGAACCCTTCTTGTTTTACTGGAATCTATCCTTGAATACATATTACAGCACAATTGAAACATAGGTATATAACCCTAACTCTAAACCCCCCACCCTCCTCCCCCCCCCCCCCCCCAAACCAAATTTTGGGCAACTCAGACATTTTGGGCAGCAAGAGAAATTTGGGCAAAGCCAGTTTTTTATGTTAGTGCATCGTATGACCCTCCTTTCTTTTCAACTGTTTTCCAAAAATTTGGGCAACTTGCAAGAATTTTTTGGGCAAACAGTTTACCGCCCCCCTTGGCAAAAAATTGCCTGAACACCTATGTTGATAAAAATTAATAAGATTAAAAGTTTGGATGGTGTGGCTGTTACCCACCCAGGCAGGTGATCCAGGTTTACGTACTGTCTGAGATGTTGTTGTTGTTGCTGCTGATATTTTTTAAGATTTGCTTTTTGACTGCAAATATTTGAATATTAAAATAAGGCAGTAGCCAGTGTCATGCAGTAATAAATTGACTATTCTTTATACATACCATGATTGGATGAACCAATGTACTGCATAACGGGTCTATTCTGTGCCAGACAGACTGCATCTGTTACCAAACACTTGGCTTTGCTAAACCTTCCTACATGATATAACACATCATGACAAGATAGCAAGTTCAAATAAAATTAATAATGAATCAATTGTAAACAGTTACCTAATACACTACATATTTTTTACATATGCATACTGAGCATATATCTTGTTCTTGGGTGAAAGCACATGGCTCAAGGTGACCTAGTTTTGATAGAAACCTAACTGCATGCTTTTCAAAATAATGTTAATCTTGTTTTTACACATGGAGTGCACTCTCTCTAAGACGGACACACATCAGTCCTGATTGTCTGTCTTAGAGAGGTGTTCGGCTTAGCAAGCAAGACTACAAAATGTCAAACATTTTGCAATTTACTGTCATGTAGAGCACCTGCATTTTCTGTTTTGAGGTATTTTTCACAACATATTTGCAGTTCCAATTGTCCATTGATGGTTTCAAACTGTCCGTTGTCAATCTTAGAGAGGTGTCTGTAGACATCTTTGAAAGCAAATGAAACTTGCTTTTCCCAGGAAAATTACCATTGGCTGAACGGCGATTATCCTGTCATCATCATGTCAACGACTCATCATGCTTGCCCCATGTGAGTAGTTCTAAGTGTTTGTCATTGTGGGATGTGCTAACCACAACACTTACATCGTAATTTGCATTAAAAAATAACATCAATTGTGAATTTGGGAGTCATGCTACAGTCTTGTGTTGACCATGTTGACCATATCTTTTGTTTTGGGCTATAGACTATGGAAAGCGTGCTTGACAACTGTTTGGCACAGTTTTCAAGCAAATACGTGCTCAAAGAAGAACAGCCTCAGGCTATTTTGGGTTTAATGCTGGTTTTTACCAGTTGTTCGCGGCAGTGAAACTCAAACAAAGAGAAAAGAATGTGGTATTAGTTGCATCGCTATTACAAAGTATTATCAAAATATGATCAAGTAAAGGCAATGAGAGAAGCTGGCGTTTCAGCCACTGCATTACCTTTCACAGAACCATGAGGTGATGTGGACATTCTTTCAAACCGAAAGCTATCATTGTCGTGCTTGCTTTCTTGAAAGTTGGTTTTAATAATAGAAAATTCAGCCCAGGTGCTTCTAACCTTATTACTGCAAGGCGAACAAACCCTACGTGACTGATCTTCCGTTTGCAAAACGGTAAAACCAAGATCTTTTTAAACTTCCTTCACAAAGTCTCAATAAAAAGATTCTCTGTAGCTTTACGGGAACAGGAAGATTGCTTAGTACTATTGACATATGAGGAGTACCCACATATCCTACAAATTATAATCCGATGGGCTGATTTGTTTTGGCTTTGGACCTCTTTTAGCCAGCTTTTTCCATGTTGAAGCAGTCTAACAAGACATGCCTTTAACAAACACGTAACTCCACGTGTCCGAGTGTCATTGTTTGATTCTTTCTGACTTAAGCCAATAACACAAGCTGCAATTTATATCCCTAATATCATTGGTCAAATTTAATTGGTGTGAAAGCGGAGGTGATAAGGATGAGGCATTGACATGGGAGGGGAGGGACTTCATAAACCTCTTTTTTCCCAAAGATGTCCACAGGCATTCTTTATTTTTCTTTCTCGCGCACCGTACTCGCCGATGTTTTCGAAAAGAACAAAAAGAAAAATATAACGACGTCTGTGTACAGGCTGTGAATGGATTTGCTTTAATTTGTTTCCTTTCTCTGATGCATCTCTAAGACATAAATATATTTAAAACATCATAATTATTTTTAAATCTTACCATTAACAAAACTTTCATTCAAATATTGTATAGCTTTATCAACAAGGGCAAGTATATTGTCATTCTGTAAAAAAATGATAACACTTTACAGCTCAATTATAAGCTTAAGTGATGTCACACTCTTTTGTCCACATGAACAAAATTTAAACAAAGAAGAGAAAACAAGGACAAAAAAATAATAGCTTCTAAATGTACCTTAACTGGGAAGTTTTTAATACAGCCATGATTCACTGAAAATTCTTGAAAAGCATCCACAAACTTCTGCTTTTGCTCTTGAGACTGTTTTACAATAATAAAAAAAAAACAAAAATAAAACCTAACAACCTAACAAGCTATCTGAGTCCTAAATATGCAAGGAAAGCTTCATTTTCACTTCCTATTCCTTTGAATATAAATATCAATCAGATCCTAGGAACCCAAGAGCCTGAGACCTAAATTAGCGGCATTTCCAGCTTCTGTGTTTTACATAAACTTGACATAATATGATTAGATAGGGCTACTGTGTTAACATGCTCCCCCTTTCCCAAAAGAGGACTTTCAAACTTTTCTTCTTAAAATGTATTCACCACTAATAACTTCCATAAGCTACCCCAGCCGAAGAATTCCACTGTCCCTCGACTCGGGGTGTGTGAAAATTTTATTTTATGTGATAGCTTCCTAAACCCGGGGCGTGGGGGAACATTTTGAAAAAGCCTTCTCGACCCAGGGGGGAGTACGAACATTTAAAATGCAATAGCCCATTTATTTATTCATTTATCACTCCATACCTGGTCTTCCAACAAACTTTTGAACGCTCCTTTGTGCTTCTGAAAAAACTCATAGTCCTGTGCTGTCATGTCGGAATCAAAAAGTTCAAAATCCGTCGAACTGATTAAAACGTTTCTCATTTTGATGCCACGGAAGGAACTGCACAGTTCGATTTAACGTAATTCGGTGTTCAGGACATTCCATAGGGTATACATGGATCACTTACCCGCCATGTATTAACTTCATGTAATGTGTCATGAAGACACAGGCAGCCCAGCATGAAATAAGCGAAGATGTGTGGGCACAATTACAAAATCTCACGCTGCGTCCCCGAAAGCACATTCCAGTTACTTCCATAACTAACTAAACCAAAGTACCGTCTTGAACCAACCGATTTTTTAAACAGCCTATTCCCATCGTAAAAACAATAGACTTGTCCCCAAAAGAAAAAAGAGGGGACCATGGGAGACGGCTATTCTCATCTCCAAAACACCCCTGGAATAAAGTCCAGGAAGATTGCCATGTCCAGTGCAACCTCGTCCTTAAGGTTTTTCCCTTAGAAAATGGAACTGCGAAAGAAAAGAGGGAAAAGGGAAAAACGCTGGGCCGGAGGTGGAAGGATTGCGTGACGAGCCAAAAGAACGACTGCGTAGGCGTCTGCTAAAGTTTTATCCTGGGGAGACCTTTCCAAGCCCGGAATCCCCCGGAATCCACCCTTTTTGTCTTCCGGCCCTGGTACACCATCACCTCACCTGACTTCCAGTGCTTTTATGGGAAGAGGGTCTTCTTTACTGACAGCGCTGACAGCGCCGAGCTGTTCGAAGGATAATTATTGCAACTCTATTAAGCCCGTGTTAGTCGCCATGATAACTAATACGGTATGCTTACGAACAGCGCTAAACGGGCTTCGATCTTGGGAAGAATACCAATAAGTCTGATAAAATCTCAGATAAAATAACTACCTTTACTTCAATTTCGCGCAAACGCTCCCGTGCGAGCTAAGAGCGAATAGCGAAAGTTGGAACGAGCGCTCAAACCTACTCAGTTTTGCTCCTGGGTTTGCAACAGAACACTCAGGATTCTTTCTGCATGCACGTATGACCCTATATAAAAATGACACCAGGGACAGTCTACAGACTCCATACATTTTTTATCCGCATTTTGCATTGCTGTCTCAGTGTCATCTCGCACTCACTTAGTTCTTTTTGTAATCACGGAAAAGTAAATAGCATCTCGCATGTATTTAGAAAGCTTCTTGGCGAGACTCGGCATCAGGATCAACAAACTTCCGCAAAGAAAACGTATTCTTCAATGATCAATATTTCTGCATTTATTTATCAAATGGTACACGTCTCTACGACTTTTAAAGCATTAAACAAATGTTTGTGATCAAGTAAAATTGAAAACAAACTGTAACAAAAACGATGTCTCTCTCAGTTACCATCATCAGATCTAGTCTCTCTTTCTTCCAGCTTTCTTCAACACTTCCGGTGAAAGAATATTTTTAGCCCGACTCGTATAAGGATCAATAAGGATCAATTTCCTGCTAGGAGCTCAAGCAAGCTCATCCAGTTTCCCAGCTTCTAACCAGCGCTTCAAATAGCGACAAATGGAGCCACCAAACTTAATATACAGGGGTAATACACACATCACCTAGAAATTAAATGCAATTTTGACTATTTTTTTCTCAACACTAATACTTAACAGTTTGATGAAGGGTATTTTGCCTTAGGAATGACACTCTAATGGCACAGCTTTTTATGAATTGTAAGTCTGAATACTGAACCTGCAAGGAGCAAACAACTACACTAATTCTCCATATTATAAACTGAAGCTGCAAGGACAAGTGGTCAATAAATAACTTTAGCAGGAAAGTTGAGGAGTAACTTTAAAATTGACATGTGTGAATGAATGTGGGTGGGGGATTGCTCTTAGTACAACACTATAGCTGAACAAAAAGCATTACGCCTAACGAGTGTCACCCTTGTGGACGCTGAGGCTTATAAAAACACTTTGACTACCCACTTGTAAGACATAGATACTTAAACTAAATAAGAATATCTACCTTCAAGCAGGTTTCATTTTCTATTGGTTCTCCAAATAGACGTCGAAACACATCTCTGAAAACAAATTCAACAAGACTGATGGAAAAAATATGAACAGCACTAGCTAAGATGCGAATAAACCTTTCATAAACAAACAGTTTACTTCTTTAGCAAGTCTATTTTCACAAAGACAATACATTAAGAGCAAAAATTTATCCAAATCCCTTGGCAATGTTCTTTCTTAAAATTGTGAAATTGACTTACCTAGAATCCTTGTGTATGAATGGATTTTTAGCTGCAAAAATAACAGGTTTTTGTTTGAGATATTTACTCACAAATATTGAAAAAAAACTTTCATTGCATGGAACTATAGAGAGAAAGTAAAACGGTGAAAAATTAAAACTTTTGTGGCTACTTCCACTCTTTACGAAAAGTGTAGTTATTAATTATGTCATAAGTAAGTGAGTGAGTGAGTAAGTAGGTAAACTTCCCCAAGGAACCTAATACCATGTTGATCAAAAAAAACTTGGTGCGGTTGTTGTTGCCATCGCTTTAGGCTTCAAAATACATTTGGCCATGAATTTTGACAGTGGACGCATTCTACAACATTTAGTGCAAAATCAATGTAAAAGAACGTTTGTATTGAATCTCACTTTGCAGACAAGTTTTGTTGGCTGACAAAGCCATTATGGTCTTCAAATGCGATGAATGTGTTTAAATGCTGCTTTTTACCACAAGAACCCTTGTTTTTTTACTGAAATCTATCCTTGAATACATATTACAGCAGAATTGAAACAAAGGTATATAACCCTAACTCTAAACCCCCCACCCCCCCCCTCCCCAACCAAATTTTGGGCAACTCAGACATTTTGGGCAGCAAGAGAAATTTGGGCAAAGCCAGTTTTTTATGTTAGTGCATCGTATGACCCTCCTTTCTTTTCAACTGTTTTCCAAAAATTTGGGCAACTTGCAAGAATTTTTTGGGCAAATGGTTTACCGCCCCCCTTGGCAAAAAATTGCCCGAACATCTATGTTGATAAAAATTAATAATATTAAAAGTTTGGATGGTGTGGCTGTTACCCACCCAGGCAGGTGTTCCAGGTTTACGTACTGTCTGAGATGTTGTTGTTGTTGCTGCTGCTATTTTTTAAGATTTGCTTTTTGACTGCAAATATTTGAATATTAAAATAAGGCTGTAGCCAGTGTCATGCAGTAATAAATTGACTATTCTGTATACATACCATGATTGGATGAACCAATGTACTGCATAACGGGTCTATTCTGTGCCAGACAGACTGCATCTGTTACCAGACACTTGGCTTTGCTAAACCTTCCTACATGATATAACACATCATGACAAGATAGCAAGTTCAAATAAAATTAATAATGAATCAATTGTAAACAGTTACCTAATACGCTACATATTTTTTACATATGCATACTGAGCATATATCTTGTTCTTGGGTGAAAGCACATGGCTCAAGGTGACCTAGTTTTGATAGAAACCTAACTGCATGCTTTTCAAAATAATGTTAATCTTGTTTTTACACATGGAGTGCACTCTCTCTAGGACGGACACACATCAGTCCTGTTGTCTGTCTTAGAGAGGTGTTCGGCTTAGCAAGCAAGACTACAAAATGTCAAACATTTTGCAATTTACTGTCATGTAGAGCACCTGCATTTTCTGTTTTGAGGTATTTTTCACAACATATTTGCAGTTCCAAATTGTCCATTGATGGTTTCAAAACTGTCCGTTGTCAATCTTAGAGAGGTGTCTGTAGACATCTTTGAAAGCAAATGAAACTTGCTTTTCCCAGGAAAATTACCATTGGCTGAACGGTGATTATCCTGTCATCATCATGTCAATGACTCATCACGCTTGCCCTATGTGAGTAGTTCTAAGTGTTTGTCATTGTGGGATGTGCTAACCACAACACTTACATCGTAATTTGCATTAAAAAATAACATCAATTGTGAATTTGGGAGTCATGCTACAATCTTGTGTTGACCATGTTGACCATATCTTTTGTTTTGGGCTGTAGACTATGGAAAGCGTGCTTTACTGTTTGGCACAGTTTTCAAGCAAATACGTGCTCAAAGAAGAACAGCCTCAGGCTATTTTGGGTTTAATGCTGGTTTTTACCAGTTGTGCGCGGCAGTGAAACTCAAACAAAGAGAAAAGAATGTGGTATTAGTTGCATCGCTATTACAAAGTATTATCAAAATATGATCAAGTAAAGGCAATGAGAGAAGCTGGCGTTTCAGTCACTGCATTACCTTTCACACAACCATGAGGTGATGTGGACATTCTTTCAAACTGAAAGCTATCATTGTCGTGCTTGCTTTCTTGAAAGTTGGTTTTAATAATAGAAAATTCAGCCCAGTTGCTTCTAACCTTATTACTGCAAGGCGAACAAACCCTACGTGACTGATCTTCCGTTTGCAAAATGGTAAAACCAAGATCTTTTTAAACTTCCTTCACAAAGGCTCAATAAAAAGATTCTCTGTAGCTTTACAGGAACAGGAAGATTGCTCAGTACTATCGACATATGAGGAGCACCCACATATCCTACAATAATCCGATGGGCTGATTTGTTTTGGCTTCGGACCTCTTTTAGCCAGCTTTTTCCATGTTGAAGCAGTCTAACAAGACATGCCTTTAACAAACACGTAACTCCACGTGTCCGAGTGTCACTGATTCTTTCTGACTTAAGCCAATAACACAAGCTGCAATTTATATCCCTAATATCATTGGTCAAATTTAATTGGTGTGAAAGCGGAGGTGATAAGGATGAGGCATTGACATGGGGGAGGGACTTCATAAACCTCTTTTTTCCCAAAGATGTCTACAGGCATTCTTTATTTTTCTTTCTCGCGCACCGTACTCGCCGATGTTTTCGAAAAGAACAAAAAGAAAAATATAACGACATCTGTGTACAGGCTGTGAATGGATTTGCTTTAATTTGTTTCCTTTCTCAGATGCATCTCTAAGACATAAATATATTTAAAACATCATAATTATTTTTAAATCTTACCATTAACAAAACTCTCATTCAAATATTGTATAGCTTTATCAACAAGGGCAAGTATATTGTCATTCTGTGAAAAAATGATAACACTTCACAGCTCAATTATAAGCTTAAGTGATGTCACACTCTTTTGTCCACATGAACAAAATTTAAACAAAGAAGAGAAAACAAGGACAAAAAAATAATAGCTTCTAAATGTACCTTAACTGGGAAGTTTTTAATACGGCCATGATTCACTGAAAATTCTTGAAAAGCATCCACAAACTTCTGCTTTTGCTCTTGAGACTGTTTTACCATAATAAAAAAAAGCAAAAATAAAACCTAACAACCTAACAAGCTATCTGAGTCCTAAAAATGCAAGGAAAGCTTCATTTTCACTTCCTATTCCTTTGAATATAGATATCAATGAGATCCTAGGAACCTAAGAGCCTAAGACCTAAATTAGCGGCATTTCCAGCTTCTGTGTTTTACATAAACTTGACATAATATGATTAGATAGGGCTACTGTGTTAACATGCTCCCCCTTCCCCAAAAGAGGACTTTCAAACTTTTCTTCTTAAAATGTATTCACCACTAATGACTTCCATAAGCTACCCCAGCCGAAGAATTCCACTGTCCCTCGACTCGGGGTGTGTGAAAATTTTATTTTATGTGATAGCTTCCTAAACCCGGGGCGTGGGGGAACATTTTGAAAAAGCCTTCTCGACCCAGGGGGGAGTACGAACATTTAAAATGTAATAGCCCATTTATTTATTCATTTATCACTCCATACCTGGTCTTCCAACAAACTTTCGAACGCTCCTTCGTGCGTCTGAAAAAACTCATAGTCCTGTGCTGTCATGTCGGAATCAAAAAGTTCAAAATCCGTCGAACTGATTAAAACGTTTCTCATTTTGACGCCACGGAAGGAACTGCACAGTTCGATTTAACGTAATTCGGTGTTGAGGACATTCCATGGGGTATACATGGAGCACTTACGCGCCATGCATTTACCTCATGTAAGGTGTCATGAAGACACAGGCAGCCCAGCATGAAATAAGCGAAGATGTGTGGGCACAATTACAAAATCTCACGCTGCGTCCGTGAAAGCACATTCCAGTTACTTCCATAACTAACTAAACCAAAGTACCGTCTTGAACCAACCAATTTTTTTAAACAGCCTATTCCCATCGTAAAAACAATAGACTCGTCCCCAAAAGAAAAAAGAGGGGACCATGGGAGACGGCTATTCTCATCTCCAAAACACCCCTGGAATAAAGTCCAGGAAGATTGCCATGTCCAGTGCAACCTCGTCCTTAGGGTTTTTCCCTTAGAAAATGGAACTGCGAAAGAAAAGAGGGAAAAGGGAAAAACGCTGGGCCGGAGGTGGGAGGATTGCGTGACGAGCCAAAAGAACGACTGCGTGGGCGTCTACTAAAGTTTTATCCTGGGGAGACCTTTCCAAGCCCGGAATCCCCCGGAACCCACCCTTTTTGTCTTCCGGCCCCGGTACACCATCACCTCACCTGACTTCCAGTGCTTTTATGGGAAGAGGGTCTTCTTTACTGACAGCGCTGACAGCGCCGAGCTGTTCGAAGGATAATTGTTAGTCGCCATGATAACTAATACGGTATGCTTACGAACAGCGCTAAACGGGCTTCGATCTTGGGAAGAATACCAATAAGTCTGATAAAATCTCGGATAAAATAACTATCTTTACTTCAATTTCGCGCAAACGCTCCCGTGCGAGCTAAGAGCGAATAGCGAAAGTTGGAACGAGCGCTCAAACCTACTCAGTTTTGCTCCTGGGTTTGCAACAGAACACTCAGGATTCTATCTGCATGCACGTATGACCCTATATAAAAATGACACCAGGGACAGTCTACAGACTCCATACATTTTTTATCCGCATCTTGCATTGCTGTCTCAGTGTCATCTCGCACTCACTTAGTTCTTTTTGTAATCACGGAAAAGTAAATAGCATCTCGCATGTATTTAGAAAGCTTCTTGGCGAGACTCGGCATCAGGATCAACAAACTTCCGCAAAGAAAACGTATTCTTCAATGATCAATATTTCTGCATTTATTTATCAAATGGTACACGTCTCTACGACTTTTAAAGCATTAAACAAATGTTTGTGATCAAGTAAAACTGAAAACAAACTGTAACAAAAACGACGTCTCTCTCAGTTACTATCATCAGATCTAGTCTCTCTTTCTTCCAGCTTTCTTCAACACTTCCGGTGAAAGAATATTTTTAGCCCGACTCGTATAAGGATCAATAAGAATCAATTTCCTGCTAGGAACCAGTCGCTCGCAACCGAAATTAATGGAGTAAAAACTCCAAAGAGAAGCAGATAAATTACTGCTGATTGCGCGGGAACTGCTTTTTGCGCCACCAAAGGCAAGAACGAAAGTTTCAACGGAAGTAGAAGACATCTGGCAAAGAGACTAGGAATGAATGCCCTACTAACTGGCTTTCAAAGTTTACATAGTAAACATCAATGTGTTCCCTTAAAATCAAAATATTAAATAAATATAGGTAGCTAAAAATGCCATTATCTCATATAGGCGAGTACGTTAGCGAAAACTTTGAATTCTCCCAAAAGAACTTTTTCATCAGACGTGAGATAATGAAAGATGTATTGTGTTAGCAAAATATCCGCGTTTTCACAATTTTTTGACAATCCCTTGATAGTTAGAGAATAGCTAATTAGAAGTTACCTAGATGAGATATTGTTCAAAATAAATACTTGCTGATCTTAAATATAGTTGTGCTTGTTTTTAGGAAGACCTCCCTTTCGTTGCCTGCACGATACACAGGAGGCTTAACGACAACCAGTGCCGTTGATTCGGGGGATAAACCAAACAACTTCAATGTAAGGTCTGACCAGGGATTCTTTTCTCCAAAAACTGGAGAATATTAAACATCGTTTCAGGTTCCGCCCGTGCACCTCAAAGGATCAGAATCAAAACCAACAGTCTTTAAACCTTGCCGCGAAAAGACACCCAGAACCCTTGTTTTAATTAACGTGTTTGAAAAAATAAACTTTCCAGTTCCAGTTAAATGGCTGAAGCGGAAGTCTATTCTTGAATAACTCAGACTTATGATGTGATAACCAGATTCTTCTTAAGTCTTTCCATAGACAGACCTGTTGAGAAGTCATTATATCAAGCCTAGTCAGGACATCGCCTTTGTCTTTCCTAGCAATCTCAGCAGTCCTAATATCTTTTCCTGACTTTTATCTCTTTTTAAAGTAATAAAGTAATTAAGCGGCCTCGCTGCCTCTCAGTTGCGTAGTTTACTCGTTTGTGACGTTCACCAGAGGGCTGAATTCAAGCAAGTAAATGGAAATGTTTTAAAATGCTACTGAATGTCCTTGTCTAGTGTTTCATTTCTAATGCCGCTTTCAAGCCCAGCCTGATTGATATAAGCCCCCGTTTACAGTCTACTCAAGGACCCTTAAGAAGTTGTATAAGCCTAGAGCTCGGTTATAACCGGAATTTTAGGTATCTTGTCGACTAGGCCCGAATTCCACAGCTCTCTCGGGTCCTGTATTGTTCCTCCCCGAAGAGACTGGAACGGAGGAGTATGGGCTCATTTCCCGAACAGCGCCTGGAAATCGAGCCTAGTTGTTAACTCAGTGAAAAGTTTCTTGACCTGAACGACTTCTAAAATAGTTGATCTAATCTCACCTGCTGCAAGCATGATATTTACAGTCTTGCTAATCAAATTTTAAAATCTCCCTGTTGTCATGTATCTTCAATTCAAATATATTGCTTACGATTCAAATTTTAAGCTATTTAAAATGTAGTCTTGTAACATATAGCAGTGACGTAAACATGATTTTTTTGCTGGCTTTTGTTATTTCTAGTGTAACAGAAGAAATATAATTTTTAGAAAGGTACAAACAGGAAGCCATAACAAGGGCACTCCTAAAACATATATCAAATAAGTTTATAAATCTTATCAAAGTATTTTGGAAAAGAAAACGTCTTCTAAACAAAGTTTGTAAAGATTAAGCAAATCATGACCAGGTCTGCATTTTTTAGCTAGTTTTCTTAAGTTTTCCTACTAAAATACCCCAAGTAAAAAATATAGCGTATGAATCACAAATCATCATTTCCAAGCAACACCATACACTATAAAACACTACTCCCTGGAATAAGAGCATTTCATTTTTATCAAAATTCTCCAAAGCGTCTGCTATGAACAAGTAGCAATAAAAAGCGTATTACATATTTGACTAGTCTCGTAGCCAAATCTACAAAAACCTACAGACACCAGTGGCATCTGGGTACCATAAGGTATAGAATAGTTTAAATAGGTCATGAAAACGAGGCAAAAGTTTAATTCTGCATTGTAATAAGTTATTCACCTCGTTTGGATGTCTTTTCAAACAAGAGAATGTTTACCGCAGGCTCAAACCTGTAAGTACCCTTAAAGTCAGCTGTTTAACAACGATTATTATATTTCAAATTTTTAATGTCCAGTCAGGAGTAAAAATACCATCTAAAATGGTAAAAGGTTTCTAAAAACAAGTACAAAATTATGGGGCCACAAAAGTTCAGGACCGTTCCGAACGGTCCTGAACTTCTGAGAATTTGACGAAGAATTGCTTAATGTCATGGTCATATTGAAAATGACAGAAACCCAAAACAGGCCGATTCACTAACGAACACTCAGCTGAACAAGTTTTGCAAATTGATTTTCAACCTTCCAACTTTTTTTCCGCGAGCCAGATTAAATTGAAAAGCTGTATAACAAACATTAAAGAGAATTACGGACTGAGAAACTTTGTCAAATCCATGAAGTACTGTATTATTCCTGCAACAAGAACATAAAACACAGTGTTTTTGAGCAGGCATGTCTAGCTAAACAAATCTGGGAAGACTGAAGAAAATTCTCCACTTTTGAGTTGACAGAGTCTGTATGTAGACTGGTTTGTAGGTTATGTTGTCGTGTTTTTGTAGATTCACCTTTACAAAGGCTGACGGTTCGGCTCACTTGATAGACAATGACGTACTTATCTTGCCAACGCCAACAAAATTCATTTTCTCGGGCTCGGAAAAGCTGATTCTCTTGCGAGAAACTTCAGGAGGAAACTAGAAGATTAAAAAGCATAACACAACACCTTAGAATTCGATAAAAAATAATAATAGAAATCATTTTAGGCATGGGCAATATTAAAACGATATTATGAACGATAATGGACTCTCATTTGTGCGGCAGTGTGGACTATGGACTCCTTACGAATATCCAACCGGTACGTTTCTCAAAACAACATGGCTCGATTAAATATTATATTTTCAGTGTCGACTTTTTTATTCTTCCTGGCGCTCGCTGAAGACTGTCAAAGCCGCCGGCCGGCACTGTCTAAAATAGGCCATTGAGTCTTGATTATTAGTAACAAGGCAGCAGATAAAAAAGTCTGTAAACGTTAAATAGAGCGCTTTCCCACTCAATCTTGGAAGTCAACCATCGCATAATTGAGAAGACAAAGAAAGGAGAATTGAAAACGAAGAGGTGCGTAATAATTAAGCCTTCGGGTTGGCCAAGGCTTAATTGATTTCGGGCATATGGTATACTACGTTTCCATTAGGTTTAAATTAAATATAATGAGAAAAAATGGGTGTTTTTTTGGTATATCGGCTGAACTATTTCGGGTGCAATGGTGTATTGCTAGTAGACCCCTCGCCTACCCTGAAATCTAGACCGAAGTCTGTCTCAAAATCATTTCGACTTACATTTTGTTGTTGAAAAAACTCTGCGATCTTGCTAAATCCCGGTCGGTCACGTGGTTCATCACTCCAACAATTGCTGATAAGTTGCTGCTTATACAAAAAATGTGAAAAATCATACCAAAAGTGATGAAATCATGGTTAACAGTAACAGGAAAATGATAAATCTAGGAACATTTTTCCATTATTATATAAAAAATCATTTCAAATATCTAATAGGTTTTGAAACCTGAGAGCCATGCAAGGTTACTTTCCTTGTCTACGTAGCAGCGTCGTATGTTGTATCTTTAGAAAAAGACTTTCTTTCCTCCTTTTCTTTCTTGTAATATGGTTTTATTGTTAGAGCTTTTCAAAGCTTCATTTCTTAAAAGTTCTATTACTTAATAGAAGTAATAATACAATCCCCCAGAATATGATGTGCCAGCTAAATATTGTTTTTCAGTTAAGACCTTTCATGCGATCAGGTGATCATTTGAAGAACATGGGGAGACTGGGGCCGCTGATCGCAGGTTATTTCATAGCGTAACATACCTTTAGAGATTCGGGGCATTGAACATGCATGATACACTGTTGCTTTCCCTTGCCAATCATCCATATCACAGAATGAGTGGGATAAAAACTGAAAGGCCACTTGCCGGTCAGAATCTCATACAATATTGTACTGCAGCGGAATAAAAGGCATACGTTAGCCTTTGTGGATATTAATTAGCCTGTGTGCAGCCGCCCGCGCCCCTCAGAAAAAAATCCCATTTTTTCGGAGGCGAAGCTGTACATAGGCTGGAAATTTTAAAAATATGCAGAATAATGTGTTCCAGAGGAATCAAAAACGCAGTCGAGTTTAATGACACATTAAAAAGAGATGGCATGAGAATATCGCATACTTCATGCTTGGACTTCATCATCTTTACCTCAGTATTTTTCACCATATGGGGTAGTTTAAAGCTGAATCGCTGATCCTAGCGACGCAAGCCTAGTAAATAAACAGCTTAAGAGTCGAAGAAGTTTCCAGGATATCAATAATCTTTTTGGAGAATAATAACTTTTTTTGAAAAACCCAACTCTTCTCTCTTTTAAATCACTGCCGTCAATTTGCTTAATAGTTAGTACAGCCCCCCCCCCCCCCCACCCCTCCAAACCAAAAAAAAATCATGACACTGAGTAACAGCCTCACCTGAACGCATACACGTTTGTCCCTTCTGTATTCCTCTCCCTCGGCGACAGTGTACTGCCATTTCTTATGAGTGTGCGCATCAGCTCTGGAGCAAGGTAAGTCAGGTGGCCTTGTAATATACTTGCGTACCCCTCCCTGCAAAAAATTTTTCCGAAAACCAAATACTCAGATAAGTTACTAGCAGGCTGGCTCTGGTTCGTTGAGGAACAGAGTGTTAAAGTTTGCTTATGGAGCTCACAAGAACCATCAGCAAAGCTTACAAGCACCTCCTTAATTTCACAAAGAAGAAAGTAGTGACAAGAAATTAAAAACGTGAGTAATTATTATTTTACCTTTCATCTCGTGTTGTTTTGTTGCAGTAACCAGACACGCAAAGTTTGACTTTGGATTCCAGGAACACGTTCATGGTTGTCAAGGCTGGAAGGACGATACCTTTGGCATGAAGGTAGCTCATGCCCTAATAAGGAAGTAACAACAGTAAACAAGCATCAGTTTACTGCATGTACGGAAGAGTACTTGGCTATAACGACGTCAAGTATTCATGGCGTATCGCTAAAAATGATTAAGCTTTAAAAGAAACAATTTTGCCAGTTCTGACTGATTTAATACTTGCATTCTGCTCTAGTGAACTAATACTTATTCTAGCTGCGAAACCACAGAAACTCTTTTTGGGTGGACATTGTTTACGAAATCCAATATTTCTCAGTGATAATCCTACTTTGCCGACAATTAACTTGGCTACTCATTGAAACCTGGGATCCAACGTTTATGGATTATGGTTACCCATTTGTTTAATCAACCGATGTCTGAAAACACGATCTGGGATCAAATGTTCAAAACAAAAAATAGCAACAGCTGAGAGCTGAGATACAAACCTGTGCGATTTGCTTGGCGATTGAGATCTTCGAGTGCAAAGAAAACAGGTCCTGTCGAACATGAAGGTGGTTATAGAGGGACAAACCTCTTCTGACGCTAAAAGAAATGAAAGTACAAAAAGGTGATTCGATAAAGCAAAATCTACCAAGCATATTGGTTTTTAAGGAAAGCACATGATATTATTATTTAAAATTGACTGATCGTTAATTTTCCAGGTCCCGAAGTTTTGCTTTCTTACAAAGCTCATGAACATCATATTTCTTATAAAACACTTGAAGTTGCAACTCCTTTTGTTTATCTCTCTGAAGTTAAAATCGTTCAAAAGGTGGTTTTGGTCATAGTTAATAAAGTGCAATGGTTATATATCCTTTATACTTGTTTGTTATGAGATTGACCAGCTTCTTTGAACTTGACCGTCCACAACGTTCAATAGCATCCCTATCGCTTTTAATTAACCGACCAATAAAAACCAATCAACAGGCTTGCTCAGTCACAAGATGTAAGTGAAAAAAAAAGAAGGAAGGAAGAAACAAAAGACTGCGCATGCTCGGTCACGGAGCTTCCGACATAACTGACTGCAGTATCCTTGAGCCATACGATTCTAGTCTTTCTCGTTCACTGTGTGAAAATCCGTTTTTTTAAGCAGAGGAAAAGAGTTCCACTGCTTGATTAACACACTCCGCCTCATGCTCCCGGTCATGAGACCTTCAACTCCTTTATTCATTTCTTTTTTTTTCTCTCTTTCTCTTTTTTATACCTTATTTCTTCGTATTTTTGTTACTCTGCCTTCGCCGTTCAGTTAAATAAATAATTAAGTTAATCTTTTGTAATTTAATAGTGAAAGCCCACGTTGTATAAACCTCATGGTTTCTTTGTCGATCTTTGGGCTTTCAGGCAGTTTTCTAACGATTCTTGTAATCTATTACTATGTTATAATAAGGTGGCGAATTAAATAAAAATAAAAAAGTAACTTGACCTTGTTATTAGGACCTCTCTTTCAGAGAGAGATAGGACTCTGGGGAAAATTCTAGCCTGCACGTGACGTACCTTGTTATAACCGCAAGGTTGGGAGGTTCCAAACAAGCTCCCATAAAAAGTACAACGTTTTCATGTCTGATCATGCTCAGTACGGAGACTTCCTTCAGGAACTCCTCCACGTCCTGCTTTGTTGATCTTTGCCAAGTATGAATCATGATATCACCATGCCATCTTCCCCTAAAAGCAACAATACATTTTCCTTTATTGTTATGCTGTCCAATGAAATCTTCAGTTAATCATCTTTGAAAGATATCCGCATAGTAAATGTGCTACCTGAGAGCAAATTTCCCTTTAGAAAGGCGTCCAGCTTAAACTAATCTTACTTTTCGTAATTTTTTTAAGGTTTAATTCAGCGAGGGGTAACATTCGTATCGATATACTTTTTAGCATCTCAAGTTTCCCTTAAAGTTTTTTTGGGGGGGAGGGGAGGGGGGAATGGGCTGGGACAATGGAGTAGATTAACGAGGTTCTTGATAAATGATAGTGCCAGCATAAGGCCCCTTGTCTTTCGGTTAAAACAAATATGTTTCTGACATCAGTAATTATTCTGTTGTTCTAGTTTTCAAATGCCATATAATTGCACTATCAGTAGGGAAATATCGCTTGCAATTTAGATAAAGAAAAAGGGGTTTTAATTTGGATCGAGCATTTGGTTAACCTGGCCTTTGTCTCAAGACGTTGACCGCGTACCGTAAAGAGGCTGGAGTCTAATTCTATGTTTACTACATACTTGTAGACTTTTCTTTTAAGACCGACTCCTACAATTTCCCCAAACTGCAAATCTGAATAAGGAATGCTCCATTCTCGAAGTGATTTCTACGGAAAAAAAGAATACTTCACAATTACATCCAGCTTGTGGCTACTGATGCAAGAAAGACTGAAATTCATGTCGATTCTTACGACCGCCGCCTGGTTAGCTCAGTTGGGAGAGCGCAGAGCGCCGGTCTGCTGAGCGGGAGGTCACGGGTTCGAACCCCGGCCGGACCAACACTCAGGGTCCCGTCTCACAGCACTTACACTGATCTGGTTCCTTGTGGGACGTAAAAGAACCCTCACCACTGTTCGAAAAGAGTAGGGGACGTAGACCCCGGTGTTGTGGTCAACCTTCACTCATCACATCATTCACATCATGGGTTGGGTGGGTACAGTAAGCTCACAAATGGACTGAGAGCGATGCTGAGACAAATGCTGACGTCCGAACTTACTGTTCACATGTTAAAATGTATTGTAGGAGGGCACGTCTGTTGTTCTCTCATCCACTCGTCACGTCCTAGGCCTTATCTTAAAACGACCAACAGAACAGAACGACATTTGCAAATTTGCCTACCTTAATGTCATCTTCGTTCGCCTTTTCTCCTTTTAACCTGCAATACATATGTATGGGTTTCATGTTATGCTAAGAGATGATCGCACATAAGAAGAAAGAACTAAAGAACAGATAAGGAACACCCAAGAAGACTGCGATGTCCACATATATCATTTATAACTGCGAAGTTTCGTCTCGCATTAAAAACTATGGTTTGATAATCCTCAGCTTAGCTCTCGTGTGGTAATGAAACCGAAACCAATTGTGGATCTAGATTCATTTTTACAGGCTCTCTACTGTTTAACAGATACGATATTCAGATATCTCCAGCAACGTCAATTATTTGCAGTCAGTTCCTTTCGAATTGCGAAAGTCGTTGGCAAGTCAAAGCAAATTGAAAGTTTATTTTTTTAAGTCCGCCGAATTTCGCTGGGCTTGTCTTTGACGCCAATTTGAATTTCGCAACACCAAATAGAAATGTAAAAATAGACTTGTCAAGATTCGAGACAGTGCGTGACCATCCTTATAATTGTAATAATAATACCAAAAACCTTTATTTATTCTGCATGGTGAATCAGCCTACATCTGGTGTTAACTCACGTGAGGCATAAAAATTAAATGAACAATAATTTATTCAGTTATCACAGCTAACTAAAGATCAAATCAGACTCATCATCACCGTCTGTAGTCTGAATTGCCTTTTTCGGGTGCTCCCCACCCCAGCCCCCACCTCTATTTCCCTCTCTCTTCCAAAATTTGGTTGATTTTCTTGAAGAAAGCGTGGTGGAGGTGATTTAAAAAACTCTTCAGCAATATGGGAAATAGCACTTTAAAAGCGTAAGAATCTTCACCTGTTTAACATTAGTTTTCATCAGCCCTCTCCTTTCTTTTGCACCAAATTTTACTTTGTATATTTCGTGTTTGAGAAAAAAAGTTGTCATAATATAATAGTGATGGTGAGACAAAAGGAAAATAAATTTAACCTGCGAAAATGTTAAAAAATAATATATATTAAGCTCTTCTTTCCTGGAAATGGCTCGTTTTGGTCTATTTCAGACAATAGAATTCATATCGCAGTGTAATCTAACTTGGTTTGACGTGATCCTGCTTGCTTTTGAGCAATAGTTCGGTACTGCTAATGGTTTGTACGTGCTCACCTGCTATCGACTGTGGGAAGGGCTTCGTGATCTCTCGATCCTTGAAAGCCATCAGCTACCAAAACAGAATTTAGGCAAATGACATGAGATGAAATGAATAAATTCAAAGTCCATAAATTTTGACATTCATAAAAATAAGTGAATATTTAAAAAGTCAATAAATTTCACTTTGTCATATCGTGTATCACATGAGATCGCTATAAATTTAGACAGGAATATACGTTGTAAGGTTATTTTTATCTCTTAAATGACACTATAGAAATAGCATACATAGGGGATGACTTCAACAAAATTTATCACGTTAGTATTTGCGTGAGAAGGATACGTCATTGGGCCTAATAATAGTCATTTTTAATTGGCTATTAGCGGTGCTAGTGGCATATATGGTAAATTGAAAAAAGCTATGACGTCAAGCTGAGCAAACTTAGCCAGGGGAAAAGCATCTAATCTAGACAACATGGCTAAATCAGCAGCTCTCTTGCTCCATATTACTCGTAAATATTTGTTTACTTGACATGGACCCACAGATATTTGCAGAACCACAAATTTAGGCATATAAGATTTACTCACGTTACAAACGGCACGTACTATATTCAGTCTATTTTAGACCTCTTTTTTAAATAAACATCCAAGGAAATTTAAGGGAACAACGCAAAAATAGAAACTAATGGTTGAATTGAACCCGCCTAAGGGATATGATGAGCAGTCTAGATCACATCTGAAAAATATAATTGGTTTAGTCTCAACAGTAGTTTCAAACAGTTTTGTGCTTTGCGCTTTCTTTCTTATGAATAAAGTCGTGTTATGTCAGTTGTCACAGCTCATTTGCAAAGTATACCACAGAAAAGGAGTGTAAAAAACGGCTCTCGGGAGATAGAGGACAAACCAACCACACCGTATGCTAGAGCGGCGTCACTGTTTCACTACTGTTAGCTGTATCAAAAACAAATTTCCCTTTTCAACTCCAACTTTGAAAGATCAAGTTACAACATAATATGCAAAGATCGCTAGGTAGAAAATGATGAATACCCACATAACCAAAGGATGTTTCTATTTCTAATGAGTTAAAGTTTCTCTTAAATCGCGTACATTGAAGTCCTCTCGTTTTCTATGTGTAATTCTTTTGGTTATCTGCCCAGAGTAACTGTTAACCGGTGTAACTGTTATGTGGATCTATAACATTAACGGAGGAAGTGATTGATCTGATATCACTTATATTTTTCCATTTAAATGAAACTTATTAAATACTACTTTCTTAACATAAGCTTTATGTTTCTTTTAGCTTAAAAAGTTAAAGCTGGCACTTGTTAAGTAGCTGCCAAATTCACAAAATACGGCAGTGCTATAATTGTATCTTGTTCCGTTCAGTATTGTTTTTTTTTTCTACGTAAGGGTTAAAACTGGACTACTACCGGCTTTACAGTTTTATTTCCGCCAAATAAACGCAGCATATTCTCTCGCTGATTCTTGTTGAAACAGAAGACAAAAGTAAAAGCAAAAGCCTCAGTAAATTCTTTTTACTTACCAGAAAAAATCCTTTTGTTTATTTTCTCGGCCTTGTCTTGAACTCTGCTTTTCTGAGGCCATGTTGCAAAATTTTCGTAAGGTTCCACTAAAAATTCGTCGATGAAATCATCCTGTTCAGTAAGTGTTCCCAAATCTCTATCCCCTGAATAGGTATTCTCCCGGGCCGCGCTGTACTGCTCTAAAGTAGTTAAAAGCTTGATGTCAGAAAAGTCCGGAGTTGGCGAATTGCTTCGGTGTGAATTAGCCGAAGAAGGGCAAGATGTGTTTGCCGAAGAATATCCCGAGGAATATGAGCAGCTTGCTGAAGTAGACCACGAGTTTGTTCTAGGCCAAATGGAACTTCCCAAGTAATTTTCACTGTACGTTGATCGAGGAGATCCAATAATTGGTTCATCTATGGTGGTTAAATTTTCACAAACATGAGATGGATACGATTTTTCAGGCGTAGGATGTCTTTCTACAGATAGTGTTAGCTGTCTTGAAGCTCGAAATTCTTCCGCCTCTTTAGGTTTAAACTCCAGAGCCTGTCTAGGACTGTAGCAAAATGACTCATACAGACCATTTATAAGTTTTTGTCGTATTCTTCCTTTTGCGTTTAGAGTTACGAGAGTTGATTCCGTCCTTTTTCTAACAAAATGTTGCAAATTTGCTTGGTGCCGTGGCAAGTTTCCACCAGGTTTTTGCCCTTTGCGCCAGAAATGCCTGGTTCTCGTTTTTCCTTCAAAGGACCAAAAAAGGCAAAAAAAATCAAGTTAATTACGCTAGAAAATAATGAAAAAATTGTGTAATGAGTTACTTTACAACCCAAAATGGAAAGGAATTTAAGAGTAAAATAAATATTAATTGCACCTTAAAAGTTATATTTTGTCTTTTTCTTACCCGCTTCAACTTTGTGGCATCGAAGATCACAGTCCGTTGCCAGAAGGTCACTGGAGCATTTTTTGTGATATTTCAACCTTTTGATCAAAACATATCGAGTCTGTGTTAGCGATTTGATTTTTTTTAAAAAGCATAGATTGTCAAGTCTATCCTGCTCTGTTTGTACATTACTATTCATGGTAGACTTAGTAGCACTGAGTTGTTTTTACTGACCTGCAATCCTGGCAGCGCACTCCCCAAAAACGAATCGTCTTTTTGCAATTATCGCATTGGCTTCGACACAGGATAGTCCTCGAGAAACTGCAAGATCAAAAGAATAGAACTAAAATCGCAATGACTGTAAATTTAATTTGACTTCAAATGCGATAGCAGGTGCTAGATGAATTCATGACAATGAGAAGGTTTCCACCGCTTTTAATAAAACTTTTGCATTTCGCTCGTCTACCAACGATTCGACATCAGAGCAAATCCATCTGCGGAGTAGGTCTTTAAAAAATGGTATTGTGACTGAAGATGCTTGGAAGTCTTCTCCATATTCTTCGATACAATGGAGTTTTATGCAAAAACCAATTTTGGTGATCCTCGCAAAATCAACATAGTCTCTGGGGTGATTGTTTTGACCAAAGTGTTCCATCGAGCATCTTCTATTTCTTCTTACCTATGTAAGTCAACTTGCATTGTTTACTTTGCAGATCACGTAGCAAAGAAGTGTGTCATCTTTAAAATTTCGCGTGCCAGAAGGAACTTTTTCCTTTGAAAATCACCGGCGAGTGTTGCGTACTGCATCTATAGCTAGCCTCCCAACCTACGAAAATGCAAATTACAGTGATTATGAAGTGATCTCCAGCTGCCACTATTCGACCAATCACAATAAAGTAGCCTTACAAACATAGGCCTGGGGATATTATTCACAATGTATGGCAGTTGTCACCACTGTTTGAACAAAGAGAGATCGGTGGAAGTAAACAAAGGAAAGTCTTTGTAATTCCCCCTTAAAACGCATTCTTCAATAATATCACCTTGGTTTTTAAAAAAGCAGACTAACAAAAACAGCGTCACACCACGGTTTTGGTAAAGGAGGGCCGTGTTAAAAGAAGGACACACAAACACCAAAAGACTACATGGAGTTTTTTCGAGGCAAATGAGGGAAAAAAAACAATATGACAAATTGCGCGCGGAAGCATTTAAATTAATGGCTGTTTTCTCAGTCCCTCGAATTTACTTTGATTTATTCATTGAACAGTTCAAGGGAGCAATTTCTGTGTCGTGCTATCAGAGTTTTAAACGTGGGCTTTCGCGTCTTTAGATCGCCTAAATTAATAGGCTTACGGCGGAAAATATCTTGGCACTAATTTCCACACAAGTTTTTTTTCTACCACAACCAGTTTGGGTTACAGCAGCGAGCAGTAAGCTGTTCTGGTGAAGAGAAATTAAGACAAAGAAGACTTAATGTATAGAGGAAGAGCTCTAAACACCGATTATTCCTCCTTCTTTTAGGTGTTCCTTTGAATGACACTGAGTAAGTGACGGCTAGCTTAACTGGCCATTATAAATCATTCTCAGTTACCATGTGCTGTCATACTCTATTGAATAGATAATCTTAATTGTATTCCGCGGGCTTCTTTCATTCATGCTAACGGCATTTAAGGGAGTAGCCAGCAAATATTTTTGGCAATGACGAAAAAGCAAGCAAAATTAAATGAGTTTATATATTTTAATTTTGGAGAAAACTAATTGGTTGTGGTTGGAAGGCGAGTTGTCGTTGAGTAAAGATAGCTGTAGCTTTCTGGCAATTGCGGTAATTCTCACCGCAGGCAGAATACAGCCATGTATCTTCTCTTATTTTCATGGAAACGGTGATTATTTCAAAAGCGAGTTATCTGATTGAATACCGGTAGTTTCACAGAGATATCCTTAAAAAGGTATTGAATATTCACGGTCGTAGTTTTGTCGTTTAGGAGCTCCGTGATATGCAAAATACGCTGTTTTGCAATAAATGTCGGTCGTCTATTTACAAAATAATCGCAAAACTGCCATTTTTTTAATTCGCACAAAATAAAACTTTGGTGCAATGAAATAAAAAATAAACGATGATCTGTTGTCTATAGTAATGTGGCATCAGTTACTGAAATACGTTTGTCAGCACGGCCAGCCTGATTTTACTAGTGTATCCAATCTGTAGCCTTGGTGCATAATTATCATTTATATACATATTAATAACACAATTATTTCATATCGTTTTCTTTTCTATAATTCTCCCTAAAGAACAATTAACACCGAAAAAGATTTTCCTAAACTTTTCTCGGCGCGTTTCAGATACGAAATGAAGCTTAGACTCAACATTTTCGTCCTTCTTTCTATTGGAATTAAATGCTCTTGACTGGATTGTGTTTTTTCTTTTAAGGAGTGTCTTATTACTTACCAAATCAAGAAGTAGCTGCCTTAAAGCTAGAACAGGTTTCCCCTGGCGCCGGTCCCTCATGTTACTCCGAAAAGCCGCGTTCTGATAAAAACGTCTAGATTTAGTAATTATTGCAAACCATAGTTAGTCTGATTTACATTTCTTTTAAGTTAATACGCCAAGGTCAGTTCAAATACCCCCAACTTCCCTATTATTACCCTGAAAGGTCAGTTGAAGTATTCCTTTAGTCAGAATATTAATGTAGTGTGCTGGACAATTTCTTTCCCATGGTTAAGATACAAAAACGTAATGTCATTTTGCTTTTTGCTAAGTATGGTCGCTAAGACGAAAAAATAAACAGTGAACAAGTTCCGTGCGGTCCACGTTACAAGGTGCCTCACAATTGATTGCATTAGGATCAAGAGATGAGGAGGCAGGTGTTGCGTTCAGTTGCAGTGGGTTTTAAATTTGAAATCCGGCAGCAACATCCCAACAAAAAGTAATTGATCGCCGATCATCTTTTCCAACTCACTACTGTAATCAAGTGTTGCTGGTTAGCTAACGAAAATATTTCAAAATTTCGTTAACTGTTACATCAAAAGAGACAACAGAGGAAATTTCACTTACGAATGAAATTGAATTGACACGTGCTCATAAGAGCAATTTCTAATTAAGTCTTCGGCAACGCTTGCGGGTGCAGTGAATATTCAAGACTCTAATTTTTTGACTGGAAGATAAAGATTAATAATGTAAAAAATATATTCAAGATCAATATTTTGATATTTGTTTTAAAATGATGATAAGTATCCAACTGTATATCTAAAACTTTATTGAACTCATGATTTATTCATCGTAACTTATGGCTGAACAAAGTAGGATCACCTTTTATTTTACTTCATTTGCACCTTTGCAAGTACTTACATCCAAATAAATTTACGTTAAGCATTAAATTATATGCAGACTTTATTATCTTGGTATAGGATGGCGTTTAATTAACTACATTACAGACCACTTTTTCTTTCATATTGAAATCAAACATCATTTCATTCGGTGGACTCCAACTTTTTTTAATGATAATAGCTTGAGTTGGTTTTTGTTGCTTTTAAACGTGGGCTTTATTTTTTACACAGCTGTTGTGAATGAGGATTGAAACTTGTGCCAAAGTGCTGGCGGGGGCACTGCACGCACGAGATTCAACAAAACTAGAACTCTTTTTACAACGGATACGAGAAAGGGCAAACAAAGCCCCCTATCGGTATAAAAGCGTATTAGTTATTAGTTTGACACTCCGAGGAACTTTCCTTGGTCCCATATAATGTATAAAGAGACTACCAACCGGGATATTAGACTAGCGGAAGCAGCCATGAGTACACAAAGCGCCAACATTCATGGTAGGTGTAATATCATTCTGAACCAATCTGGGTTGAAGGAACACTATTTCAACCACAGTACAAACTGCGACGATCTTTCATATGTGAAAGGTTTGAACCCAGGACTCATTTCATAGGTAGTTTGAGCAGGATCGTCCGGGTGAACGCAGTCCTGAATAACACTGTTGTTGAAAGTGACTGTGCAGTAGTCATCTTAAAACTTTCTCCCGCAGTTTCATATATTCGTTCGTACCTTCATCATGTAAGGGGTATATTACGAACTCATAGACCACCTCTCAGTTGACTTGACACCTCCTTACCGGTATCGCAGCGGTTAATATGAATTCGAGAGTCCCGTTCAAGCCTGAGTGAATATTTTTCAGGCTTTCTTTTAGCAGCTGCTTATATTGCGTACATAACTGCGACGATCTTTATCTTTTATCACTATTGAAAAGATATTAATACTTTGACTTCAGGGTGGTTTGATGTTCTTCTGGTCGCTGGCTCCACCTCACCAGTTCCATAATACAGCCATGAGATGTTTGATTTCGCGGGTGCGGCCTTCTGTCACAACTAATTCAAATTGATAAGAAAAAAAGAGGGGCTGCATAAACATCATGTTTCATGGCCATCTTTACTGGGTTGGAAATAAGATTTCCGATAGCAGTAATTAACACGCTTGCAAATGCATTTTATGATAAACACGTTTTGTATGGAGTTCAACATACTTTCTTGTCACATTAAGAAACGTCACGTTCACCATGAAATATATTCCCTCAAGTTGCTTACTGCTGTTTGCATTTTATTTGGCATCAGAAGGAACTTGTATCTGCTTTAGGCCCCCTCGACACGTATCCGGATATTTTTGAATCCGCAACTTTTTCTTCGCGGATTCGGTTTCCGTCAACACGTATCCGGTGAATCAGGCATGCGAATCAGCAAGTTTTTGAATCTGCTCTCCAGACTGGACATTTTTGAATACATGAATCCAGAATCGCGTGGACGCTAAATCCGGATATTTTTTTTATCAGGTGACATAACAAGATCGAGCCCAGCTCTGTACCGTTACATGTAATACTGTATTCAAGAGGGAAACCTCGTTCCCAGCCTGTTCTCCCTCTTACTCGTCGAGGGACAGGTAGGAGAGGACCTAGGGGTCAACCTTGCTCTTCGCATTTTTCTTTGATTTCTGGGGTGATTCTGACATAATTCTAGCGATAAAATCGAGAATCCTAGAGGAGTCCTGGGTACTAGAGTGGGCAAATTCGATTTGAATACAGATACCTGTGGAGGTGGAAATGTTTGAATCCGGAAAAAAAAGTTGCAGATATCCGGATACGTGTGGGCGGGGCCTTAGTGAAAGGCGGAATAAATGAGGTTTTTGAATCTCTTACACGTGAGAAATAAAATGCTACACGACAGGGACATTTTTTAATCAAAACAGTTTCCCAACATTTTTCGCTGTAACGGTTTCATCAGTAAACGCATATGTTACAAAAAATGCTAAGACTATCCTCGAGACTATCTAGGGAGTTCGGGAAACAGTATACACATAGTTGAGAAAACAAGGCTATAAAAAATATTTAAAACTGAGGAAAGACGTGCTTAGATATGACAGTTAAACACAACAAACAACCCACGGTTCTCACTGTATATTTACCTTTTTATATAGACTTCTAAGACTGTCGATTTCTAATTTACATTTTCTTCGTGACAGTAAAAAGTGTTCTTGCTGGCACAGTTTACAGTAGGTTGCTAGTGGTCGGTAGCAAACGTAAGGGAAATTCCCGACAGTAACCCAGCCCTCACTACAATGTAATAGAAGGTGATTAGGTTCAGAAAAATAACAGTCACAAACCAAAAATTATTCCAGCTTTTTGTTTCGACTCGTTTCGACTCGCCACAAGGCGTCGGCAATTCACCGCAGTCACACATAGAAATTTCTTGGGATCAATTCAAGACGGCAGAACCTGTTTACGAGTTATCTGACACTAAGATCTCCCTGGTGTCCGTCTGTAGGTCAGATAGCTGGACACAAGATTACATCATGATAGAATTCTGGTTACCATGCATGACATGAGCTCCTGAGCCTCGTTTAGATCAGCTACAACAGCTACATTAAGCATGAATTAATGTCGGGATAAAGGCTAAGAAGGTGTAGAGAAACTCGGACCATTGTTCTGCACCACAAATACATTAATGAACAGTTTTTATGGAGATTGTAAAGCGAACTCGGTGGTGAGGTGGCGAGAACGTTCCTCTCGTTTTGAGGTACTGGGCTTGAACTCTAGCTACACTGTAAATTACAATTTGTTAGTTTGAAAGTCCTCCCCAAAATTTTCATGTCCGCCTCCTCATAGTGACCCCCAAAATATTTGTACCAGCTTCAACATTTTGGTAGCCTCAGGGTTACTTAATTGTATCTAACACAACTCCCAACGCTAACAAAAAAGCTTAGGGACAAGTAAGTTATGTTTACTAATATTGATTATGCGTCGTACTAGTTTCGTTAATTCATGGGAATAAAAAATTCACTCATCATAGTAAAAAAAATGTCGAGTTTGAATAACAGTGGAAGACTGTTCTATTATTTGATTCTGAATTTCGCAGGCTCGGAACCAGCCGTTGAAACATCCACACACTACCAGACCCTGGGGTAGTTTGTTTGCTTTGTCCATCTAGTACAGAAGGCTCAAGTTACATTACTTCTGCAGTACTTGTAATCTATTCACTGAACAGTACTGGATCTATCTATTTTACTTGACTTGGCAGCCAGTATACTAGGTGCCGTCTGTCTTTGTTACTAGAAAATACCGATATTTGGCAACTTATAAACTTAGTTACATATTATTATAACGGAAATAAATGGAGAATTAAAGAATCAACCATAAGAGGACAGAGAAAAAATCTGAGCCCCAGATAGGATTCGAACCCACGACCCTCCGTGTTCTAGATCGGATGCTCTAACCTCTGAGCCACTGAGGACTCGTTGGCGAGCAATGGTCATTTTTTTTGGGTTGGACTTGCGAACCGCATCACGCGAACTGCATCACGCAGTCACGTGGCCCATCACAAGCAACAAATCTGAATCCCATCTGGGGCTCAGATTTTTCTGTGTCCTCTTATGGTTGATTCTTTAACTCTCCCTTTATTTCCTTTATAATACTAATATCAGTGGTATATATTACTACATATGTTATATTCTAAGTTAGAAAAATCCAACTAGTGGTCTATTATCAATGCTGCGTTCTGATTGGTTGAGCTACTACTAGGCTATATTTTATAGCCCACTAGGAGCGAAAAGCGCCGGCTTTGAAAACCAAAACAATGGCGGCTGAATCGTGTTTTGCTAGCTAAAGTTGTTTTGTCTCGATATTTTTTACCAACTAGTTGGATTTTACCAAAACAATTATTCCTCGCGCCCTCATGGCCTCTGAGTCAATAGCCCATGAGGCCAGCCCATTCGGGCTCGAGGAATAATTGCTAATTATTACCTTAAAGTCCCCACGTGAAAAAAATTTTCAATTTAATCCCAAAACCATAAGGTAATCCTCCTACAAAACGGTTCTACAGAACTGATTCTAGACCTTAAGTATAACCTTTTAAGACAAACTAAGCAGTAAAATCGGCTATTAGAACTCTGTTGGTATGATTCTCGATTAATCCGAGGAAATTCAGTACAGTCTCATCACATGTCTGAAAAGTCACCACATGATAGCCAGACTGCACAGGACAGCCAGTCCCCACAGGACCGTCAGCCGGCTCTTTCTGTAACCCAATCATCTATTCATTCATTTGAGTTCGCAAATCACAAATCCTCGTCATCGATCGCAGAATGTCGGTTTTTAGGGGTTGTTTTAGGAGCCGCAAATTTCTGATTGCCTTTTGAAGAAGACTTTGGGTGGCTCTTTGAGATGGATGTCGCTTTAACACTCTAGAAAAGAAGACATAAACACCCACCATCTTAAAACATGAGCTTGATTGCCACTCTTTTAATTACTACCGAAAATGAAATAAATTTCGACAAGGATAATCCTTGTTAAAACGTCGTAAAACCTCGGTTACAAGCCGACTACACCACCTTAGTCCAGTATTTCACCAAAAAGAACTGAAGTAGATCCAGGTAACAACAACAACAACAACAACAAGAAAACAAACAAACAAACAAACAAACTTGAAATAATAACTTATGCAATCAAAATGAAACACTTTCTACCGTGTCTTGTGATTCTGTGCTATCGTTAGATTCATCTACTTCTCCGTTTCCCTCAATTTGACTTGGATATAACGGTAAAATACCGTCCTATGAAAAGAACACACGCAAAAGGAGTCACACGCGTGGAGTGTAAAAACCTGTTTAAACATCACAACGCGTGACAATGACAAAATGCTCATTGCGTCATAAGTGCGGGATACAGATTAAAAAAACACTGGTTTCCTGACTGGATTCAAACTCATAACCTCCCACCGTACCGAGAAGTTTCCTCTTCTTGCCACGACGCGTTGCGCTTCCCTTGTTTCCCGTCAATCACTTACCCAGTCTCGCGCGAGTTTCTAAGCCCCCGAGGAAGAGGCTACCTCCAGTCCTATACATTGTAAGTATCGGAAATAGGGCTCAAAATAAATTTGGGTGTGCTGCCGGTTGTGTTAACCAGCCAAATAAATTTCAGCTCGGTCAATATGTTTAAAATAACACAGTAACTAAATTAAACGAACTAACCTAAAAATCAAAAACAAAAAGTGAAAAAAAAAAGGAATAGTGTGAAAAAGTTTTTTTTCCTAGTCGTTTATTTACGTCTTCGGTCAAAATGACAGGCAAGCCTAAAGTTTGTACGGACAAATGGCAATCTTGGCCAGACATTGTCCGTTGATCGGCCGTTATTTTGCGCCCTGAACAATGTAGTCAAAAGCACCCATTGTGTAGCCTTCTAAGCAGATGTCTTTTTGAGTCGTCACACAGTCGTTCTCAAAGTTGTCAATTAAATTTATTATATTGATTAAATATATATTAATTTTACCTGTTTATTCCACTCAATTTCATCCATCACTCTCTTCACACATGTGTTCATGAACGCAAACTAAAAGAAAACAGAAATGTAACTAAATAGAATCCAGACCTACGTTAAGTGTCACAAACTCTAATTATACAACTTCGTATATCGAAACTGTAACAAGTTAGTTGAGGATGAAACATACGCAAAATTTCTTGTTTAATGAAATACGCAAGTTAAGGTGCCTCGACCCTGTTTTTGAGTGCTTGTTAATAGGCTGATTTAGCAACAGGACGGGAACGTCAGTTGACGACGGGAAAGCGCGCGGAAAGGACTAAACACGACTTCAGGTGCCCAATTTGCCGCTCTGCCAATGGTCAAGCCAGTTGTTTGGTCTGCGTGCGCCGCCGTCAACTGACGTTCCCGTTCTGTTGCTAAATCAGCCTAATATCTCTGAAAAACACTCCATGTAGCAGTGCCATCTTAGTAAAAAGTCTGATAAGTCAAACAAACAAATTATTTTTCACAAAAAATAAGCTAAGTAAGTAAAAAAACCTCAGTATTAGTGGGCATGATTGGCACTAGAAACGGAAAGAGAAATGGACACGCGCGAGAGCGCGGTCTCCTCCCTTATTTCGCGCTCCGCGCTCTCTCCGCTTTTTTTCGTGGACGGGAATCCTCTTTTCCTTTCCCTCTCTCTTTCTAGAACCAACCAGGCAGATAACTCAACATATCGACGTACATATTGTGAATAAATTTTCACCCATCTTGGTTTTTTGCCCCCTTTGCTGTACTCGAAGCAGAAAGCCATGGCTTCATCATCGGCTTCCCAATTAGTCAGATCCTCCCAGTTAAATGTATGTTCCTGATCCTTAAAAGAAAAGAAAAACAAACACAAACACAAAGAGTCACACCTGTACCATTTGCACGAGGAATAATTAGATGCGTCCTAAAGTAAGTCGGGAACAGCTGGTATAACTGGTTCGCGTCTAGTTTCGGTCCCGTTTTCAAGTATCCAACACGTCGCGTGCTTAAATAACGACGTTTTCTTCGCCTTAACTAAGAAGTGTCTTATTTAAGAACAGGTGTTACGGGAAGTTCTCAGGTAAGACATATTAATATGTAAGACGAAAATGCCATTTACACGAAAAGTTTGGGTTTTACTTTCTAACTTGATTTTTTGGGGGCATAAAATAACCCTAGGTGATCTGCCTTCATAGTAAAAGAATCATCCTGCGAGCAAGCTTTGTGGAGGGAACTCTCTCTCCTTTTTTCCCCACCCCAGAGCCCCCTTCCCCCCGCCACCCCACAGAGAGCTTGCTCGCAATCAAGTTATGATAAGTTTCATAACTTAGTTTGTATAAATTATAGCAGTTTCAGGCGAGCGAGCGCTCAATTATGTCCTGCAGCCGCCAGCTTTGATTTTGAAGGAAGACTTAATAGAGTAGAAGATTAATATGCTGGACATAAGACGAAAGATCGAGTTGGGGGGGGGGGGGGGGGGGCAATCGACCACCCTCTCCCTAATCACAAACTCCACTGCAGGCGTAATAAGATAAGAAGTTGCCTGGTAAATTTTAGATTAAGTAAAACTGACCTCTTTATCGCCCTGATCTGAACAAGCCTGTAATCGGAAACTTTTTAAACTTATTGACACAATAACATGGCCACTTTTTCTTGCATCACAGGCGCAGTGGGGGAACACAACTGTTCCATATCCCTCTAAAGTCCTCGCAACATCCAAAAACTGCAAACGACACAACGGGAAACATAAAATCTGTAGCAGACAACTACAAAGAACAGTTTCAGAAAAAAATGCACCTTTAATTTCAAAGGGTACCACTGAGAATGAAAAATGGTCGGATGTTTTTCCTTAACATTGGTTTTTCAAGGCGCGAGGCGCGCGACCGTAGCGCGTCTCTCCCTAGTCTCACGCTCCGTTTTCACCCTCACTCTAGGACCTTCGTATGACCTCACTCCGGCGCGTTCTTGACCTACGCAAATATACGGAATGCTTTGCAGTCTACGTACTTCTAACACGACAATAGCAAAGAGTTTTGCAAGATCAGTCCTATTACAGCCTAGAGGGCTAGAATAAGCTTACTTGTACATGAAAAAGTACACACGTATCTTCACTATACATCCAAAAAGTACCTACCAGTACTTAAAACATAGGAGATGTGTTATGCTTTCTTGGCAGTAATTTTGAATTGAGTACAATTTAATCACATGCTGTTTTATGCTTGCAAAAAAAGATTTTCTTCCACTTACTTCTTTTTTCTTATTGGCAGCCTGTAGCTCTTTGATCTTTTGTAAGTTTTCCCCAGGTAGCAGCGTTCTTCTTCTTAAGTCACCAACTGCCTGCAAGATAAACTGACCCATTACACCTGCTTGTTCAAAGTCTTTATCACTTCCCTCCACATTGTACTGGAAAAGCACTTTCAAATCTTTTCACAATGTAGGGGGTCTTGCAGACGCAGATTAACGCCAAAGGAAAATATTATTTAATGAAGTGAGCAATAGCAAAGCACACAGTCCTGGCAGAAAATCACTGGGTAGGCCTGGGGCCAGACCAGGGCCAGGTCAAGGGTTGAGGTCTGGTCCTGGGCTGGGTTTTTCAAAGCTGGGTTAAAACAGCCCAGGGTTAGTGTGAAATTTGAATTAAAAAGCAAATTCAGTTAATTCTTGTTGTCTACAGTTTGATGATTGGATGCTCTAAAAATAATAAAGAAAATTATACCAGGGCAGGAAAAAAATTGAAATCCTGTTACCCAGTGGGCAATTAAATTTCAGTTTCACTTGCCCCCACTAAAATATTACTTGCCACAAGGGAACACAATGCCTTATCATCTATAATTATTAAGGTACTGTCCATAATAGGTCATAGATAATGACAAAGTGAATAAGATTAATAGTACTTGAAAGTATTAGTAACTGCTGGATTTGACCAATATGATGTCTATGATGATCAGAGGAGTAACACAAGCAACCAAACTTACTTTTTGATTTTAACTTAATTCATCCTGTCAACTAATTGTGTCACTCAACTTGTAGTCTTCAGTTTTGAAATAGTTTCTGTCTGGAAATTATCATTTACCAAGCTGACACTTTCAGACAGACTCACAGGACCACTGACACCATTCTATTTTTACTTGCCCAAGATTAACATTTACTTGCCGTGGGCAATCAGCCATGGTTTTTTTCCTGCCCTGTATCCGAGAAAATGCTTTTTAACAAAAGAAAAAGAAACGTGGATTAAGATTTAACCCTGGGTTAGAGCTAATCAGCCTTTGAACAACTGGGTCTTGGATTTTAAATAATTGTGTAGAATACCTGGTTATATAGAAGATTTAACGCAGTTTCATCGTCATTCATCTGAACTTCCTGTCAAATGAATAACAACTCAGTTAAAACCCACCTCTGACGATAATCAACAAAAGATCCATCTCCTATTAAAACCATTGTAAAAAATTATTTTAATAAGGGACTTCAACACTGTTAAAAGATTGGAGGTTACTTCAGCATTGTACCAAAGAATCATCATTTTCTGATGGCCATTGCAAGTATTATCAAAGCACAGTGTACTGTACATACCCTAGCAAGAGTAAAATTCCATTTTCTTAATGCAAGGCAGGTTGTTGATGATGCGGAATAACTCCGAATGTAAACACTGTGAGGCAACTCATTGTTCTCAAGCTTTCGTTCTGTAAAATATTCCTATCATTAATGGGTCTGCACATATTATAATAAAACTACACATAACTTTTTGTTAACGTAGAGTTGAAAAATTAACTAATTCAAACAATACATGCACGTAAGGAGTATTACTATTCTATAGGACAAGACAACTTAAATTTACCCTCTTCCGTGTCCAACAGAAGGTTTAAACACCATCAAAATAACTTGAAAAGCATCAGTGGATTTTATTGAATGTTTATAATAAGAACTTAGTACAAATCAAATTCAGGTACACAATAAAAGTACGACCCATGTTAGCGGATGGCCACAATATTAAAACAGTTTGACTGTTTTTACTTTAGAAAGAAATAACTATGACATACAAAGGGAAAAATACACAAGTAATTGCAATGAAAGCAAAATTGCAACTTACAGATATTTTTGTCATAGACCTGACAAGAATGTGACATCCTAGATCTGTTGCTTCATTTCTCACAAAATAAGTCATAAAATTTTGCTATATCCCTAGACTTTCATTTAACCAAACAGTTACTATCACTGGATGATTCTTGATCACAAGGCCTTGACTAAATTAATGATCATGATGTAATTCAGGAATTTTTTGTACCCTGCTCAGAAAACTACCGCACGTGAGTAAAGCATGGTGGAAAGGGGGCACAATAGAGGGCAAAAAAAATACTGTCATTTTTCATTTTAATTAACATGAACATGGAGCCGCAAGCTAACAAGATACAACAGCTGGTGAATGAAAAGATGTAGATAATACATGCACACGGAAAGGACTTTGTAAATCATTCAGTGTAAAAAATTCTTTGTAATTCATTCAGCGGTTTCGATTCTCTCTTTATTCTTTGGCGCGTTTGAAGTGAAAAACCACTTGGTGTCCAGTCCGTCAGGAAACCAGTTAGTTTTATTTTCCCCAGAATCCTTACATTAGGGGTATAAAGTAATGCACAGCAACATCACTCAATTGGATCAAGTTAATTTACCATTTTCTGGAAGCAGAATCTTGTTTTGTAAGTGGTATAATAATATTCATTCAAATCATTAGTCGTTATGCCTGATTGGCTTAAATTTGGACAATGTCTGCCAAATATATCAATACAGTTGATGTCAATCATATCGTCACCAACAAAAAAAAGGCACACAGAGATCACCAAGGAACAGTGTGGCGCGTGTCTCAAGAGTTTTGGCAGTGAAGAGCTGAAGAGAATGGTGGAAGATTCCTCATAATATGTGAACACAAAAAAGTCCTCACATCACACAAAAGCTGAATTCAATCATGTTTTTGCACAAAACATGTGTAGTCAGACTTAAACAATAAATGCTAACTTTGTATAAACCTATGGTTTATGTTATTTGGAAGCTAAAGAAACTGAAAAGCATGGTATTTTGTCAATAACTTACCAAAACCACTTTCCATAATCTCAAAAAGGGCAAAGTTAAAAGCATTTTCCTGGCTCAGATTGAGCTTCTGTACCAAGGCCTTGAAAATAGAATAGAAAATGAGAAAAGGCTGTAATTCCATCACATTTTCAAATAGTCCTTAGCCAATGGCTCTGGATAAACTATCTGACTTGTAACAGTGCAAATCACTCTGAGTGTTTTTCTGTTTTAAAGTTGCCTGTAAAAAAAGCATTGAGGGGGTTGGTAGGCGTTTTGTAAGGATCCACGGACTTCCTCGTTAAAATGGACTGGCAAAGTGAAGCACTCACATGTGATTTTCTAGAAGTGCATGGTGACAAAAATCTTCCAATAATGAGGGTCAATTTTGGGTTCTCAAGAAGTGCCATTTTAGACATTTGACTGCCTTGTTTACGAAATACTATTCTTCAAAGAACTGAGGCCTAGCCTTAAAACTCAGAGTGACTCAATTAGATAAAGTCAGAATGATCAAAAATCGTGTTTCTACCATGTAATGTCAAGGCCAACTGAAAATCTTTTTGTAGAAATGCATGGCCATCATTCAGAGTTTTCTGATCATCCTGCAATGTTCTAAGTTAATAGTCTTTACCTTAAACACTTCCTCCGTCCTGTGACATCTCAACACAGTTACCGTTGTAATGGCATCATCAGGCAAATATATTCTCAACTCAACTTTCATTTTACCATCTTCTGTGTCTTTCTCCTAGTGATTACAGAAAAAAGAAGAGCTTCATGTCATCAGGGGTGTCCCTGAGAGCCAGCCATCGGCTTATTTCACTGGCACAAATTGCTCTGGTAAACAATAGCATGGGGCAATTTTGAAAGAGCACTTGACCAATATAGCCAGCTTGACTGATAAAAAAGCCTGCTAAGCTTTTCCTTAGCTACATCCCCGCTCATTATTGTCACTTGCAGAAGTTTAGGAAGGATAAAAGAACATGTTTAAATTATCCCAAACAGGACTACAGTTAAGAGATCCAGTTAAATAATTTTGCTCCCCAAAATCTTAACATTGTCCTCATATACAGAGTTTGAAATATTGCCCAGTCTGTCAACGGACAATTTCCAGCCAGAAATGGCTATTGACTGGTCAAATCTTTTGAAGGCCAGTTATGTTGTCTGATCATAACTGTTAATGAACAGCACTGTACAGTGGGACAAAAAGCACTAATATAGTTATGTTGTTTCCAGTCGATAATAACTATGCCTAGACATTGTAATTTGAATTTCCCTGGCAAAAAAAGACCGTCAAAATATTTTTTTTTCTTTATGTTAGTTTGCCTGTGCTATATTATCCTCATTTTTTTTTAAGTTGTCCATAGTACTCAGTAGTTTTGTGTAAGTTAGTTCATTTGCAGTACTAATACTTGTCAATTCAATGTTTCTCTAGGTTTGTGGAGTATCATTTTTCTGTAAAATATTACTTTTAAAATATTTGACCAGTCAAAAATGGGTCTTACGTGAAAAATATATATCTAACCTTTCGCCATAAAACATACTGGCACATTTATAGTGTAGTGGAGACCCAAACTTCAATCAGTTTTTGTTCACAACAACAGTTGTTAGTCAACATATATTAGTGGGTACTGAGAGTGTTTAATACTATTTTACCTACAGAAGGTGAAGTACATAAAAAGATTGCAGACTACTGAGAAAAATATTCTAGGTGCATAAATCTATAATTTTTAGTCAAGTTTCACTTTTGGTAAGCATTGATATTATCGACAAGAAACAGGTTGGTGAAATCAATGAGATGCTAAAATTACCACAACATGGTTTTCAGAGGATTTCAGGAATTCTTCCATGATATCTGATTCTCCTATAATTCTCACAGAATTTACTGCAATGAAACAATGTGAGTTAGCTCATTCTTATCTATTTTACAATTCCCCTCTATTTAAGAATTGGTTTATACTTAGCAAGCGTATAGAGCTGTATCAAATTATGGATGCATGTGGGAAGTTTGGAGGGCATGAGAAAAGAATAAGTGTAGGCTAGTGAGTGCTCTCCAAACTTCCCAAGTGCATCCAAAACTAACTTGATATACGCACTTCTTAAAGTATGAACCAACAAGTGGTTCATACTTTAAGACGTTATTCTCTTTTACCATAGTCTGACAACCAAGTCTGATTTGTGATTGACAATGAGTGGCACAAAAAAAAAACAAATGCTTTTATTGGATGTTTAAAAAACACCAAAATTGTCCACCCTGAAAGAGAATGCTTAATGTCAAACTGGCAGAGCTTGAGACAAAGTAAGCTTAATTAATAGTTAACAATCAATACAATGAGGACAAAAGAGTTTTCAAGCCCACATAAAGTTGAAATACTCCAATATTTGTAAGAGGGCCTGGAGTATGGTTTCAATTCTTAACAAGGTTTACATTTTGCTTAGTGAAATTTAGGAAACTCTGTGTGGTTTTCTCCTAGCTAAAATGACACTACCCGCTACAGAGAATCATTAATGCTACAAAATCTATTTAGAATAATGAAGAGGACAATGATGAAGTATTATTGAAGATCACCAGGTTCCAAGCAAGTTATCAGAGAGAAACTACACTGAAGCCTAAAAATAATATTATTATTACTGACATGCTATGGTTTCATTCGACTTTATGCTGAATATACAAAATAGATAGCAATTTTATTTATTAATATTACCTTGTTCAAGGTAGGATTCCAGACCTTTCCTTCGAGATTCTAACTGTTGATCTGACAAATTAAATGGCCATTTCCCAGGGAACTTTGGAAACTGAAAATCTCTGAACTCCTTTTTGAGCTAAATTTAAGGTATAAAAGTGATAATTAGCTCTCTACTGTTTACAGTCCACTCTCTCTTAAAAGACACCTCTTTTACTGCAGAGTTGGCCTCTGCCTTTCTTTACTCCCTTTACTTGAGTCTCTTAAGACCAGTGTTCTCACCAGGCTGCGGCCTTGCGGGATTCCCGCAAGAAAAACTGAAATGGCGCATTAAAACCAAGAAGATGCGCCCGTTAGGGCGCAGGGGCAAGCTACGAGTCAAGCGGACTTAAGTAGTTTTAATTTGTCAACCTAACACTAAAGCATTCTGTTTGTTTGAATAAATAAAAAACATGATATCAAATGAGTCAAAGTCTTTAATTTTGTTGTCTTTACTTTCATTGGTCCCACGCACGTCCCACTACATCGTAAACTCCACCTCCGAATCGTAAACACCTCTTCCGCCATATTGGATCAGGTAGGTACTTCATGTAACAGACAATTTGGAGTGTGGGCTCAGGTTCTTCGTACCACGTGTTTTTTGTAACTTTGTCCCCCTAATGTTCTTACAGGGCCCCTATTTCTCAGAAGATGGGGCCCTGGGACTCCCCAAGGCAAAATCCTGGTGAGAACACTGTAAGACAGACATCACTCTTATAGTCGGCAATTAGTGACACTCCCATAGGTGTCTGTCTTAGAGAGAGCTGACTCTATATTTATTACTTTCCTTATTTTGTTTTTGGGCATAGTATTTCATGATAACTATGGGTTTAGAATTTTAGAAAAACTCAAGAACATGCAAGATATTCTAAACTCATAATGAATTGCTGTTATAAATCTTGCAAGGTTTTAAGATTATTATTAAATGTGTATAACTTGTTGATATTGTACCAGACTCGTACCCAGTACCCCATCAGCTATGATGCTGCTTTCATTTTGTTCCTGTAGACCATGTTAACAAATATATTCGTAAAATAATCTGTTGACATTTTAATAGTATTTATAAAATTTTTGACAGTAAAAATTTGTAAATAAACTGAATTTCTCACCTTGTTATGTAAATTTGAAAATTCTTTGTATCTTCTGGAACAAATATGCTTGTCTTCAAAATATATATTATAAACCTAAAATAATAAGAACAAATAATTTAGTACTTAATGCGCTGGAAGTGTAATTTGAAAATAAAGAAATTCGCTTCATTGAAGGGAAGATTGCTGCACTATAGACAGTTTGTAATCCAGGGGTCTTAAGAGGTTACACAACATAGGGCTCAAAGAGACTTGAATTCCAACTTGTCTTTTAGTAAAGCAGCTCTAGTCACATTTTATGCTTGCCTGGAGCCACTTCTTACTCTTCTTAGAAAGTTACTTGCTCAGCAAGGAAATTGACTTGTTTGTGGGTTGGGAATTTTTTCAGGCCCTAAACAATAAGTTAACAAATATTCATGACTTCTTCTCAAAAAGAGTGACATATGCTGCTTGCTATCAGAGCTTGAAAAATGTTCTGTCCAGATGTAACCTGTTTATACTCACTTGCCCTATGGGCAAATGACTAGGTCTCAGTCATTTTGTAACTACAATACATTTTATAACTGCATTGCATTTTGTAAGACCCCAAACTAACCCAAGCACAGGGCTGACCTTAGAAAGCAAAATATGAGATGTGCTTGTCGTGTCCTTGGGACAAGTGTAAAGAGACTCGCATTACCTACCATGTACGTTTCACCATTACTAGTGACTTGACGCATCTCTGGTATGGATAATGGTATAACACACTTGTCTGAATAATCATAATCCTCGCCTCCAGATGAGCTATCACTATCCAGCTTTTCAGCAGCATGTTGACTCACAGATATAACCACCAATGTTAACTTATCCCCTCCTTTTTTAATCAGGTTCACAACGTGTTTGTGTGTCGCTCCCTCCACATTTTCACCATTGCTAAGAATAAGAATGAGACTCAAAGGATCAAACAACTGCCCTCACTTTATTAAAAAACATCTTTTAAAAAAATCTTATCTTTTCTTTAAAACCAGGTGTAAAATCTTCTTCTGATGGCTGATTTTGGCCCAGTTTAAAGGTACCCCGTTTCTCACAATTTAGACCTGCCACGAATTCCTTTCAGAATTCCAGGAATAGCTACATCCCGGAGTAGCCAATAGATAAAATAAAATCGAAATCGATGGAAATTGTCAGCAATTGAGTGATTTTTATCGATCGATAATGGAAAATGGTGAAAATCTATCTAGGGTAATCTGAATCTAGTTCAGACACTGGCCCCTTCAACTCGGGGGGTTGTCTGAAATTCAGGATAGGAGATCTTTATCGGGGTTATATTTCTCCTGACACTTGCCAGCAAGAACTGGATGTAATTAAACTGAACTGTTTTTGTTATTTTGAACAAAATAACAGGTTTTAGAGAGAAACGTGTGTGTAATAGTTTCCACATTTTCATGTTTTTTGATTAGTTGTTACTCGTGGATGTGTTTTCTCAGCTGTACTGTCTAACTTTTCATGTTTGTTGATTAGTTGTTACTCGTAGATGTGTTTTCTCAGCTGTACTATCTAACTTTTGCCAAAATACATTGAACCACAGAGGCGGACTTCCATTATAAATCGTTAAAATCATGAAAAATCGATATTTTGACACAGCAATTTAGTTTATTGATTTTCACCAATTTCCGGTATCAACTGATAAAAATCACTTGATTGCTACCGATTTTTATCAATTGACTGCTCCAGGAATTGTTCACATTAGAAACTGGTTATGGCGGCTTAAGTAGATCTCTGTTCTATTTTAAGCTCAAGTACAGCCACTTGAACCATCACCAAAAGAGTAACAGCAGTAGATTTCGGTGGTATTATCATACATTAATTCGATTACATTCAATTAACCTTGACCTATCGGACAGCCGCAACGCCACTCCAAGTATTTTTATTACTGTATATAAAGTACTTGAGAAATCTCCAGAAATCAAACAGGAAAATTGTTGACGACAAAGTAAATATCCTGTGCCTCATTTTTATCACTCCAAATGACAGCGAAAACATCGTTAAGACAGCTGTCTAGAAAACAAGTTGTGAAACAAACAGCTAGCGTTCACTGTGTACATGCCTTAATTAAGTCCTTGTCAGAAACAAATCGTTGCAACTTTCACCTTCAATTCATTTAACGTGCAAAAATTGGAAAATCAGTATTCCGGGGAAGCATCGAGTTCTTTAAAAAAGAAAGGTTTCCCTTGTCAAAAATCACAACAACAAAAACGTAAATCTTCTTACACTTCGAGGATTCTGTCTCCTATGCGAAGACCTCCACAATGTGCTGGGCCGTTCTCCAAAACGGCACTTACGTGCTGCAACGGAGCATATAATTCACCGTTTATAGACTTAAGTTGTCCCCCCTCAGACACTTGACCACGAACGTTAAATCCAAATCCATTTTCCCCTCGGTAAAGTTCGATCAAACGCGGTCCGTATGGGTCCGCTTTTAATCCAGGTTCAACTTCTTCTTCGTCCGCCATGTTTAATGTTGTTTCAAGTAATCACGTGACAGCAATAAAGGCTTCACTTCCGGGAGGGGTCAGGACCAACTAAAAAATTTTCGGGCCAAGCCGTAGGAACAACGCTTTTTATGTTTATTCCGTCATGCAATAACATGAGGTTTGTTTTGAAATCCGAAATTTCGAGCACAGATGTGCTAAAAAGAACCGGTTCCCTAATGAAACCTAATGGCTGACGATACTAACATTTCTTTCAGGAGCCCATTACTTTCCAGTGTCTCTTTTTCATTTCCGTACGGATCACTCGCGTCTCAACACTTTTTTCAAAATTCTTATTTACTTTTTAAAGACCTAGGTAGGCAACGTAGCGGAGTGGGGTGGGGGAGGGATACTTCGTTTCCAGTACCTTTCCCTTGGCTTTGAAGTTGGGCGGAATTCGGGGAAGTGAAGACTTTTTCGCGACGCTCGCGACTCTCCCAAAGAAGATTTCACATTAAAATCAAAGAAGATTTGGAATTACGCCTTCATTTGTTTGGGCTTTACTGGCGCATGTCTATCGCAAAACGAAGACAAGAAAATCCACCAGTACTTCATAACAGTGGAGAATCGTACGATTTCGTTAAAATATCAGCTCAAAAAATAACGCTCTTGAAATGTCTTAAAGTTCTCTAAAACTTCGTTTAGAGGTAGAAGGAATTGAAATTTTTGATTTAAGCAAACTGTTGCCACCCAGGTATTATGAGACACACCAGAATAATATCACTTGTCGTGTCAGCTAACCATGCATTGTCAGAGGCGTAACTTAAATTCAATAAAAGGAGGAATTTTCTGGTTTGTTCAGGAGAGCTCCCTCCTAGGTTTGTTACTGAGAGACAGACAGCATCAAAGAACGGAGTCGATTGGTAGATGTAGAGACTTCCTGTGACGTAGCATATCCCACACGCTGCTGTTCTCCACAGTAACACCAACATATTGTATTATGGCGTCTCCTAGAAAGTTTGCCGAGAAAATCGCGCGTCTTAAACAGCAAGAGGAAGAAGGCAATCGCAGCTATGAAGAAGTTATGAAACAACCGTTGTCTGGCATTGTAGAGGTATCAGAATTTTTATTTAATGTCAAATGGTGGCCTTAATTTTGCTCTATTTAGCTGAGCAATTTAAACGCGTACGCGAACAGACACAAATTGCTATCACGGAATGACTCTTATCCTATTAATACCGTAAGTTTCTTTTGCGAATTTGACGGGCCGACCTGCACCGGAGAATCTAGCTCGAAATCCTCATCAAAGTTTAACTGTTTGATGAATCAGTTTGGGGACCTTTCGTATAAATAAGAGTGCAAATTTTTCTTTTTTTGGAGTTTATTAGCGGAAGTTATGAAAGAAATATCGTAGTCGTATATTGGCTTGTTGGCTGACTATGAGAAATGGATTGAACCTGTTTACAACTACGGGCCGCCGCAGAGCAGCACGGGAATAATTTACGATGATACGCCGAACATATCACGAAGTATTCACGAAGCTGGTCAGGAACAAGAAGTCACTAGCATTGTGCCGGCAATACAACGATAGTCGGCAATATTACGATCAAATGAATGTTTAGCATTTACAAGGCCATAATTTCAGGATCAATGATAAGGTTTAGCCAACTGACAAAAACCAAGCCAGTACTTCAATATTTTCGTGAATTTGATTTGCATTTTTCCGCAACAAGAAACTGCGCTGAGATGAGTTTTCTCGCACGTTGATTGGTCAACAGACGTACCCCCTGTGAACAAATGGAACGCCGCTAGTCGAGTCTGACAACACACGCTCTGCGTAGATTTTCAATATGGCGAACCCGAGAAAATTTGCCGAGAAAATCGCGCTACACAAACAAAAGCAGGAGGAAGAAACTCGTGCTTTCGAACAGGTTATGAAAGAAGTGTCCATGCTCGAGGTATTTTTATTTTTCTTGATTAGGAAATAATTTCTTTTGTCGGATTTTATGGTCAGTGTTGATTTGACACAGCTGAACGTTGGTTTTCTTTGCTTATAAGACAACTAGAAAGCCCCAGCTTCACCAGCAGCAGATACAAGCGCATTACCGAGGTGGATCTCTGCCGAATGTGAACCTCAGCTTAGCTAATGCACAGAACCGCCTAGATTTGCAGGTCATTTATTGTTTTGCACTTTCTGATTGTGTTTTCATATGTTAGCTTATATATTTAGCTTAAAGTTTTTTCTGGGTTTGTTTTGGAGGTTATAGTATAACAAAATGACTCGCTACTTTCCTTCCTTAGAACGCACTGGATGATCTCAGGGTACAAATGGGAGTGGGAGATCGCATGCCAGCAAGAGATAGGCGATTTGTAAACAGGCCTGTTCCTTTTAACGCGAACAACAGAACGTTTCGGCCTGGAATATCCTTCTCACTTTGTATAACACTCTAACTAAATGAACTTTTCGAAGCAGATGTCACGAATATTTAGAACTACCGTATTATGAATTATAGCTTCTGCTGCAATTTAGTTTAAACTTTATCTTGTTTTATTATTCTCATCTCTGATTTTTGAGAAACTGAATATCTGGAAACTTTCGTGTAAAATTGAGTTAGAATGTTTAAGTTCTCAACAGTCTGTGAGTGGAAATGTACACGCATCATTGTATATCACGTTCCCTTGAGGATCGAAGCTCGTGGGAAGAAAATTGTCCAATTTTAGTTTGATTTGATCAAGTTTGAGCTATCCTTAACCTTGACCACATAGACGCATCATCACCTTATCATCCACATCACTTGTCGCCGCCACACATGGATCAGTGGAGAGAACGAAGGTAAGCTTAAATTTTGGTAAAAGTTGTAGAAATATCCCCATTTGTCGGCTGATACGTAGTTGTAAACAGCACTGTATAATTAATTTGATTACTTATAATGCTGCATTTGGAAACAAGTGAAAGCCTGCTCGTTGCCTTCGTTCTAGTTTAAATGTTGTCAAGTGTGTTGGTGATCACGAAAAATTGGCGCGCTGAAGCTTAAACTTCGGTTTCCCGCGCAACTTGAGCTTTAGCTTGGGCTTAATTCATTGCAGATTAATGCAACAATAACATCAATATATGAGATTTGGTAATGAAATTTGGCAGCTTATTGATCATCGATTTTCACTTAGCAGGATATTTATTCCCTAGCGGTGGTATCTTTATCGGATGTGCTGATTCACCTGTTCATCAGCTGAAAGTTTGTTTGGTCATTTGCTGACCATTGCTAAGCAGAAGGCATTCATTAGAAAATTTAACTGCATGTCCTTGCAGTTCGTCAATCACAATGCATTTTTACTTAATGTACTGGCAAATGGTTATTTTAAACGTCTTGAACAACATTTTTGAGGTCATACATGGTTAAATTATGTGGTTGTCGGTGATCTCTATGTTTAACATAAATTAGTTCAGTTTCTGGTTATGTGATATAACTTAAAATAAAATTGAAGGTTAAAATTGTTTAACCCAGGTTGATCACCAATTTACTCTGACAAACGACCTAATATATGAAATTTCCACTCTCCACTCGGTCTAAAACTCTTACTAATAAACTGTTTTGTCTGGAAATTTACAGTGTTTACAGTTGATGATGTAAGGATAATTATTAAAGTTTCCTACTAAAATTTTTGCCATTAAGGTGATGTTACTCAAGACAATTCGCAACAACAATTTTTAGCACAACACAGTGTTGCAATGTTGGAACAATGTTGTAACCATTCGAAACAATGTTGCAACGCTGTGTTGCGTTAAAAATCATCGTTGCAAATCGTGTCATGTAACATCACCCTAAGCCAAGCCATATGCGTCATATGAATGACCCTTGCCTAAAACTAAGTGGAGTTTGTTTAAAAATTTGGAAAAGTTATCATGGAAATATTAGAGAATAGATCATTTAACACTAGTGTGTATAGTGCCTTGGCCTTTGAATAGAAGCAAGGCTGAACTGGTGACCTTGTTTTGTTACAAACCATATTGTTTTTCATGTGTTAATGATGATACTCTCAGGCTTGTTAGCATAAGAATACAACTGTAACAAGATTTGCCCTTTGCTTGCTCCTCTGTTGCCTTAGCAACAGTATCTTTCAAAAGAAAAAGGCTGACGGCCTAAAGTCAATGGCATATATATATTAACCAGTAAATATTATAAACAGAAATGTATTGTGTAATTTGGTAATCATGTTAACACAGATAGCTGGGGAACAAAACTGTGATAATGTTATCTTTAACTTGTACTAACTACCAACTTTCTTCAACAGCTTCTTCTTTCTTTATACGAATTGTTTAGCATTTTTACTTATATTATGGTTGAAACATTCATATAATTTTTTAAGCAACTACCAAAGGGTAGTTATTCTATTTGTGCTCAACCTCTCCAGCTACCTATACCCTGCGAGCAGGCTCGCTTGTGCAAGTTTGGAGAAAATTTTGGTGGCGGAGCCACCATCCTGCGAAGAGAATGGGCCGAGAAAAAGTGAGTTCCTTGGCAGTGGAGCGGCCATCCCACAAGGAGAATCGGCCAAGGAAAAGTGAGTTCCTTGGCCCCAGTCTCCTCATGGGATGGCAGCTCTGCCACCAAAAATTTTCTTTGAACTCGCACAAGTGAATCCTGCTCGCAGGCTAAGCAAGCTAGTTTTAACTCTCATCATGTTTAAATGAAACTTTGGTATTGGGTCGTATATGTCTCAGCTGACAGTCGATACATTTGGTCATGTTTTTGCCTCACTACAGTAGTGATCTCTTCTTGACAGCAGTGGTCACCAAAACACAATGCAATGTCAAAATAACCTTTTACAACACCCATTTAATAATGGCAATCAAAGTGTAGTGTGTATTATTGTTATTCAGGGTTTTCCCTGAAGCGCAAATACACGCCAGAAACGTGATGTGTAGCTGAAAAAAAAAATAGGAGATGCAAACCAGCAAGGAGAATGGGTCGTTTTGGATGTGTTTATTTTAGTTTAGTAGTAACTAATTTAGAACAGAGTAGATCTGCAAATCTTACTTGTATCTTTCATTTGGATAGGATGATATTCTACCATGAGAAGTTGTTTTCAAAATTCAGTGTCATAAATTTTGTGCAGTTTCTGTCATGTAGCACTGAATTAGTTAGAAATACCTCAACTTCTCTATTCATTGTAGGGTTAATTCATTTTTACACAAACTGATAAGTAGTTTGTAGTGTCTAAAGCATCTGTTATTACTGGTACTGTGTCCAGTAAATTATTAGGTGAAAGATTACATTGTTCCATAGGAATTTGGATTAAATTCTGCAAAGCTTGGGACCCCAGCTGTTAGCTCTGGCTCCCTCAGCCTTTGGTGAAAGGCATTTTAGGGACTCCAACAGTAAAATATAGTGGTAAAACCCTGGTTATAGGTTAAATCCATTCTCAGATTAAACCATCAGGACTGTCATTAAAGGTGGGAACCGGGGATTTCCTCCGGTTACTTTGAATGTGGCCCCCCTGGCTACATGGAAGAAAAATGGAGTCAAAAGAAATCCCTAGCTGTTTTATTCCTCGCCCACTTGTTGTATTTACTCGGCCGCTTGAAATCTTAGTGACATCCCTGAGGATAAGTTCCTTTGTCCCCATTTAATGTTTTGGGCTAAGAAACAAAGGAAATTCTAATTGAATCTAGGCTGAGAAATGGTTTACCCTGCAGGGGCAAAGAAAGTCAGTTTTACAGCCTGCCATTCGGGCAAGCTGTAGCTAGCATGTACTAGCCCACAAGTCATTTCAACTAGCCCTGAAACCCTTTTTGATTAGCAGGATTGATTACAATCCTTCTGTTATTTGAATTTCCCCAAAAAACAGCACTTGCCCATGGGGCAAGTTAAGAACAAAAATCACTAGCCTGATAGCAAAATCCAATAGCCCCGGGCTATCGGATACAAATAATGTATTAACTGCTGTCCTCACGTACTGTACCTTACTCCCTTTGTTTTGATAGCATTTTCTGTTTTTTTATTGTGTTCAGTATTCATATGCTTTATACCTGATATGTGAACTGCTTTTTTGATCATAGAATTGCCTCTGATTCAGCCCTTCATGAAAGTGTTATGCGAGCAGAAGTTAAACCAAAAGGTAGGGGCTTTTAAGCTGTATATCTGTAAAGTTGAACCTAATTGATATACATGCTGAAGGGAGTCCATATTAATTAGGCCAGGTTTTTTATGTCAGTGATATGCCTTTTATCACAGTACTAAACAGACACATAAACCAGGACATTCATAGGATAAAACCAAACATTTGGTGGGCAAAACACTGACCCCGAGTCCATGGACTACCCTAAAATGGACTACACTGCTGAAGTTTAGCGATTAAGCTTAGGAAACTGAGTGAACTGAGGGAACTGTTTCCTAACCCCCATCACTAAACTTCAGGGCCCATTTGTTCGAAGCGTGATTAGCGCTTAACCCAGGGTTAAATTTAACCAGGGTTTCTTTTTCTTGTGTTCAAAAGCATTTTCTTTGATAATTTTTTTCGTTATTTTTACAGCCTCCAATCATCAACTTGTAGACAAAAGGAATTAAAACTGAATTGATTTTTAAGCTTTCAAATCTGAATTCAAATCTCACACTAACCCTAGGTTATCTTAACCCAGCTTTGAACAAATCGGCCCAGAGTGTTATCGTCCATTTTAGGGATGTCCAAATGGATAGTCTGTGAGGGGTAGTCCATGGACTGGGGTCAGTGTGTTTTGTCCACCACCGTACTCAGTGCTTGTTTGCTGCCAAAAAAGTCAGAAGTTGACCTCTAATCCTTATCTTATCCCTCTAATGTAGCATTTTGTTCATAGATATGCTTTCATCTTAAATATTTGTTACTTAAGAAACGGGAAGTCTTGTTACAGCACATAGTTAACATAGTGTTTGTTCAAATAATTATTACATAATTCTGTTACTAAAATAGATATGGAGAAATTGATTTGTTGAGAGGAAGTTGATGTTTTTCATCCATCTTTTCTTCAGAAAAAACTCTGCCATCATATGAGGTGAGGAAGGTAAGGTGTAGAATGACTGTGTGATGGTAATAGTCAGCATGTTTGGCCTGTATTTCACATGTCATGAAAATTCTGGATTTTATTACTTCTGATCATTCCAGATTTCACCGATATGATTATATGTCAGAAACCCCTGATACTGTCCGGTCCCGCAGGCAGTTTTGATATTTTGGGGACAAGACTAGAGCTAAGCTGTTAAAAGATTGAAAGTGAGCAATCCTGAAGTCCCTCACAGTACAAAATTTGAGTTTTTCGTTATTTTTTTTTTGCAATGAACTTTGTTTATTGTTTATTGTTTTGTTTGCCAAAAATTGTACAAATCAATTAAAATCTAATTACTTAAACTCTCATGGCGAGGAAGCCCAAGAGAAGCCACTGGGCTTATAAGGAATGGGCTCCCTCAGTTAGATAATTAGAACAAAATATTATCATAATTACACATGGGAAAAACAATGGCAGAGCTACAGTAAATCTTAAAATAAGTATATTAGATAGTCGTACTAATCATAGTTCTAGGCTAAAAAAAGCGAAATGACAAAAAGAAAAAAACAACAAAAAGAAAATAAAAGAGCAAAGGAAGAAAAAAAAAATAGATATATATATTTATAATATATAAATTACTATTTATGATAAGAGGAATGCTTTCAGCTTACAGCAAAAGGAAGTGGTACTTGTTGCATTTCGAATTTCAAAACTAAGAGAGTTAAAAAATTTAGGGCCTTGGAAACTGATGGAGAACTACTCTACAACAATACGAGAAAGTATGACAAATTGCAAATTGCAAAATTACACGATCACTATAATGCACTAACTATATGCAGAAGTTTTTAACTATTTACAAGCCCTGGGATTTCACAGTAATGATCATTTCTGGTACCACATCATTACTGTTATCTTAACATAACGGAATGGAAAAATAGTTTCCCAGTGACATGTGCTGATATATTCAGACTGAGTGATCAAAATACACCATTATAGTACTTTTCCACTTGGATTCTTAACTAGTACAGCAATTCTTTATGACTCAGCTTGTGTATAAACAAATTTTTGAAAAAAGACATTACCGTTTTTCAATCGTCCACCATCTTGAATCATTCCCAAAGTGCATTATTGCATGTTACTGATAACTCACGCATGAAGGATGTTTTGCACTTAACAGCAGCGATTGTTATGGCTTCCAGTACCAAGAAAAAAAAAGAAATTACTCTAAAAATTAAAAAAACAATTAGATTGTAGTCTTTTAGTGACAATTTCATTGTGAAACTGATGATGAGGTCCGAATCTCTTTATGAAAAAACAACATCTGTAGTGAACATTTCAAGTGAGTATACTTACTCCGTTAGTTGGATCAAAGACGAGTCTTGAGTATTTGACACTTTAGTGCACACACATTTTAACACTTAAATTGACCTTCTTCTGACATTTTAATAAGAAGTTTTTTGTAAATAATAGTATACACTGATGTTCTTTAATTTAAAAGTATGTTTAACAACATGTTTTCAGAAAACTGTTTCTGTACATTAAAAGAAATACAAGTGGGTTCCCATGAATTTTCACGGAACAGAAAAAAATTGTTACAGATAGTTTCCCATGATCTCTGGGCTTGGAACCAAAAAATTGTTATCCATGGGATTTGAAATCCTAGGGCTTGTATTCATGAAGATTGTGAAAAAGTGAAGCTAAATAGAAAAAAATATTCTGAAAGAATAATAATGAGTTTTAAACAAAGGAAAATAAAATTTAAACCAAGGAAAAAATTAAAACACAACATGTGGTATTGTGTTTATTATCTACATACTGAGACACTCATCATTTTGGCAGGCTTTTTATTTCAAATCTTTCCAAAATGCTAAAATTTGCTGCTACACACGGCAAAATGACAAACAAAACGAAGCATCAGCTTATTAGTAAAGGTGTTTGGTAATAATATTAATGAGGGTAAGAATATGAGGTAATCCAAGAATTACAAGTAATGTTAAATTTTTTTTCTGAATGCACAATTGACAATGAATGAATTTATGTAAAATGGCGAATTTGAATAATTAAGTAAGAAGACAAGTAGCTCCGATAAAAAGCACAGCTTAAGCTTATATCTCTTTCTGTTTTTCCCCTTCGCTGTTGTTTAGCTGGCTCTCTACAATTCTCTTCATCAACAGAGAAATACACAAAACTATTCCACTCCAATTTCCAAGATGTTTTTTGCTTTTTTATGAGAAAATCTCTTTGAGAAAAACTTTTCTTGTTGAATGTCTGCAAAGCACTCGCAAAGCAAGGGCACTGCAAGTGCCTATAAAAGGCAGGAATTTTGGCACGAGACTCACACACCTCTGTGAGTTCTGATTGGACATATCATTTTTCTCACATGTGGAAAAACATCATTTGCGATTCTGATTTGAGGTACCATTTTTTTCACATGTGAAAAACATCATTCGCTCCTCCGATTGGCTAGAACTCATTTGCATATGAAAATTTACGACATAGCTTTTTGGTGAGTATTTCTCAGTATGTATATGGTATGCATTTTTGGGGGAAATTATGAATTTTCAAGCTAACTTTCCAAGAAATTAAAGCAAAGGCAATTGCCAACTCAAAGTCACAAAAATGTACCATAACCAACAGTTTGTATTTTACTTGTGAACTTATTTTGAATTCAAACTACTTCAAAAAATCTTTGCTGATATCATAATTCCAGTTTTTTTAACCAATGACATACCGGTACATTCCCTGATGGCCACGGAAGGAGCAATAATAGTAACTGTTGTTTATTTTTATTAATATCATTGTTTTGCCTGTCCATCAAAGCTGATTGTGATTGGTTTTTTGCAATGTTAACAGATAGATGTATTTTTGCTTGACCTCTGGGTCAAAACATTTTCTGTTATGTGTTCACAGGTCCGCAGTCCATCGAGACCCAAGTCATGTGAAGTTCCTGGAATGTAAGATTAACCTGTTACTTTACTTAACCAAGTTCCTCTTAATATAATGTTGTTTCAAGTAATATATCAAACATGAGATGCAGTGTTTCATCACCAGATGAAACACCGAGAAGAGAGTTGAAAATACGACGCGCAGCGGAGTATTTTTGACGAACTTCGAGGTGTTTCATCTGGTGATGAAACACTGTGTCGAATGTTTGATATTTCTTCTCAAACAAAATCATTTTTGAAGGAGAAATTAAGGATGCAAATACTAAACAGTGTTTCATCCGATTTCCAAACACTCATTAAACATTAATTTCCTTTGTATTTTCTTAATGAATTATTAATGAGTTTGAGAAGTAAGCCTCAGTATGTCAATGATTTAGACGGTACAGTCTTCTACCTCGTAAAATTTTAAGAACTGAGCATTGGTCCAGGCCTGGGAATGGAACCTGTAACATCCACAGACAAAAACCAAACTACCAACTCAGCTTTATACCCTGTGGAAGTGCTTTTACAAAATTAATGCAATACTTTTACAATAAAAACCAGGCTTTTTAAAAATAAGTGTCATCTTAGGAATTGGCTGTAGAGAGTGATTTTTTCTTTTATCAATATATAATCATATTTTTTCATGGTTATCCTGACATACTTTACCTGTACACCACCACCACCATATCATTTTATTAATGTAAATTGACAGTTAGCTAAAAGCTATTTTGCAGGAAAACTCACAGTTAAAGGATTTTACAATACAAAGATTAAATTATATCTACTAAAAATATTATGATATAAGTGTTAAACATTTTGTTCTTTTCTTTGCCGTGCAACAGTAATTTTCTTTTGGTGACTTACAGGATGTACCCATCAGCAGAACATATGTCACCAAGTGGTCCAAACTTACAGATTGGTACCACCAACACAGGAGGCTCACTGCCAGATTTGACAAATCTGCACATCCCATCACCACTTCCAACACCTATTGACCCTGATGAACAAATTAATCAAGTATTGTCACCTCAGCAATTTCAGATGTCTCAGAGGCAGAGCCCTACTCGGCGACAACAGGGTAATCATCAGCCATTGAGAAAGCCTCAATTCATGCATGACATGCCATTAATGTCTGGAAACATGTCACCAAACTTGGAAGACAGATTACAACAATTTCAGTTGTATCCGCCAGGGAATGCTATTAATAATGATTTCATTTCACATGGAAATGTCCCCATCACAACAAGTTCCTCACCAACGTTATCTCCCACATCATCGGCACCCATCACACCTCTTTTTGGTAACTTGCCAACCAGCCCAATGTCACCTTTTACTCCGGAGCTCTATTTTAAACAACAGCAGTCACAACAACAGTTGTCGCAGCAGCCGAACACATTATCATTACAACAACAACTTGAACAATTTTCAATGCATCGTCCAATGTTGAATACATCAATGCAGCTGCCCTTTCAAAGTTTGCTGTCGCAAACACCAACAACAATCCCTCAGGGAATGTCAAGCTTAGCAAATTTTTATGGAGGTCATTCAAGGGTACCAGACTTAATTGTAACTCCTGATGATGGTGGGCATAAATCTGACTTAGCAAAAGATCTTAGTTCAGCAATGGCCAACACTGTTGGAGATGATCCTGGGGAACTGTACTCTTCGGATGTTGTTCTTGATCCATTAGATGTGGAAGGCTTTCAGATGTTGTCTGGTCAGGAATCAGAGCTCACTGATGCTGCCACAGAAGATCAATTCCGTTTAGACAGGCTTGGGTAAGCTTTATTTGTGCTACATTTTATTTCATGATAAAAATCTTTCCTTATAAGTGAACAATGGGTACCATTGCCCAATTATATGCTCGAGTAGGGGACTTGTTACAAGCCCATGTGTAATAGAATTATCAACACAGACCAACATAGTCCGACAGATCATAGTGAGCTTTACCAGATCCTCATGTTTGGTGTTAATTGGGCCAATTACTAAATGAGATACAGCCATTCAAAAACTATGAAATTAACTTAGCAAAATAGAAGACATCTGATAAGTGTCCAGCAATCCAAACATTTTGCAGTAAATTTTCATGTTTTCTGAAGATAGAAGTTAACAAGTGTTTGGAAGATATTGAAGAATTCTGGCTTAACACTGTAAAAATGACAAGCATGGTATTTAACTATTGCTGTAATTTGATTGGCTTAGACCAGTGGTATTTCAGCTTAATTTGAAATACCTACATGTGAAATTACAAACCTTTTGCAGGTAGTAGTATAAACAAATAATAGCATGATTTGTACGTGATATTTGGCATAAATACCACTCGTGATATTTCAAAATTGTCTCAAATTTCACTTGCCTAACGGCTCGTGAAATTACATATAACAAATTCGAAATACCACTCGTGGTATTTATGCCAAATATCACTACAAATCTTGCTATTACCTATACGAGTACACAATGTAGTAGTTTTATCACTGAATTCCTTTTATTCAACCTTTATTAAAAAATTTCTAGTCTTTCAGTAGGGGTGCCATAATGCAAGACGTCTAGCTAAGTAAATAAAATTAAGTTAATAATAATGATAGTAATAACAAAATCTCATACAAAAGGTAAAAATAATGATTAAAAATATTCATAGCATTGGTCATTGTACAATATTAAAATTCATCATTGGCTAAAATGCTCAAATAATACTTTTTTGAATCGATCAGCGGACCATTCCCATTCCGCTTGGTAACACAGTCCAGTCCTTGACAGTTCTACAAAAATAACTATTCTTATAAGCCTCAGTATTTGGTAGCAGTTCAATAAACGTGTTCTGGCTAGAGTTCCTCAAATGTCTTCTGCACTTCATAACATTGTCTGGAAAGCCAGGCTGCTATCACCATGAATTTCTTTGTGGAATAAGGTTAATTGCTCTTTGTACCTTCAGCAGTGTCCAGGTTAACTTGTTCAAGAGGTTTGTAACTGTTCCTGGTTCTTGGGTATAACAATTTTTAATGAAGCCTGCAGCTCCTCTTTGTACTCCCTCTATTTGTTTGACTTGTTTTTTCAAATGTGGGTCCTTTTTTATGACCTCAACATTTTGGGGGTCAGAGGTGTCCTTTCTTATGATCTTAACGTTTTGGTGGTCAGGCTGGTCAGGACACAACTTGCATTTCAGATAAACAGTGCACCTCACAACCACATGGAACATCCAACACCACCATTGCCTAATTTTATTTGTTTTGACTGAAATTAAATTTTCAATGCAATATGTCTCTTAATGTAACTATCTCTTAAGTTACAATCAGAATTGGTGTTTAATTTGTTACATCTTTCTTACAGAGCTGCAAGACTACATTGAATAAACTTAATAGTTGCAAGTACGTGTTAAGGAAAACTGTTTTAAACCCGTCACAAGTTGTTGGACAAGATTCCAAAGGAATGCAAGTACTTTTAAATCAAAAGTCGATGTACAAAATGCAATATTTGTGATGGCCTGGTTTTATCTTGCGGGTAACTTATTTTCTGAATGCATATTAATTAATTAATTACTATGATATGTAATGCAATTTAGGATTAGTATTTTATTAAGGGTTACAGGTTAAAAAATGATAAAAAATGTTTATTCATAAGATGCAACCCTTTTGTACTCATAGTTACTATGCTGTGTACCATAAAGTCTCTCTTGGTGGCGTGTATTATAATGATAGAATTCCCATCTGAGCGACATTTGTCATGTCGCGCTGATAATGTGGTGTACAAGGAACATTTTACGTTTTTTTTACTGTGTGGACTAAACCAGAGGTAAATATAAGATATATGTGTTCTATACTTCTTTACATTAATATTTTTTCATTTATTTTATTTTAAGTGCAACCTTCTCCATTAAAATTAGTTTTCACATGGTCAAGGTTGGTCCAGGCAGCAGAGGGTTATGTATCCTGCGTCATTGACATAATGTAACCGCAGATGGTAATGTCTGCGCCGGAAGCAGCGCCAATATCATTGTTCTGGGTCCCCAACGGACTCAAAGAATTACCAGAAGTGCATTTCAAATTTTTTCTTCAACGTGATTGGCAAATCGACAATGGCTTTTTTAACACACCACTGATGGTGCGTACTCAAATCCTGGTACACAGGTGGGGACCCAGAACAAGTATTTTGGCGCTGTTTCGCAGAAGAACTTAACAAGAAGTTTAGTTCCGTCAGTGGCACAGACTAAAGGATATAAAGCTACTGTAAAATTCCAAACATATTCCCTAATGTTGATAACCTCCTCAAAATAAAAGCTCCCCCAAATTCAAAAAGCAAAAAAGGTAACTTTAATAAGCCCTTCTAACAAAGGTCTGGGCAAAAATAAACCCCCGGGCTTATTTTAGGAATTTTATGGTGTTCAACTACCATGAACTGATATGTTAGTGATATACGTGTACAGCTACTTGAAGCTTCAAGTTATGGCTCGACCAATTTCAACCATGTCTGTTCCCCCACCCTGAGGCTCAAAACAAATGCCACACCTTCGGTAACAACAGAATCAACTGTATTGAACAAAACAGCTGAGAAAATAGCTAGAGAGGTTTAGAAATGTGTTTATAGCAAACTACAATCAACAGTTTCAAGTTGAAAGTTTCTCAAATTTGGAAATGAGCAGTTAGAAGGTGCCAAACTAGGTCTTATTGATTAAACTGACTTGAAACTACTAATTTTTGCGTAGATATAATAAACAGTAAACAAGTTCATGATTGGAATTGATGGAGTCATTACAGATCCTTTATAGTAAATAACAGTCAGTGAGTATTTAACTCTTAACTCTTAAAACCCCTGATACCAAAACAGAAATTATCTTTTCCCGTACCTCTGGCATGATTATAGCTTTAGTGTGGAAATAAAAAACATCAAGGGAATACATCTCTGAAGTGATCATGAACTTAATCTCTTAATCTCTCCGACTCGTTGTGAATCCTCATCTCCAAAGTTCGGTGCTAATCCCCTTCAGGGCACAAAGAGTTAAGAGACTCTCATAATCACTGACTGTAACGGAGTTACAAACAAAACAGACAAATCTTTCCACTTTTGAATTTCATGCATTAGAGGACATGAATATTCATCATACCCAATTACTTCTAAAAAAGGTCTGTTGGGGCCAACGTTTCTTTAAATAAAAGCTCTCGTCTTTAACGACAGTAACTAGTAACTAAATCCTTTTGTGCAAAAAATAAAAACAAACTTTCCAGTTATCCACTTAACCTGAATACATTTACCAAGATGTTGTCTGATGTGTCATAACCCGGTATGGGGTATTGAATGGACTTTGCGAGTATGTTTTAGCATATAAAAATATTCCTGTTCTCCAGCAATGAGTCTGCGCAAGCATCCGTAAGTAGTTTTACCAACATTTGACAGGTCAATACCCACAAGGGTGATGTCACAAGAGTAGATATAACAGACAGTAAACTGGGTTTCATAAGATGGCCCCATACGACTTTTTTCCCATATCGTTACGTACTATTAATTTAGCAAAAGTTTGTTGAGCTCACTCAGTATTGCAATAAAGCTTAATACCAGATAAACTGTCTTTTGTTGCACTGCTGACTTTTGTATCTTATTATAAGCCCTCCGCACCGTTTCAAATATAATCTCCAATACCTATAATGTCCTCGTCTGCGCATGCGCACACTCCTATTTTTTTTCAAAGTCAGTGTAGCCTGAGGTCCCATTTATGTGGAGAAAACCTGTCCCAGTTAGGAGGGTGGACCTTCCAGCCGAATCAACTTTGATGAGCGTCAATGTGAGAAACAAGTTGACCCCTTTGCCTGAGCCAGTCATAGCGGTCGTGTCGATACAAGTTTATTCATTCGAGGTGTAAATAGTTCCACGTACTTGGTTTAAAGGACGAAGATATTCACCCAAAATGTTTTTCTTGTTCACTCGCAAACTATACTTGAAGGGAACAAAATTTTTGTGCAATTTCACTGCTTGAGTTTGGATCGAAACGACTGGTTTCCGCTAAGCCAACAGCGATCTCGCGCATTCTCTGATTGTCTTGCTTTGACTGAGTTGGTCAAAGAAACGTTGGCCCGGCTAGGAGGTGACCCTACCTACTTTTTGTTTGTTTGTTTGTTTGTTCGTTGTTGTTGTTGTTTTTGTTATGTTAATAGCTCGCCACATTTTGTAAGGAATGTATGGAAAGTTATCTTGTCCAGAGTAACTCTAACCTGCGTGGCAGGTTAAAAAAGAATTCTGTCTAGCCGTTCAAAGGGAAATAAAGAAAAGCGCTAAACGTCAAAATTTAGAATAAAGTTGCACTTAGACCGGTGGTGAGAAAACAGGTTAGGATCGCAAGAAAGAAAATACACCAAAATTTCCAAGCAGCGAAATATGATATTCTGACGGTACTTAAGAAAATTTGAGTTTTTTAATTAAAACATTTTTATTAACCAATTTTTTCACGGCTATCGAAAATGTAAGGTTTGTAATATATTTACACTTTATTTGAATTCGAACATACGGAATTTTTTTACTTCTCACGGAGGTTATTTGCAAAGTGATATCGATTATACTTAAGACTACATTTTGAAAAACTTCAATTCATAGTCAATCACTGGTGAAAATTTTATAGCGATCGGGCAAGAATAAATCACTTTTAAGACGATTGAAAAAAATCGGTATGGCCTTGGAAAAACTGCATCGAAATACATTAACCTGGGGAGTTAAATGCCAAAAAGTAAATTTTAGAAAATCGTAGGGAATTTGTTAGATAAGCTTCGAAACTAACTTATACATGAATGGAACGGGCAACTAGAAATTTTCAGCCTTCCTCCAGCTATAGAAAACAGTAGGCAAATTTTGCTTCTCCGAACAGAAATTTTACAGAATACAGTCTTTGGGTGCCCCTGTTTGAAGGCTCAACTTAGCCAGGCGTCTGGAGGAAGAAATAGTGTCAGAGGACTAATCCCGAAATTTTAAACATAAACGATAAATTGATAGGAGACATAATAATAATATTTTGTAATTGTTCGCCATTCGTGGAGTTCAATTCGCTCGTCATCTGTTTTGACCACGCGTTGTTCTGCAGTTTAACTCCCACAGATTCCACTGGTTTCACATTTTTATATTTTCATCATATTCGTTAATTATTTATTTATTTTTTAAATTTATATAATTACTTCAGTGTTCTTACTGTACAACTGGTGCATTCAACGCTGTATATATGTAAACGAATCTTTACATTTCATTTTTAAATATAAATGGGACTAAATAGTAGCCTCCCACGCAGACGTTCTAGGGCAGGAACGCGTGACGAACCCCCTAAGAACGACTGCGTGGGAGGCTAACCAATTTTTAGCTGTGGGACCCTAGTTTCGCGTGACAGTGACTACCCCTAAGGGAGGCTAGCGTGACAGCGGTAGAGTGACCATTCGCCAGTATCATATGTCTTCAAAGACGCATTTTAGTTGACCTGGCATGTCATATCTTGTGGACTGACTGGATGAGTGGACGATTATAAAATGAAGGGAAAGTTTTGTTGTTCTGTTTTTCTATTACTGGTCCTCGCGACTCTGTATATATTAACCATGAATGAAATGAACTTATGGCAACCCACACGAACTGTCAGAACTGAAGGTAAGAATTGTGATATCGGACAGTATGTTCTAGTTCTCGCTACATAACTGAATATCACTGAAAGAAATAACTAACGTAAATATTATAAGAAACTAAAATTCTCCTCAATATTCAAAAATGACTATCACAATAGTGATTGCTTTAACATAGTCACCAATGTAACTCACAAAAAAACACTGAATAAATTCAGACTTGGCGACCATCGCTTACAAATTGAAACGGGCAGACATACAGTACCGAAACTCCAGAACATCTTCGAATTTGCCCCCTCTGCCTCTTAAATGAAGTTGAACACGAATTCCACTTTCTATTCAATTGTAATCTTTACGATAGTCTTTGATCTAACTTTTACAGAAACATTAGTAATAGATACCCGCTTTTTTTTTAGTAATTTTTACAACAATAAAAAAACCCTCTTCATATTTTTTACAATGTCGATCCTCATATCTACAGACTTACAGCTGCTTACATACATTCATGTATGGAATGTAGACAAAAACTTGTTCTTTAATTATAGCCTATATTTTGATTTAAGATTTATAACATAATTAATGTAGGTAATACTACGTACTCACGTGGGAATACTGAAATAAAGTTGTTGTTTAATTAATTCATAAACATCAAGAGACTCTTGAAGAGCCGAAGTTAAGCTGTTCATAGCGACGATTTTGATTATGACTGTTTTATTTACCAGTAAAAAACGATCATTTGGTCTTTCAAGGCTGTTTAATAGGAAAACAAAATCATATAAACGCCATATTGACTGTGTCACGGTGTCGCCCGTGATCAAACTCGCCTACTGGTATTATTATTTATTTCCAGCACAGGAATCCCAAGTTCACGTTACGAGTGAGTTTAGCCTGTTCTAGGCGTTCAGATAGTAGAGCGCGGGAGAAAAATTCAGGACGAAATTAAAAAAACGAGGGCAGACGTTTCCCCGGTGTACAACTTAACTCGCTCCCCACTTACCGCCGCGATCTCTGAACGCCTGGAACAGGCTAGAGTGTCTTATGTAACATAACTTCCGGCGGTTGTGTGCCGGCCCTGGGGGTATTCCTGTGAATTCTTGGTGGTCGCCCGGTTCTCCAAATCCTGACCCACAAATGTCATTTTTCACTCCCGTTTTCAGACCTGGACTCTCTGTTTCAGAAACAAATATCAGTGATCAAAACTTTCCTGTCTTGGAATGGTTTTCCTAGAGCTGTTGCGTCTAACCTCATTAAAAGTTTCAGGTGTAGTGGCTCTGAGCCAAGATCATCCAACAACGATACTAGCAAGATAATTTGGCTTCGACTGCCTTATGCAGGCCACATTGCACAGTCAATCGTAAACAGACTAGTGCGGAAATTAAAGCGTTGTTTGAAGAAACCTGTTTGTTTTAAAATTTTCCACCAAACTAAGAAACTTTCATCATTTTGCTCGAACAAAGATCCAAACCCTATGTATCTTAAATCTCATGTGATTTACAAACTGACATGTCCCGCTTGTAATGCTGAATACATAGGCAAGACTGACGGCGTCAAGATGACACCGAAATGTCGTTCGTTCTTATCCGCATTATTTTTTCTGTGTATAACTAAACCTTTGCTTATTTTAAAAAACCCTATTCAAGGGAAAAAAAAGAATTTGATACCAACTCTCAAAACCTCATTAAATTTGCTTTCCGAATATTCTAAGGGATAGAGCACAAGCTAAGAGATAGTTTGCTTCTGGTGTAACTGGGCTTTTACGCACTTGAGGGTGAGCTCCTGCTATTTACTTACCTTACATCCATATGAAGCATTAGTACGGCTCTAAGACTGCCAGCTGCCCATTGTAGACCACTGTCAATAATGCCAAGACGAACTTGAAGAAGGAACAGGAGGCCAGATCCTACTGAAAAACGTTACTTTGTGCTCATAGGTTCTAAAGAAACATTATTCTCTGAAAAGGACAATCGCGAGAATACGATACATGACGTTTATGACGGGGTTCAGGCTTTGCTGGTGTTTATTGGTTATCCTAGAAGTGGTCATACACTCGTCAGCTCGCTATTAGATGCCCATCCTCACGTGATCATTGCTAATGAGTTTGATATTATTGGTAAATGGAAAGAGTGGGATATTGCTAACAGAAACAAGTATTTCCTGTTTGACCAGTTATACCAAAACTCCAAACAGGAATCTGAAATTGGTTACAGATCAGCTACAGTCAAACATCGCTACAGTTATTATGTACCAAGACAATGGCAAGGAACGTACAGTAAAAAGATTCTGGTTAGTGTCTAACATATAGTAATTGCAGTTGTCGCAACTATTTGGTCAATTCTTGAAAGTTTAAAACGGCTAAAGTCTTGCGGATTTTGATAAGCCCTTTGCCTTATTTAAGTATGGTAATTATAGTTTAAGCTTTCCGACGATATTAGGGTTAAAAGATCCACAAGACTATCAATTGTTCTTTGTTGATGCGATGGAAACAGCATTCCTAGTCATTTTCACAGCCGCCTATAGCATGGTCCCCTTTTGTGGATTGGCAGCCGACCTACTATGAACACCTCGTACTGGTGCTCAGACTACTACGGTCAAGACAAGACCTTCCGAGGACTGGAGAGAGACTGGAGAGAAAAACCGATCCAATTGGTTACCAGCTTCTTTGCTCTTCCTTAACAGGTGATGGGAGCCAAAAAAGGAGGTAAGACGACCAGACAGCTCTTTCAAAAGGAGAACGTGAACGCTGTGTTACAGATAGAAAAAGCACTCAAGATCCCTATTAAATATATTCATGTTATACGTAACCCTTACGACAATATTGCGACAATGTTACTCAGGAAATTGAACAAGAGACCCGAAGCTGAGAAAGGAGGGAAGGTCAGTAATACTCTATTGGTCATAACATACCGGCATACCTTGCTAGTAGAATTTAATTTACCGCAACCGATTAAATTCGGAAGCGAAAACCTAAAGAGCGGTGCTAAATTTTACTCTTTGCAATTAAATGATAATGATTTTTGATTCAAAGAGCGGTTTTCACTTGACTGTCGTAAAACCAAAACCAAGGTAAATACACTAGCCAACCAAAGGGCGTAGTAAAACCAAAACCAATCCCTTTCGACAGTCAAGTGAAAACAGCTCTATTGCCACGAGGGTCGTACAAAAAATCTGATACCTTCACAACCTGGTTCCCCAGGACTCACCGACGTAAAGAAGAGACACGCTGCAAACGGTGTTGAATCTTTGACAGGATTTAAACTCATGACCTATTTGATACTGCGGGCGGGCACTTGCTTTTATCCTTTCTTTAGGTGGATTCCTCGCACTGTGGCGTAATTTTTACTTTCGTGCACGCGTAAATAAAATAGAGGAAAGAAACTAGAGGCAATGTATGGAAGATCGCGCGTAAACGTAAAAGTTGATTCTCGCTCAACTTTACATTTAAGCGTGGCCTTTCATACATCGCCTCTTTTTTAGTTACGCACAGACATTTTACTCGCGTAGGCAACATAGGCTCAGCTTTTACTTTGCCTCGTTCCTGTGCGGTTTTCTCCCAGGCCTTCACGGTCATGCGTTTTCGTGACGTTATATATAACGTCACGTCGCTACATGACCCAATGGACTATGCAACTTCTTAGATTTTATTCACGTTCTGATATATTCACGGTATAAAATGCCGCTTTTCTCGTTTTAGATCAATGACACTCACAGCCTGAATCAACAAATTGGGAATTATTTTACTTTAGCGAGGCTAAACAGTAAGCTCAAGACCCGTTTTGAAGGTGCAGTTCACGGGATACACAGCTTGCAGCTGATTAAAGAACCACAAAGAACTTTGCTTGGTGTTTGTCAGTTTTTAAAGCTTCATTGTGATCAGCAATATATTGAAGATTGTTCCAGCATCATATACAAAGAGCCTACAAAAACTCGCCACAGTGTGGTGTGGACAGACAAACAAAAGGAGTTGGTTATGGAAACGCTGAAGAATTTTCCGTCTTTGAAAGATTATAATTTTGACAATTAGACTGCCTTCATCACTCTCTAAGCCTTGTTTGGCCACTTTAAATCTCACGGAAGTTGTATTACAAACTAAGTTTGATTCACTCAGGAAATAAAAAAAATAATCACTTATTTACCGAGTGGAGTGCTTTTTACGCCTAGCCGTACATGGCAAATAGTTTAATAATGTCCATCCTTGATGCAAACATGTTACATTTTCATCTCTTTATCCGTCCTTTCTTTCTAGGAGCTCAGTAGCATCAGTCTATACTAATGACAACAAGAAGGGCAACAACCAGCTAATTCCCTTAAACTTTTTCTAAAATTTATTTTTGCGATTTCAGGACCGCCAAAATTACAGGCATGACGATTTCTTGACAGAACACATTTTACACAAACTGCGGTGAAAAAAATATTAACACTTTTCTTGGAAAAATCAGTCGAATGATGCTACGAACTCTGTCACAATTTTCTTGAGTTTGGCGTCTGTGTCTTCTGAAATGACTCCCTCCTTTCTAATGGTGTTAAGAAGTTCCTGTTGTGTAGATCGGATATGTTTCAGGAACGCTTCTTCGAAGGCTGTGATGCGAGAAGGATCGACCTTGTCAAGATGGCCCCTTACACCGGCATAGATTACGGCCACTTGTTCAGCGATCTCCATGGGAACTACCAAGATAATGCAACAAAATTAGCCACAAAAACTGAAGTTATAGTACCTAACATTAAACCAGGAAATATGGCAAGGGTATGGTTGCTAGGGACGCGAACGTCTGCGTGGGAGACAAAGTTGACACTGACCTAGTTTCCAAATATTCATTTCTTTTTCACAGCAATCCAATAAGTATGACAAATGTTTACTTTGGTAGATTGCATTACTGAAGACATGTTCTTGTATTTATGTTTATAAAATTGGTAATAATTGCCACAGTAATTAGTACACACCGTATTGCCCCTGTTTTAGAAGTTCTGTGAGACGAACCCCTCGGTTCAGGAGGGATTGGGTCGCAGCATCTAGATCGGAACCAAACTGGGCAAAAGCAGCAACTTCACGATACTGGGCAAGCTCAAGTTTCATGGATCCTGCAACCTGTTGATCAACATAGGCATAAGAGAGAGTAACCGGTACCATAATAATGCCTGCAATAAAGTCATCACTACATTAACCGTTAAGCCCCAATATCCACTTTCAAATTCTCCAGAATTGTCTCTATAAATTTCCATAAAAAATAGGTTGAGAGAGTTTTAAAAAAGATCAAAGCATTTCCCTTAGGTGACTATTTAATCAATTCTCTCAACCTTTTCTCTTGACTGTGTATTGATATTGTTTAGGAGAAAATTGATGTTTGTCGCTCTTGGAACACAGATGTTAGTAATAACAGCTGAATGGGATGAAAAGGAGATTATAAGGAACATGTTTGTGCAGTCTAACCTGTTTCATGGCCTTAGTCTGAGCGGCAGAACCCACCCTGCTGACAGACAAACCCACATTGATGGCAGGTCGGATACCCTTGTAAAACAGTTCAGTTTCCAAGAAGATCTGACCATCAGTGATGGAAATCACGTTTGTGGGAATGTAAGCTGATACATCTCCTGCCTGCAAACAATCAATATCATTCAATACAAAGCTTAGCAACATCATGCATCAAGACTGATTGAGGAAATGCCCTTGCTTTTCTGTACCATTCTTTGTGTATAAAAAAGAAACGTCAAACTAAGCCAACTTAATTTTGAGGACAAACACGGTTTTCATTAAGAATTCTGGTAGCAGGAAGAATGTGTAATGTTACAGGAGAATATTTTGAAAGAGGCTCCTCCTCTGAATAAAAATAGTCATAGGCTACTGAATATTAGCCACAGAATCTTGCATAGTAAAAGGAGAATTCTCCCATCTCCGATGCCTAAGAAACACCCTGTAAACAGCTCAGCAAAGTTACTAGGAATACACGAATATTACAAAATACTGAACATGGCAGTTTACATCAGTAATGGGAAAGGTGCAGGGCTTAGATTTCAAGCTGCCACTGAGTGTATGCTATTAGTAGGCAAAGAATTGAACAGCTACAAAGTTCTTTTGGTTTTGTTTCCACTTTGTTTCCTACAAATGTAGCTGGGTGTCATGCTCATCAAAACCATGAAAATCCCCAGGCCCGGTGCCAAAAGCCATGGATGTACAAGCTGCTGTTATGTAATACCAAAGCAAATAATTTACAAAACAATAAAAAAACAGGTTCTTTATTGCTCAAGCTACATGTAAATGGTTTCTATTAGGTTAGGAGTCTTAAAAAACCCACCCTTAGAACATTGAAAATTTAAAGTTGAATTATTTCTGACCTGAGTTTCAATGACTGGCAACGCAGTAAGTGAACCTCCCTGGTTATCATCATTCATTTTAGCTGCTCTCTCCAACAGACGTGAGTGCAGGTAGAATACATCACCAGGGTAGGCTTCCCGACCAGGAGGTCTTCGCAACAACAGTGACATTTGACGGTAAGCCACAGCCTGAAGTATCACAGTAAACAAAAAGCAATGTTTTGTTAGATCTTGTGGAGTTTTTCTCAAATTGTAGTCCATGAATAAGTTATCACATTTTACTACTTCATAAGCAAAGGTTACTCTGTAAAATTACACCAAATTGTTACGTGAAGTTACCTGCTTTGACAAGTCATCATAAATAATGAGTGCATGTTTTCCATTGTCTCTGAAGAATTCACCCATGGCACAGCCAGAATAAGGTGCTAGATACTGAAGAGGTGCAGCATCTGATGCTGTGGCACTTACAACAATAGTGTACTTCATTGCATCTACAAAGAGGCCATGTATACAATGACACACATTCAATTCAGAATAACAAAGCTTTGTCAATGAAAACTTCACTTGCTGGCCCTAGCTGCTCAAAGGGTGGATAGCCCAATCTACTAGACATCACAATTGGTGTCCTTAATACTTAGCCAATTAAAGGTTTGAACAACCTGGAGCCAGGTCTATGTTACTCATTATGTAACCTATGTTACTTGTTTCCCTGTAAACAAATCTTTCTATGTATTATTTATTATTGCATTATTTATTCCCTTCTGTGTGATTCTCACAATCATACATTATCTTAAAATAAGCAAGAGCTAAGGGAAAAAATTTTTGAACCAACGGTAAAACTGAAATACATTATGAAAGGAAGTACTTACCAGCATCTGTTAGTCTCTTTACAAGCTGAGCAACTGTACTTCTCTTCTGTCCAATGGCGACATAGATACAGTAAAGCTTCTTTTCTGTACAGAAAAAGAGAAAACCGTTCCTTACAATCTTGGCCATATGGGGTGCTGGTGTGTTTTTCTCTACCATCAGGACCAGAATTAAGTTTTAGATTAGCTTGTACATTGTTTTAACTTGATTTTATTTTTATTTTCATTTTATTTCATCTCTGTATTTTCATCAGCATTTTTACACGGTTTTATCTATCATAGATTCATTCTATAATAATAATTACTATTATTCATGTAAAGTGCTTTTGATCATTTTTATGTTAAAAGGTCCTATATAGCAAATTTATAAATTATTTATATTATTATTTTAATTTAAGTTTTATTTCAAGTTTTAAAGTAGGTTGCCAATTGCTCAACCATCTTTCCTCCAGTCCAAACAGAGCTTCAAGCTGCCATCTTTTTGGTCACAATAGCATTAAAGAAGTAGAAAAACATTTTGGTGACTAAAATTGCAGCATCAAAACAAAACAGTTTGTTTCACTGAATCCACCATTTAAAAATGCACAAGGCATTTACACCTGGGATTTCTAAGAGTTTAGAATCTACTGTTCAGTGATAAAATGCAAAAAAAAGGTCGTTGATGACCAAATTGCAGACCTTGAGTGCCACTGTACAACCACATCTCAAGCTACCAACCTCTCCAAAAACATGAGCAGTGGTTCAAGTGTTAAGTTCTGGTAATTTTGAATGGCCAGACAACCGTAAATTTTCAGACCCTGCTTATAGAATTGAAAAGTTTGGCTATTAAATTGTCATATGATAGAAAACTGCCAAAATGAAAGGAACAGATTAATGCAGCTTAAAGAACTCTGTGCATGGAGGTAGAGTTACGGGGACAGACAACAATAGAAAAAATTGGTCACGCATACTTGAAAGCTTTGATGCAAGCATTATGATGCAATCCATCAGGAAATTGAATACCGGTAATTTTAATTTTCAGTGGACAAAAACCTTGTACAAGAATATTTTAAGCCATATTACATTCTTTTTTACGCTTTTTAAGATCTATATATGTAATAAGTTATGCAAAATAAGTCCAACAAAAAGGTTCTTATGGGAGCCCAGGAAAATAAATTTCAGATTTCATTTGGTGAAATCTGAAGCTTTTGGAGCTTCTTTTCTCGGGCTCCCATAACAACCTTTTCTTTGGAGTTATTTTATATAACTTATTACGTTAATTTATAGCTCTCAAAAAGTGTAACAAAGAATGCAATAGGATTGAAATTATTTTGGTACAAGGTTTTGGTACACTGAAAAATAAAATTACTCGATTTCCTAAAGGATTCCATCTTAACATTTTGTTTTGCTTACTTTCATCAGTCCCTTCATTAAATTTCTTCTGGTTGATGATGGTGTCAATGGCAATGGCGGTTTTACTGGAAGAAAAAGATCAACATCATTAGTTAGCATAGAGTACAGAAACAGCACACATTAAGGGTTCCCCTGAGAACCTTACAGAAGACCAACTGAAAATCATTTCTGGAAAAGGAAACAAGTTTGAGTTCACTTCACTGGAAAAAAAAGGGTCACTAAAAGAATATTTGGTGCCACTTAAAAAGTTATTTTTTCATAGAAAAAATAACCCATAAGTAAAAAGAAAAGGAGACAATGATATGAAAAAAAATGAGCTTACCAACACTAAACTAAAAAGATAAAGGTACAAACGTTCAACTTACAAATACATCTACTAACCCAGTCTGTCTGTCTCCAATGATAAGCTCTCGCTGCCCACGTCCAATGGGAACTAAGCTGTCCACAGCCTTGATACCAGTCAACATAGGTTCATTAACAGAGGTACGGGGTATAATACCAGGAGCCTTGATACCCACACGGGCACGAGTAACATCAGCTAGTTCTCCTTTCCCATCAATTGGATTACCCAAGGCATCTACAACCCGTCCTAACATTCCCTCACCTACTGGAACATCAACAATGGCACCTGTTCTCTTTACAACATCACCTTCTTTGATCAGTTTATCATTTCCAAACACCACAACACCAACATTATCAGGTTCCAAGTTCAAAGCCATACCCTGCAGAAATACATATGCATAGAATCACCAGATGTACTTTGATACACTAATGTAGCGGAAAAAAAACCCAAAATACTTTCAATATTACCTTGAGGCCACTGGAAAACTCCACCATCTCTTCAGCCTGTATGTTTTTAAGGCCATATACACGGGCAATTCCATCACCAATGGACAACACACGGCCTGTTTCCTCTAGTTCAGCTTTGGGTGCAGAACCTAAGATCCTCTGCTCTAATATTGACGAAACCTCCGCAGTGCCTGTTACAGAAAATTAGCTTACTTAAAACCAACCTGTTTCTTGTTGAGAAATACAAGATCAGACTGGTTGGCTTTTAGACGTCAAAAACTAAGAGTCTAGGAGGCATAATTTCCCTTAGTATCATAAAAAATCTTGCAAAAGTGAGGGTCCACAAGCCTGGACAACCTTCTGGCTAGAACGTCAAAGATTGGTGCTTATTACATTAAGGAACTAATGCTTAGGAAAAAAGGTTATCTAACCTCAGTCGGCACAAAAATTACAAAGATATTGTTTAATCAATAACTTAACATGCACAGATCACTAACTTACCAGCACTGGCAAGTGACGGACTAGATGATGTTATATTTCGTACAGCAACCGTTAAAGCACCAAGGGATCCATGATAGATCTATAGAAAATAAATAAACATACATACAACTAACATTACACTTCATTGTCTGTTTTACAAGATTGCCGAGACAGAAACTGAAGGTTAAAATAATATATTGGTTCCATTTCCCTTTAAAATAACTGTTGCCCACTGTAGCTAGGATTTAAATTACTGGAGTGTGGTTTTGGCAAAGTTAGTTTACCACTTGATTTTCATAAATGCTGGCTGTGCTTTGTTCATTGAATAAGTCCAACAAGAACATCAATAGCCATGTCTGAGTCGGAGCAAAAGTTGAAGGTAACCCGCAGCTTTAAACCTTGGAAATCCAGGGTACCCAGCATATGACTTTTGTGCAAAAACTACAACTTACAAGTTGCCTGAAAGAAAAAGACTGTTGGTAGAAGCTGCCAGACCCACCTAGAACAAAGCCCTGATTTCTACATGTCTTCAGCTGGATACAAATTTATAATTAATGACTCAAGAAAAGTCTATGATCCGATGGGCACAATATTTGCATATACAACGTATACATGCATGTCAACTTGCAAAGACCGTTTGCAAGTACATCTGCCTAACATTACATGTATCTGTTGGTAAAACTCCCGGGGGGGGCACTTGGGTATTTTTTGGGTGGGTATGTGCCGCCCGGGACTCCAAATTGGCACCCCGTTCTGGAAAAAATTTCCCCTAAAATTGATACCCCGTTCTAGAAATGGGCCAATTTTTTATACCCCGTTCTAGAATTCGCCCTAAAACTGATACCCTGTTCTAAAAATGGGCCAATTTTTTATACTCCGTTCTAAGGTGCAACAAGAGTACAACGGTTTGCTTGTTAACGCATTGAACCGTATGTTTAAAAGCAATCTGTCCTTGAATAATTTCACATGTCTGCTTACAAAAGTGGAGCTTTCGTGCGTTCGAAATATTATACCCCGTTCTAAAAAACGCCTCTGAAATGGATACCCCGTTCTAAATCAGGAGCTTCAAAATCACCACCCCTTTGGGCGGCACATACCCGTATAGGTAATCTATGGGAGTACTCCCCCCCGGGATAAAACTTCTCAGAAGTTGCATAAGTACAGATATTTGTACACAGCACCGACCAAACCTTGAAGATGAAAAAAGTCCTACAAAGATTGAAATAAACGCCTTTCATTTATGTACAACTACTTCTAATCTTTAGAAAAAAAATCAATTTTGGGAAGATAAAGGAAACTGAGTGAGTAGATAACTAAGCCGGTACACCCCTTGGAAGTGACTTAAACCCCGTGATATTGCAGTTCCTCAAATTTCCCAACACAGAACCAAACAAAACGAATGAAATAACACTCGAACGATTCATCATTTTCACCCCCGGATGAAATTATTAAATCTGAAGCTCATTTTACCATGTTTTTCGACAACAAAGTACTGACATCGTGGAATGTAGGTACAAAAACCAAAGGTAAACCGCTGGTTCAACCAGGCCGGTCGCGTTATTTGCACCCACGTTTGGTTGCGTATTAGGCAAGATTTTGCCTTAAATTAATCAAAAAAAGTCATTGTATCTTACCTGGGGTGTCCGTCTCACTAAATTTCTCGCTAATATGGAAGAAAGTCGTGAAGAAAGCATGATTTTCGACGTCTATTTTCCGGTAACTGTCCACGCTGCTAACACCGCCAGAGAGCTGATCGTATCACGTGACATGAAAAAAAGTACCAACAAGGCTTGTGGGTAATGTTTCTGTCCGCTGGTCAATCACGCGTGATTTACAGCGGAGCTCTCGCGCTGCCAGCGTGGACTGTGAGTATAGTGGGGACGTATTAAATAAGCAAAGCGAAAATAAGAAGCGCGCGACTTAGCAAAGGGGGCGGTGGCGGCGGGAAAAACTGACACCATCATATAAAAGGTCATGTTGAGAATGGTCATTTGACCAAGTTTGATGCTCTAAAGTTGAACAGGGATCAAGTTATGACTCTTGAACTCCATGGTTAAAGATCCATACAAACGTCTATAACTTTGTGACAGTGTCCCCCAAAACCAAGTAAACTCTTTAAAATTTTTCAGTTTTTCTTTTAACCTGTAAAACTCGTCATGCATCTACTACTTGGAAGGAACTAATTGGAAAATCACTGTGTTTGCCCATTTTAGGAACTGCTCTTTAACCTTGTTTCAAGAGTCATAACTTGATCCCTGTTCAACCTTAGAGCACCAAACTTGGTCAAATGACCGATCTCAACATGACCTTTTATATGGTGATGTCAGTTTATCGATTAGTTTAAATTTTAAACTCGCCCCAGTTCCCTACGCAACTCCGAAATGGTCAATAGAAAACTGATACATGCTTTACAAATGTAAAAAGACTCAGTATTTTAAGACACTTTAATACTTGTCTTGGTGAATGAAAGAAAGCAAGTTCGCAACCTTGCAGGCCTGAGACATGATTTATAGAAACAAGATTTCCCTCTCTATTGACTTTCGTATCCCACACAGAAGTTGGAACGTAGGCTAATTATGAGGTATGATCAGTTTTAATATTGCACAAAGAAAACCGCTTAACTCGAGGGATTTAAAAAGGCTAAGAATAACGCTACGTAACACTGACTACAATAAGAATGGGTTTGTTTCTCATGTTAAATTTTAGTCGTGTCTTGTGCGTGAGATATTGCGGTGTAGTCGTTTCTTTAATACACTCCATTCATCCCTCCACACAAGTAAAATCCAAAACTGATCTATTTTCCTGAGTCAGTTTTGTAAAGAGAGGCTTCCATTAACGTTCATTTAACAGGACGAAAGGTGAAACAGAGGGCAAAACTTTCAAAATGGAAGGGGAAACACAATGGCCGTTCAGTCATGTTCAAAAACACTTTAAGAAGTCCTTGATGCAATCGCTAGAAAACGACCATAGACAGTGTAGAAAAGTAGTGTGTAGTTTTTATTTACATTTCATTTAATAGCTATTTACCAGTTTCACTTACCCAAATGCCATTAGTAGCACTGATAAACTCGAAAAGTGCTTCCTCGGGTGTTTTCTTTGATGGGTCGCGCTTGAGGTCGACTATACCTTGTCGATTCAGAAAAGACCTTTAAATACACAGACATATTAGGTAACATAAAAATTAATGTCCTGTTTTGCAAACGGGCGAGATGAAGCTAATCCCGTGTTCTGATTGAATGTTCGAGCACGCAAGATCGGCAAAGCTTGCCCATTCTTAACTGCTCCCTTTGGCCATGCAGGAAAAGCTTACTTCCTATGGTCCGGTTTATTGAGCTTGTTCGGTAAGATTGTAGGATGGTCTCGTTCGTTTTCATTCCTCAGCCGTTTTTGATACCCTTGACTTTTTGTCGGACCAAAACAGCGTAGCTTAAACGTTAGGAGCTAATATGAGCTAAGCAAGGCGAAATTGGCGTGAGAGGCCTTCGCGCGAAATGCCCCTTAGCTTCGCTTGGCTTATAAAGCGCCTTTCATGCAGGGTAAAAATACGCCAAAAAGGAACTTGGCCAATATCCAGCCATTATGACCTCACACTTTGTAAATAACGCATATATCATATTTATCATCATGTATAAGACGTAGTTACACTCAACTTGTGCGAGTTCAACTAAAATGATTATTCAGACAAACGGCTCCGCATTTAATGGGGTGTCAAAAGGGATACTTGAAACAAAGTTTGTGACCGAGGATTACTGCATGAACCTAACAAATCAGAAGTAGGCCTGGGTTTAATCTAATAAAAAGAAAGAAACGCAACAACTTACTCTTTATTGAGACTAACACTTATTTACAACGGTTAGCGTTCAGTTAATGTTTTCCGTATTACTGTTTTCGATTTTTATGATGTTTTTTTCAATGATTCTTGAATGGACTGCATGGCTGACATGACTCGCTGGCTCGCATTTTGTACACACTCACCGCTACAATTGGGCCTGATCTCGGGTTAATTCGTCTACGGCTGTTTGTTGGCCTCAGAGTTTCGGTATTTGAATGTTTTGTTTCACCTAAGAATTTCATAACCTTTTATTATTTAAATTCTGATTTGGACTCCTAGAAATTTCTGCAACTAACTTAAAATCTCACTTGAACGAAGTGAAAGGAGTAAATAAGAATAAGAAAACGGCTGATTGACGATTTATACAAAGATCGAATCTGCCAACTGCTTGCCTGTTACCTTAAGTTGCCTAAAGACAAAGTTATATGGCCGGAACTGACGAAAGACAGAAAACCGCAACTCGAAAAATGGCTCCATAATAAAGACTGCAGACCGTTCAACATACAGGTTCCAAGTACACCTCTCTAGTGACTCAAAATAAAAAAGAACTATATGATTACGAGTAGCCTCCATACTCTAAGGTTTCCAACGTCGCGAAACTTCATGACTTTTCTTGCCATTTCAATGTGCATTCACTCAGAAAAGGTCAAGTGTATGCCAAGTTCTTAAACGAGCTGGATTCATTCTTCGTAACGTCAAGAAAATGAGATATCAGAACTTTTCACAAACACTTCCGAAATTTAGAAATGGATCTGAAAGTTCCAAAGATATCGTCGATTTTCCACGTGGCAGTTCAGGGGTACCCAACGACCGTTTCCTCCTAAATGCCTTGAAAACACTTTCTAGGCTATCCAGAGTACTTTTAGATCTCTCCATAGCCACTCTAACCAATAAATAAGGTGGCGTCCTTAAAACAACCACGCAGTAAGACAAAGAACCAAGAACAGATTTGAAATATTTTTCATGGGAAGAGGCCGGTGACGTATGTGGGATTCGATCTCTTAGCTCATTCTCTCTTGCTCTTAGCCGCTATTAGATAGTAGACTCGTTCCATTCTTCTTTGTACAACTACTCGGCCATTGTTCACCCCCTTACACCTGCCGTATCGTTCAAGTAGGCTAAGAACACGTTTTTAGAATAAAAATAAAAACAGTTCAGTTTTCAGTCTCCTTTCTTGGAGAGTATATTCCCTATAGTGACAATCGTGTTGGCTCTTCCGTTTAACATTTTGCGTTGTTCAAGGCGAAAAAGTGGAAAAACAACAACTACAAATACAAACAACAAATAAGCATTATCAAATACTAACAAAAGAAAAAGTGTATACAGATTACTACCATGTTGATTGTCTCTCAGTGGGTAACTTATGAAACGAAAATGTATTTCGTAAGGAATTAAAATGAGCCAATATGCTTGAAGCAAGTTTGCATGATAATTGTTGTCAGATGGATATAAACTCACTTACGGTTACAAACATGGTTACTGAGCAAACAAGCAACCTTTGAAGCTAATGGTTTTTTCAGCAGTTCACGGTTATTTTTTCTAAATGCAGTCTGGCCGAAGGTAAGTCAATAAGCATCAGCTGCCTAATTAAAACGAAGACAAACCATAAAATTATTCTTTTTTATTCCCGGTCTTACAAAATATTTTTTTGAATACGTTTAGTTTCAGAAAAGTAATTTTTTCAAAAAAGCGCTGATTATTCCATCACTAAAACCGCAGAATACTTCCTTATTTTTATGCCAAGTCGAGGAACTGAGTAGGGGCCAGAAATTTTCGTTACATATCTGATTCTTTTGATGGATAAGAAATTCATTGAAGTAAGATCTTCTCTTGATTCAAGTGACCTACCACAGAAAGAAACCAGGCTGAGAATGTTTAAGGATGCTTTTTAGAAATTTTCTAAGGGAAATTAGGAGCCATAATAGGACTTTTGAGCAAATATAATTTGGTTTTGCTGGGTTGCTTTCCTGTTCTCTGTAATCCCTGGTAATCAGGCAAACAACTGAACTAGCACCCCTGAAAAAAGAAAACAGGGTTTATGGAATTTTACAAGCTCAGAATCCTGGTGGATTTAAAAACCGTTAATACCCCATCCTGGGGTGGTAAGGGCGTTGGGACTGGCCCGCGCTGACAAGTTAATTACCAGGCATTGATTTTCGCGTTTTGCATAAAAACCAGAATAGGAAAGGCAACGGCCTTAGTTTATACTACAAAAAGGCACCAACTTTGCCTCCCATATGGTCGTTCTGTTGTTGTATTATCAAGGGGGAGGGGTTCTACTCACAACGGAAGCCTGGCGAGTCTTTTGCACCAGCCCATCCCTACCCACCATCAAAACGTTACCCCCTGCATCCCTTCCCTAGCTCAATTATATTTGATTTGTTTTCTCTAGTGAGGTAAAACCATACAATGAACTGGAAACGAGCGTGCAGAAGATGGATACTTCCCCTATGGCTCCGTGGATTCTTAGCAGGATGTCTTTCATGTTCTTTCATTTTTAGTTTATTTCTGGGCATGCGTGATTCAGTGGAACGGTCAGATGATTTAGCTAACAAATATCGCGACCAGCGCAACAAAAAAATAAGTTCTCAACAATTTAAGATTCATCTACCAAGCATGGCTGCCAGGAGGAATGTGATTATTGTGTCTCATGGCCGTTCTGGGTCTTCCATCACCGGGGATATTTTTAATCATCATCCCGACGTATTTTATTTGTATGAACCGCTTCAAACTGTACAGAGAACTCAACAAAAATTTAACGTGGGTTACAAAGGTCTTGCCGAAATCTTCTTGACGAAGGTTCTCAGGTGCAGCTTTGATGAGCCGGTTTTTCTGGAAGATATCGAATGGTATTATCGGAGACCAGTTCACCCTAGAATTAGTCAAGCGATTGGTTCACCTCCTCTGTGTCCTTATAACTTGTCAGACAAGAAATGGGATTACAAAAAGTGCTCAAAAATGACAAGTAAATCCCTAGGAAATGCATGCAAAAATCACTACCAGCTAACTGTTATAAAGATACTTCTAAGTCGCATTCCGCAAAACAGTCTTCAAAGCATCATTTCTGATTGTAACTCCGAAGATATAGATTGTAAAATCGTGTTTCTAGTGAGAGATCCTCGCGCTGTGATACCTTCCTCATTAAGCGTACGTTTTTATAAAGAACAGGGCGGGGTTGGCAAGTTAGGCACAAGGAAGTTTAGCTATGATCTGTGTAAAATAACCGAGGAGAACCTGTATTTTTTAAGATATTTACCTGACTGGTTGCGCAGCCGTATAATGTTGCTGCGATACGAAGATTTAGCCAACAAGCCACTGAAACAAATGAGGCGTTTGTACAAGTTTGCGGGACTGTCTTTTATCGAAAGTGTTGCAGATTGGTTAAATCGAGCCACACATCCAAGCAAAAGTAGAGATGAGATAAAAATAACGGGCAGTCAAGCTGCATTCACTGTTGATGATGCACAAGCTGCTATCAACAGATGGAGATGGAAGGTGCATCCTCATGAAATTGCTATCATTGAGAAGTATTGTAAAGGTGTTATTAAGTTGATGGGTTACACACTCTTACATAATTCTTTCGAATTACAGAGTAATATATCAATTCCCCTTTATAGTCAAGATTATGAAGCAAAAGACTGGTTTCAAGATTAATAAAAAAGGATCAAAGTAAATTTTTTAGTAGGAGGATCAACTTTCAAGTAAAATGAATAAAAATTACTATCAGCTCAATCAACCGTGACTATCGGGCCTAAAAACCCCAAGCATTTGCCTTCTTCCCCAATTTCTCCCCAACTTCCAAGACCATCCTGAGTATGCGCACTACTGAGAGTCCGATAAACACATTGCAAGATATTAAAATACTGGATCGTTTCAACTGCTTTCTTACCCTGGATGCTAAAGATTTATTGTATAAACTACTGTAAGAAAGTGGAATAAACTATATTTAAAATACGTAGTGCCTCGACCAAAAGAAACAATTTTCTTTCATTTCTTTGTTGGATCAAAACTTGATTGTGCGAGTTAATTATATATAGTGGTTTCATTTTTTCTTTGTTGAAGTTTTATTTTTCATTGTTTTTAGGTACGGTGATTTATGATAATGAGTTTGAAAAAGAAAATGAAATTTTGGGTAAAATTGAACAACAACATATCTTTTTAACTTAACACTTCGTTTACAGTTTGTCTATCTACGTTTTTAGAAAGTGCATGTACAGTTCACTTTTCATGTTATTTTGCAGAGCATTTAATAATAATAATAATAATAATTAATTTTGTACTAATAACTTAAACCCTCAACAGGGTGCTGAGTATAAAACTATAATTTCAATAAACCATAGACCTGTGTGGAAATTTATGTTCGTTTAGTGTGAAGGAGTGATTCTGAATACAAAAAAATACGTAGATCCAAATAAATGAGGTTATGGTATTGATAAATTGCTTGAAGTTATGTTCTAACTTGATGGTTTTGGTTCTTTTGTATTAAAAAGACCTATGGAGCCTATAAGACTCCTGTATCTTATTAAACTAACACTTACACTGTCTGTCTCAGAATTATGAAGACAGGATGCTCATTCCAAATCTTTGATACTGTGTATGAAATCCTGTTGTGTGGCTATTCAAATTAAATCTCTTCAGCAGTACTTTGAATAGGTTACGATTATTCTTTGACACAGTATGACATAAAATTTTTGTCAAAAATTTGTTACTAGGGGTGCAGTAGCCTGTCCACAGTCCCGGAATTTTCCATAAGATGGTCAAGATCAAGACAGTGCTCACCATCCTGGCAACCATTTTGTAATTGGGTTCAAATGAACCAAGGAGAGTGGGCATCAGGGTTGATAGTAGTGGGGGGAGTGAGGCATCCCAAACTGTGTTCACCCCCTGAGTAGATTAGATAGTCATTTTCAGGTCAAGATGGTCACCTACAGTGCTTGTTCTCAGCAATCTTATGAAAAAATAGGGGACTGTGAACAGTCTAGGGGAGCATATCATGACCTCCTAAAATCATTTTCAAGTGACCATCATCTGTTCATTTTGCTGTGTAATTGATGCAAATGATCAGCAGCTCTCTGAGTAATGTTCAATGCTGCATGAATTTTTCGCAGTCCTGGTTCACTCATCAATGACAAACCACACAGTCCAAAGTACGTATGTAATGCATCTATAAACAAATGATAAATATGAAAGCTATATTACTGTGTTAAAGGAGGCTGTAAAACTAGAATGAAGTTATCAAGAATTATTTTGTTTTGTGTCATAACACTCTAGTGAGCTCAAGCTGAACCATGACAATGAAAATGGAAACAACAAAAATAATCAAAGCAACAGGTTTAATAAGCAAAGCAAAAACTCTGAACATGCAGCACACTTTTTTGGCAGATTTCTTTGCCATCATCGCAAGACTAACATATTTTGTCAAATTTGAACAGGAGCGTTATAATGCAATCATCACTTTCATCTCTTAGATTTCGTTTCATGAAAAGCAAATGTGGTGACTTTGATTTCATTCGAAATATGTATACAGAGTCTAACTGATCATGTTAGATCTAAGTACATAATACTTACCTGGGTGGTTCCCTGGCCACTTGCTAAAGCCACCAGTGACTGGAGCCTGTGTTGACATGAGGTACTCGCGATTGGATGGAAAATCCACACAAGAAAATGCACCTAGTAACTAGATATAGAGAAGAAAAATCAAAATGATGTACAAATCTAGGATCAATTTAGGTTTCCGAGAAACTGCCCACCTATCCCTCCCCTAAGCCAATATTTTGCTCTAAGTGAGAAGTAAGTGTTCGTGTTAGTTTGGGGGAGGGGTAGGTGGGCAGTTTCCTAGAAAGCTACATTGATCTCAAAACTACATACTTTGTTTTGATCAGCAGCAAGACTTTGATTTAAGAAAACAAGTAGCGAGTGTGGAAGCTATAATTACCTGAGAGAACCAGGGAGAATGCTTAGCAATAGAATAATTAGTTTTGTGGGAGAATCTAAGAATTCCTTTACAGTTAGGCATACTTGTAAGTAAGCTGCCAGGAGCCACCAATGACCACATAGTACTGGCCTAGAGCCCCGAATGGCATTGTTTAACTTGATTTACATATCCACAATGTAGATGTACATTTCCTGGGAATTTACCAAAGTACAGAGTGTAAATTTTCCTCTTCTTGCAGGAAACTGTCCATTTAAATACCTCTAATGATGTTCCCACCCAAAAGGAATAACACGTGTCTACTGGTTTGTTAGGACGCCCCTGAAATCCAGACTTCTGACGAAATAAACACCACCTCTTTATTTGTTCAAGTTCATCTGCCACAAGGGAAGAATCCAGTTGATTCATTAAGACAAGGGATGCTAATGCACAGAAAGTTGATCCACCTTTAACAAAAAAAATTTGATTATCTTTAGTGTCCTGAAAATACATGCAATGCTAGAAGAAGACTTAGTTACTGGTGAAAAGAAACTATAGTTTAAGCAGAGATGAACAATGTTGTAGAGATGGCAACCTTTGGAGAAACCTTATTCCCAGTCTTCCTCCAATATCCCAGTTCCCACACATACCCCTCAGAGGGGTCTTTGCCCCAAAACTGATCACATTCCTTCCTGTAGCAGCTTTGCACAGAGCTGGGACAACTCCCACAAAGAATTCCATTGGTAAATCCTTAATGAATAATCCTCTTCCCTTAATATATGGCAGCAGCTGGTCTACATCTCTTTTAGATCTCCCTTCAACTGGAAGCTCGCATTTATTATTAATTATGGTCCTTTGGGGGACTAAGAGTGGTGCAGTGATGAAAGCACTCGCTTCCAACTAATATGACTCAGGTTTATATCCTAGCGTCGATGCTATAAACCTGTACAGTGTTCTTACCAGTGTTCTTACTATACAGTGTTCTTACTTGCCTCAGCCTTCGGCTTTAGCAAATAATAATTATTGATCTGCTCGCCACAGACAAATCACAATATTTTGCTCAACCTCGTCCAATAATTGTTAATTATTGTCAATTCTTGTTACAAGTATTACTGTTATCCCTGAATAGCAAAATAGGTATTTGTGACCATGCTTATCATGTTAGGTGAAAGCTAAACAAAAACAATACAATGCCAAGATGGTAATACTTAAATACAAAACTTACCATGAGCTTCCAGGCTTGGTCCTTGGCCAAAACCATACTCATATGACTAGCAAACAGTCAAACAGACAACATTTTAACAAAGTGATCACCAAAAGATCTTTTTATGAATTCAAAGTACATTACAATGCATTTTTTATTAACAGTTAATGTATTAGTTCTCAGGGTCACAATTTCTTCTGTATATATATGAACAAGAAAAGAATAATTACCATGCTTTTTCGGATGTACTGTACTAATTTAGAGGTATCCAATCCACTCCAGTCATTTAAAAAGTAGCTAATGCAACAAGCACAGTAAACAAATCGCATGTCATTTTCACTACCCTCCACGGTGGGTCGAAAGCTGCAAAATTAGATTTAAATATTTACACGTTAAGTAGAATGTCAAGAATTTCTCACATCTTACTATCACTAACTGAGAACTGATGTTGTCTGTGGTATCTTTTCACCCAGAAAATTTGATTTAAAGTTCCTGTTTAAGCCATACCCAGCATCATCATCATCATCATCATCATCATCATCATCATCATCATATCTCTCTGTATCAGAAGGCTCATTAGGCTATAAGCTATACCCTGCAATGCCGACAATAAGGACCCTAAGCAAAGCCTTGGCATATTACTCATGCACAGTTGTAAGCATGTTCAAAAGTTACATTTTTAAAAATAGCATCCTGAAGGTGCTTTTATGTATGATTTACCTGTATGTCTCTCTTCTTGGCTTAAGCCCTTGGGCTACTGTGAAGGGTGAGGTGTGACTTAGCCTGTGTTAGAGCAAGGCTCACTTGTGTGAGTGCGGGAAAAAATACCTTGCCGCCAAAATTTTCCCTGACCTCACACAAGTCAGTATGTTTGCTGGCTAGGTGTGACTTAAAAGGGAATTCTGAGTGACAATGCAACCAAATGATGTATCATTTTTGGCCTTCATTGGATAGTTATCCAATATATATATATATATATATATAAAATATTAAGTGAGGTGTCAGAACAAAGCTTAAGGAGATATGTAGACAAGACAAGGGATGGTTTGGGTTAACACAGATTTCTGTACACTGACAGAATTAGAGCACAGTAGTATTCTGACCTGCCGTCAGAGAGTTGTAAGGCCTTTAAGCCTTCAATAACAGCTGATCTATTAACCCGAGATAAATCATCTCCTAAGATAACAAGACTCGCCAAGGCTGTGTACGTCATGGCAATGTGACTGCAATCATAATCATATACACCCTGAAAAATAAAAGAGTAAAAGAGACTGTTATCATTTTTTTTGTCTATAGTTGAAGCTACAGTGGTATTCTTTACACTAGAGCCTAAATAAGCTAAGAAATATTTCAAGACAAGTAAATTTTAATTACTTCAAGTAAAATAAAGCTTCACACACAACCGATTCTTTTTACTTCAAGTTAACTTAAGGCTTTTTTCCCACACAACATAGTTAAGATTGATTGACTTCGCCTTTCGCAAAGCTCAAGAAACTGCAAGTCAGCTAACTTGGTCATAAGGATGGTTTTCAAGTCACTTGAAACTTTCTTGAATAGTATCAACTTTCCGACTTAATGAGATGTAAAGTTACTTGAGATTTTACTTAGGCCTTCACACATGCATTTTTGGTTAAGTAAAACTTGGCAGCTCTTAAGTCTTACTTAATAGCCTAGTGTAAAGACAACCATTGGTGTTTTAAGTTGGCTGTACACCTCTAAGGAACTGTCATTAAGCCAACATTTAAAACTGGAAGCTTTATACTCACCTGTGATAGAACCTTATGACGAGCTGATGTGGATGAGCCACGGAACCCACACCTTGTCATGTCTGTATCGGCTGAAATATCGAAAATAACATAAACATTTCAGGACCACAAACCTTACAAGACAAGACGCTACGGAGCTAGCGTACACTTCGGCGTCGTGGTTGTGGAACTAATTAATTGTAAATGCGGAGGAATAGTAAGAAATCAAATATGGTAAGAGAAAGGTGTGAAATTATGGGATTTGTCAGGATATTCTGAATAGAGCAACATCCAAGAGGCCTACTTGCCAAAAACTAGCATTTCAGGACAAATTGTCTCCGCCATATTAGCCCAGTTATGCTCTGATGACTCCATACAAATCCTTCTAAAAAACAGTTCTCTATTTTTCTTAGTCACATCAAGCTTCAAAAACAGCATAGCAGTCTCATGTACTGATTAAAGATATGTAAGGCATGGGTAAGGAGTCAATTACGTTGAGCATGGAATTGGCTAAAACTCAAAGTCACGAGTTCGAATGTTTTGAGGATAATTATTCACTGACTATCAGCACGCAGGGATGTCGGATTAACACAAGGAAGTTTAACACCAAAGGAACATAGCCTTTAGAGAGCTTTAAAACACAGCATCCGCCAACACAAACTTGACTTGAACTTTGAGTAAAACTAAACAGCCTCTACCAATAATAACAAACTCTCACTTGAACTTCAGATATCTTACGGCTTCCGCGAACTTGTAAACACAGAACCTGAAAATCGACCTTCGTCACACTTGACTAAACACGGCAGTCCAGCTCGTGGGAAAAAACTTAGTTCGTCAAAAGAACTCGCTTGGAACTTGTATACCGTTTGACCTAAGGTTCTAGAAAATACTACACAGGTGAATAGTAGTAGCTTTTCGACATATTTAATGATTTCAGTAACTTATGCAAATCTGCTGACTCATGCTGAAATGTAAACATGCCCTAATTAATTATTCATGGTAATCCAAAAACGTAGAGAACGTTCGACAAAGTCACGCAACGCATGACAGCAATTTTACTACGTAACACTCAACAAAGACAAAATGTCTTTGTGCAGCATTTTGTAACTTTAAATTCATCATAAAACAGTTCGAAAGGAGGGCTCACTCATGAAATGTTTTTCAACACTCGAAGAGAAATTTCGTGTCTCTGCGCGGCCACGAAATATCCTCTATTTATTCCTCGAGTAATTAAAGACTAAATTAAACTCGAAGTGATCTCAAGATATCACGAAGTAGTCTGATCTCATTTCGTGAAATAGTTGAAACAAGCCGAAAAGTCACGAACTAGCACGCCAATCTTGTCCCGAAACTAGTGCATCATTTCATAACTATTTTTCATATTCCAACCTACCTAGGGTCGCAGTAGCGCAATCGGCTAATCCCTCAACTTAGAGTCTCCTCTGATCTGATGGGTCACAGAGGTGAGTCGGTTCAAACCCCGGGAAAGACAAAATATTAATTCTTTCTTCCTCGAAAAAGTTAAAGAGTAAATCAAAGAAATCGAAGTGATCTCGAGATATCTCGAACTAATTCGGCTCTGACTTCATCAAATAACCGAATAGAGCCGAAAACCTACAGACTTTGCTTGCCCAATCTTGTCAAAAAATTGCAACTTTGATACATTCCTGAGCGTCGCGAATCCTTTACTTCGCGCTCCGCCGAAGTAAATATAGGATTGTCTACACAAAAATGCCGACTTTCCCAAAATTTCTCAAATTCTTGGTCTCAGAATCAGGGGCTTGCTAACATTTAGACTCTCAACAAGTACTGAAACTTCACAATATAGCTCTGGAAGGTTTTTAAAACTCTAAAGTAGCTGCCAAGTTTACTCTTAAGTTATTTCTGTTAGCAGCGACTTGTAAACTTATCCAACACACATCCTTGAAGTTTATATCACAGCAAATCTTAGCAAGTTTGGTTAAAAAAATTAGGTCAAATTCAAAAGTAACTTAACCCATTCGCTCCTGGAGATTTTGCCGAAAAACACGTTTTGAAGCTAGTCGAGTGGTTTTCTGGTCACTGTCGTGCTATAAAGAGCTAAAACTTACCACAAACCGGTTTAAAGGTCGTACACTTGGCGGCCTTCTGATCCAGATGCAAAACATCAGCTTGCGAAGTTCGGGCATGCGCAGAAAGCAAAATTTCGAGATAGTTTTTGGGTTTAAAAGTGACACAGCAGTCTTGACTTTTACTTTTCGCTTTTTCTCCTCCCTTCTTTTTTCGCTTTTCTTGCCTCATTTTTTTTTTCTCTTGCTGGGCATTTAGTAGGCTTCATTTTGGTGGGAAGAGTTTTTAGGAAAGCTTTTAGGATCTTAGGATTAGGTGAAAGGAAAGGTAGGTGGGCAATGGAACAAGATTTTCATGGAGATTTTCAGGTCAATGTCACATGGTTTTTTGCTTCTTTCTCCGTTGTCCTGGACTGAATTGTGCTCATTCTGGTATGGTTTGAAAGATCTCTTCACTCTACACAAGTTAGCGAAGAAAGTTGTCCTTGACCGTTAAAACTGATGACGTCACAAAGGGTAGAAAGGACCTGGATCCGCACGGGCGGTTACAGGCGGTTCAGGGGCGAATGGGTTAATAAGAAAAATAAGAGAGTGTTTGAAGTCTAAACCAAAGGAAGATTTAAGTTTTGTTTTGAACTTTGTACAAATTGCTGTTTCAATTAACCTTTTCAGCCATTTGCAGTTTCAGCTGAGGCTGGAATTTTCTCACAAAAAAAGAAATCTTGGCCATATATACACTTACCAGTATATGATTCGGTAAAAAAAGGTTGGGAATAGAACGGTTTTGAAAAGCATAAAGATAACAATTATTCTTTCTTTCAAAGTTATTAGCTTTGTCATACTTTAAAAACTGCAGTTATGAACTTACCAGGAGTATCATCTGGCAGCTTCTGGTTTGAGTAAATCCATTCTATTATCTCCTTTTTGTTTTCCTCCACTATGTGGAGTGAGTTTAAAATATCAAGACCAGAAAGTGCAAAGAAAGCCACAGTTACCCTGTCACAATCAAAGCAGAAAAGATGCACATTGTAGCTTTCATCTTGAGAGTGACAGCCACCCTGTTAATACGAACACTGAGGGGGCCATAAAAAGTGACCGGTCCTTACACTATAATCCGTCATTTCGCCTACGTCCTGTTCACTTACATCTTAAGTCATTTTGCTTATGTGTTAAGTCGATTTGTTAACATCTTTCACTCATGGTTTACCAACATAGATTTTGTGTTTGTTATATTTTACTTACTAAAAGTTTACGTAAGACTTGACGACAAATTGAATAGTTAAGCATTCTGACGAACCAAACAAAAAGAAACTTTTTGCTTGGTACTTAATCATAGTAGATCATGTAAGTGTCCCACTATTATATCAAAATTCTGGAGTCTGCAGTTGATATTACTTCACTTTTACATTTACTAAAACATATCTATAGGTCCTAAAATGTGATGATTGCGGATTTTGGCAACACTGGACTTGCGGCAATTACTTTAACCACTGATTCGTGGTTGCTGTGGGCTATCCTTCATAACAGAATTCTTCGACATAAAAAATAAGCAGGCGTTATTATTCTAGAGTAAGATTCTTGAGGAAATTTTGTTCTTATTCAAAGAATGACTTACCAGATGTTACCAAAACAACTTATGACACTTTTCTTATAAGCGAAATGACCTAACACGTAAGCAAAACGACCTAAGACGTTAGTGAACAGGATGTAGGCGAAACGATTTGTTGGTGGAAGGACCATAAATCCCATAAAAATTGTCCGCATTAAGTGGCTTGAATTTAGAGAAAATGTAACTGTGGGCTTTCTTTCTCCAGGGACAAAGCAAACTGTCTGTAATAATGAGGTGTCCATATTAAGCGGGTGTCTGTTAAGCGGGTTTGACTGTAATTAATTGAATTGATGCAGTCAATCTCCTCCGTGGCCAATAAACAAAAGAGAGCTTGCAGAGTAATCATGTACAAAAATACAATGCAGATATTGCCAAAGACTGCATGGGCCCCTTTAAGTTTTCTATTTTTTGCATCTTGTACACCTAAATATTTAAGGCCTCTATTGCACGCGTCATCACTGACATAGTTGCAATGAGCAAGCCTATGCTAAAATAAAACTGTTACAACAATTAGTACACACGGTATTAGCTTTGCGATTTTAGCTTAGTTTATATTATATATATACGATTCGTATTGACATTTGAATTAAAGCTCAGAGTGATCTACAGAATAGTTGAGAACGATAAACAAACCTGCTGGTGTCTAGAGAAGAGTATGGTGATGGTAGTATATCCAAGCATCGTTTAAAGAATTTTACGTGCTTTTTGCAAACGAAATCTTCGTTTGATTCATGATCATGGAGCTTCTCTTCACTCCCCATATTTGTTCGTTTCCAAGAAACATCCGTTATGTAAGCCTCATTGAAGTGTTTAGGAGAAGAGACTGGGACTGAGATTCACATGTCACAAGTTTGAGGAAAATCCACTTTTCAGCATAAAACAACCGAATCTGGCTATTTAATGTACAATCAGGTGAAAAAAAAATCAGCAAAAGGCGTTTTTTAGGTTTTTTGATTAACCATCCGCGAGTGGACGGCCGAGTGGGCGTACTATAGCTACCCTCTCCCACTGCGTATGGACGTACGTACCGGAGAAGCACAGAAGAGATCGTCTTCGAGAGACTGATGCGAATTGTGTCATGTGACAAATTACACTAATCACGATCATCTACTCAAACCAACTTTTCATATCACTTTTTAAAACCACCATGACTACTCCAGCAACGACGTCCCTCTGGTTCCCAGGGGAAGTAGTAATCCACATTAACCGTGGAACTCTATCAGAAAGGCAGGCGAGGGCTTCCCACTTTTTCCATACTTGTCCAATACTCCGACAAATTTATGCATGGCTTTGTTAAATTTCTCATTGTTTTGCTTCGTTCTTTATTTTTATACTTTTGTACAATATTGATACAATAAAATACCATGCATAAATTTGTCGGATACCATACATAAATTTGTCGGAGTATTGGACAACCCTTACTTTTTCTTGGCTTATCATTTTCTGTTTGTTGCATTTTAAAAGTCGTGTTCTCATTTTTTTTTTTTAGCCCCCGCAGAGAGTTATGGTTGCAAATCGAAATTTCAGACAAAAAAAATTTACCAGTCTACTTAGCATTCAAGATTTTTACTGGTCCAGGTCCACTAAATAATAACTTTCACTGTTCACTAGTTTGTATGGTTTTTTCCTAAGATACCGATACTTAAAGCGCCTGATGGAACATGCCGGTCACATACATCTTAAAGATTAGAAAAATAGCTTCCTCAGTCTTTGGCTATTTTATGTTTACTTTTAGAGGAGTCTCAAGCGTCAGTTATATAAAGTAATATCCCTGTAATGGACCAGCCCTCTTAGTACTCACGGCGATCCCCTTGTTTAATGCTGTTTCCCGTATGAATTCAGCACCACTATAGTTTATTTTAATGGGAAAAAAAAAAAACTTCGAACTTGTCCCGAATTTTTAGGGCCAAATATTTTTAAACGAATAAAAACCTAAGAGAGCGATTTTACTCAAAATTCGTGTGATAGAAAGTAGTCCACTACGCAGTGTTACGCTTTAATTTCATGGCATTTCTTTTGATTACTTGTAACACTATTTGGCTCTAATTGTAAAATCGCATAAAGAGAGACGCATATCAGAAAAACAACTATTCAGTAAAAACTGAATCATTGGATAATGCAATTCTAGAGCTCTGATTGGCTTAGCCATCATCAAGTGCCGATCGGCTCTGTCATCATGGTATGAGCCATAACAATTATTCCTGAGTCAATAGCCCATTCAGCCTTCAGCCTCATGGGCTATTGACTCAGAGGCCGTGAGGGCGAGAGGAATAATTGTTTTAGTAAAATCCAACTAGTTGGTAAAAAATATCGAGACAAAACAACTTTAGCTAGATAAAGCTAGACTTTAATCCTTTTTTGCCGCCAAAAAGCCGGCGCTTTGCGCTACTAGTGGGCTATAACATATAGCCTAGTAGTATCTCAACCAATCATAACGCAGCATTGATGATAGACCACTAGTTGGATTTTACTAATTAGATCATTTATTAGAAATACAGTATATATAAAATAAAAACAGTCATTGTGCAGGAGAATTTTAATATTTTACACTTTTGTTGAGACACCGTTCTCTTCTTCAAGTCAAGAGAGACTGATTATCTCTTGCTCAAGTATAAAAACATTTTTTTCTTACAGGGAGCGTCACTCTAACGAGGCGCCTATTTGAGGTGGGGTTCATTTTAACAAGGTCAACCAGGAAAAATTCTCGAATACCTTCTTGAACTCTCTTGCGATCTCTAGGAACTTCTTCCATCCAATTTTCAAAACGAAACGACAAGTCATGCAGTAACTGAAGTCTGCGAACAGAACACAAGCTTTTGTCCCAGAATTATCTTCTCAGCATTCAACTTATATTATATTATATTATCCTCTCGTATAATTGTGTTGTGCTTGCCTATGCTTCTTCTTTTTCTTCCAAATGCGATCCATTCTAAAACGCGTATATTCACCAAGCTTCGAACCGCACTTTGGACATGTGTGAACCACATTCTTGAGGCCATCCATGATAAATGGAATCCACATACAACAGTAGCACCTGAGTAAAACACATAAGAGTTAGATTCCAAGGGCGTAGCCAGCTTTTCGACGCATTAATAGTACGCACTGACCTCACTAATTAACACTTTGAGCTCTTACGCTTTTTAGCTCACCCCAACAACACATAATTTATTACAAGGAGTAGACTGATCAAACGTAAAATTTGTAGGCCCCGGCCTACAGGTCTATGAGCTGGCTACGCCCCTGGATTCTGACTGTTTACATACTCACATCTCTTTGTTTTCTCAAAGTAGACTAAAAGACTGAAACGGTAAATTTCAGTGAAGTGAATACAGATGTTTTCTGCCTGCCATTTTACATTAATGACTTTAAACTCTTGACGTAATATGGGGAAAACAGTGATCAGAATCTAGAAGCTTCTAGAAGGCGGTAACCAGCCTTCTACGATAAAACCGCCCGATCGCAAGTTAAAATTACACACTTGCTGAAGAAAACAATCTGAACAATGGAATATAGTACTCTTTAAAGCCACAACAGTATAAATAGCTAATCGTTTGATCCCTCCAACAGGGATTCATAGGAAGTTTATGCCTAACAACTTCACCCAATTATCAGAAAAACATCGACCATTGGCCAAGCAGTCATATTGCGCGTCCTTTGACAATCCTACCGAATTACTGCTCATGAATTTTAATATGTTGTCTCCTATCACATGTGGAGAAGGGTAAGAAAGATTCCATACAATCTAATAAATAGAGAGTGCTTAAATCAGTCGTAGTTCGGGTGGTTTCGAATTTAAATTCCGGTCTTTATCAGTCACCTTCTTTAGAAAGGTAGTTTGGAAATTTAGCTTACAATTGTCGAGTTGTTAGGGCCAAAAGTCTTCAGATCTCCTCCAATTCTTGATAATTAATTATTGACAAACATTTTTTTTGGAGGGAGTTAAACGACACTTGGGCCGTATTCTCTTCTAGTTGTCAATGATAATTCAAAAAGAATAATACGCCAAAACAACAATAATCAATCATGTCTTGACGTGATTGTTGTTGAAAAAACACACATGTAACAGATGCAGCATATGAAAGAGGAAATAAGTTTATTTTGAGACAAACAATATCAGATGTACATAACTTTATATGTCAATTACTTTTAGAATAGAGTGTTTTGGAACAATCTACTTATACGATTCACAAGTCTCATCTGAGAAAATGTGGAAAGACAGTACAATGAACTTCCCACAGAGGGGGTTCGTTTGGGGTAGTGTGACCCACCATGCGTTTTATTAATATCAAGACCGGTTTTGTTTGAAATTTTGTCACATGCTACTTAGGAAAAATATAATAAAAAATTCGTTGGAAAGGATCCTTGTTGCTTTTAAACTTAAAAATTCTATTCAGTTTAGCTCGCAATCCTTCATTGATTAAAATCAAAACTGAGTAGTGTTTACTTTAAACCCCGTCAGCGTTCTTCAGGCTTTTTTCATTCGCGTTTATATCTACGGAGCATAAAATTTGTTACACTGCGATATTTTTTTGTAATCAAGGTACTCTTATATTCACTGTATTAATAATGAAAGCTTTCTTTGCGCTCATTGAGAACTAAATTTTTTGCTCTAAGTTGGGTTTTTGGGTTTTCTTTTTATAATAATTGAAAATTCTTATTTAATTAAAATTTTGTCACATACTGATAAAAAAATATGACGGTTTCGCATTGTTAGAGCTGAAAAGGGGAAGCACGACAAAATATTTCTACCTTTAGAAAAAGGCAATTTAATTACAAAGAAAAAAAACTGTTGTACTTACTGAAATATGCAAAGACAAGCTGACGTCCAATATGTGTACTTTCCGGATTTGAAACTCGTACGAGTAACAATTTTTTCATTACAGTACGGGCATGTTATATACACTGGAACATCTTCAAACGCCGTTTCTTCCTCTGAAGATTCCGCACCTGCCGTCGGCTTCGCTGATTCATTGCTTTCAGTTTTTTCATGAGACACCAAATGCATTCGTTCCTCATGCGCCATGTTCGATCGACCGGAAGAAAGCTGTGTTTCTCCAGTGAAAGAAGTTTACTCAATACTCGACAAAACGTCGACCCCCAAATCTATGTTACATATGTTTTGAATCCAAATTGTTACTTTAAACAACAAGATGTATCGCCGATGTTATCGTATTCGCTATTCGCAAGGTTCGGTTGGGGATTTTATTGGCCAAGATAACGTCCGCATTCTTTTGTCTTTCTATTATAAAACAAATATTTTTTTCCATGTAATCCAACCAATCAAACGAAATTCATTTTTAATCTTTAACGACGCTGTTTTGTAAGATAATAAATGTTGTTGTTCCTGTGTAATTGGTATAACAAAGTAAATGAGGTTACACGTTTTTCTTAATATTATTTGGACTTCAAATATGAGGTAAAAATTTACCCTTAAAAAACTACAATATGCAAATATGTAGTTTGAATTTAATAACAATTTTGCCCATTTGGGGAAAATTCAAAAACACAGATATATTTTTTTTATTCTTGAGAGGTTCAAGTAAATTATAACAAAAAGTAACTTTATTACGGTTTGGCCTGTTTTATAAAAACGAGAGGATAGGTTTAATTTTGAGAGACAAAGATTGACGAAATTTTTATGAGGCGCGTCGATACGGTTTATCTCGGATAGTCAGGATTATCATTAGCGCCAATATGATTCTCCTAAACGTCCCTTTTCTTACTACCAGCAAAATCCGAAACGTAAAATAAATGTAGCTTCTGTTGCTTTATAGCTCTTTATGAATTCTAAGGCTTATCAGCGAATGACATGGAATTTATTCGTGCCTTTCCTACCCCTCCCCGACTGTGATGCATTCAGTGACTATATGATGTAGGTAAAGCTCACGAAATCAATGACAATGTATTGGTACGCGAGGAATCGGTCAGACCTTTAAGTATATAAAGAATAAAACAAAGCTTGGGAGACCACGAAAAATGAGTTACCAAGGGAAAAAATTCCTCTTCTAAATTTCAAAAATGAATTAAGTAACTATAGGAAAGATGAAATTCGTTTGGAGGAAAATTCCTCTATCAAGAAAGGGCGGGAGAGATAGCTACTTCTTTCAGTCATAACAACAGATAATCGAGAAGATTGACAAACGGAATATACATTCGACTTTACGCGACGTACATTGCCATTAATGCGACCATAACAGCAGTATGTCAAAAAGGCACTCACTATGTTTAAAATAATAAAAAACTGAAGCGCCAATTCGTGAAAAATGTTTTCGTGCACAAGTGTAACGAGCGAAGAGGTAATGTCAGTAAAGTTGTGATGAGTTTATGACATTGTAATCTCGCACAAAAAATCTTCGTATACGCACATTATGGTCAGTTATCTTTGTTTCATTTCTTTTAAAGTACGGACGCCCAGCCTTAGCCATCGAACTTTGTTCCCTGTTTCGTCAAAAACCGGTGTCAGTTAAAAAAAAAGAATTTTTTTTCCAGATTTGGAAAGTAAAGTCATTTTGAAATGTTTGGGAGAAGCTGTAAGGAAATACAAAAGTAGCGATAAGCAGTAAAAAGAAGTTTGATTTACGTGAAAAATACCAAACAGCCTGAATATGCATTAATTTTCAACTGAAACGGATACATTCCATTCTGCCCTTCTTTTGTCCAGTTATCAAAAAAGTACTCAAAATGTGGTAAAAGCAGCAGTGACCGGCTTGACAGAAGCTCGTTGGTCATTTGTTCTTACCACGAATTGACGTCATTAGTGCTATAGAACTTAACAGACACACACCAAAATGGAATCTACATGTTAAACAGAAAGGCATTTGACGTCATTGAGGACACCGCGAAAACAAGGAAAACCAAGATTGCGATATGCCCTTGAAATATATATTTTTTTGGTTTTGCTAATTCGCACACAGTTTCAAAGTGTAGTCGGCGTTTCTCCCGACCTGCTGCCCTCTTCACTACTGAAGCGGTTTTTTCAACTCAAAGGAGAAGCGAACCAACTCAGTCCAAGAAAACTTTGAGAATTTTCATCTCCGACCCGACGATAAACACTATCCTAATAAATCTCAATTCTCCAACAGAACGGGATATTTTCGTCTTCATCTTAACAAATAACTGACCAAAAAATTTACTGGGAGAAAGTGCCGCCTGGTTTTGCCTGCCTTGTCCTTGTAAAGCCCTGGGCAAACGGACGCAACATATTTGTATGGCCCTCAACTCCCAATATTGTTGGATGTTACATGTTGCGTCCGTTTGCACACCCTGTTGTATGTCGTTGGGAGTTGTTGCGTCCGTTTGGACACCACTGCCAACACGGACGCTACAACTGCCAACATTGTTGGCCCGACAATATTGGGAGTTGTTGCGTCCGTTTGGACACCACTGCCAACACGAACACAACAACTGCCAACATTGTTGGCCCGACAATATTGGGAGTTGTTGCGTCCGTTTGGACACCACTGCCAACACGAACACAACAACTGCCAACATTGTTGGCCCGACAATATTGGGAGTTGTTGCGTCCGTTTGGACACCAGTGACAACACGGACGCTACAACTCCCAACATCGTTGGCCCGACAAAGTTGGGAGTTATTGCGTCTAGTTGCACGTAGCTTACGGCGTTTTCCCAGGCCATCACATTCATGTATTTCGGTGACACATCCGCTAAGACCACGTGACCCGAAATCCACGAAGCCACACGAAAACGCCTAACCTGTTTTGTTTTTCTGCAACATGCAGAAAGAAGGAGAGTTCTCTTCCTTAAAAAAAAAAAACATTGACGCAGGGTTCGTACTCTTTTAGGCTCTTCAAATTCCATGACTTTCCATGACCTTTTCAAGTTTTTCATGAAATTAGGTTTAGTTGTGACTTTCAAAAACTTTCACAATTTTCCTAGTTTGGGGGTATTTTTTGACCTTAAGCAGTTCAACAGACACAAACTCTGGTGTCCACCAAAATGCGTGCCATTTACGCTGTTTAATTACTCCTCTCTACCTTGCATTGTCCTTGCTTTGTCATCTGCAGTAACTAAACTACCAAACAAAACTTTGATTTTAAATTCACTTAAATTCCATGACTTTCCAGGTTTTCCATGACCTGTGCAAACCCTGTGATGCGACGCACTAAAGTTACTTATACTACTGCTTCTGCTAACAGTACTTCTTAAATGATTTTTAATTTTTTCTATTTTAAAATACATGTAATGATGCTACCTTACGTGGTTGTAGCACAGTGGTCAAAATAAAACTTGAGGAACAATTCAAAATTTCATTTCCAAAATACTAAATAACACATGACACTAAGCAAAAGAACTGTGGACGAGGTTTCATTTGAATACTCACACCATAAGATTTCATCCTTACAGTCAAAATTTACAACTGACTCACTTATTTTTCCTAAGAGGGGAAGATTTCATCATTGGCGGGAAATGCGTCTGACGATTCACTGCAGCCTTTTTCACGTGCTCTCAAACTGGTTCAAAAGACTTGCCTCATTCTGCGCTAACCAATCAAAGCACAGAAGGCGCGTTTCCTTGGCAACCAACAACAAGCACATCAAAAACTGTCAATTACTCAAAAATTTGCCGCGCTTGTAGCCGAAACCACCACATGCGCAACAGCAAGAAGCTTAAGGTCTCGGTAAAGGAAAACGAGGTGCCCACAGAAAAAAATTCTAGTCGCGCGAGTATTTTCGCTACAAAGGCAAGTTATATATCAAATTAAAGCTAAAAGACTAAATTACCTTATAAAAGATTTTATTTTATCGAATTTCAAAAGGCGCTTAAGTTTTTTGCTCTCGAACTCAGAGGTATCGAGTTTACTGCTGAAGCTCCAGCCCTTTCGCGTTGTTAAATATTCACTTCCTTTTTATTGCGTCTGATTGACAGATAAAAGACCTAAAAAAGGGTGTGAGGAAATTTGCATATGTCTCGTATTAGCGGAATTATTGCATTTCAAACTAAAAAGTCGAATCTCGAGCGCGATTTACGCAAAGAAACTGACATAAAATGAGTTACAAAGGGAAATCGGAAAATTCCTCACACCCTTTTTGAGTCTATATCATTATCCATCATATCTGAAAGTTTCAAAGCGATAGCTTAAAACCTGTCCCGACTGGAGGTCGGAGAATTTTGATTTTTGCGTCTAAAATAGAGTGAGAGAAAATCAGCTCTAAAGATTTAGCGCGAGGTCCACGCTTGGCTGGTTAGCGCAGAAAAGGCTCATTTTAGAACGGTTAAAAAGCACTTTCTGATTTTCTTTTTCTGCCAAAATAAAATTTAGGACCCACTCATGCCAAAAATCCAAAAAAAACAAAATCGAGCAATGTACTAAAATTTTCATTTACCGAGACCTTAAGCAACAATGACGGCAACAGCTACGAAAACGTCACTTAAAAAAATGAATTCACGCTGCTTCACACTTCATTTAGTATTCCACCTCGTTCAATTCGTCAAGTGTTATCAAACCTTTCTGGAGCTAGCCTCCCACGCAGGCGTTTTTAGGGGAGCTCGTATTTCTTCCCTCCCCACAAACGCCTGCTCAACAGAGGACAACATTCCTTTCCCACGCTTAGCCAATCACGTTGTACTTTCCAAATTCTGGAAAGTTGACCTTGACCGCAGGGTTACCCGATAATCACGCGATCTGCATGAAACTTTAAGAAACCTTCATGAACTCTTATAAATGTTAGTCTCAAAGCGGCAAAAGTAAGATTTACTCAGTCAGATTTTAGAATTCTCCGTGCACTGCATAACCTTCGCGAACGAAAGAAAAGAAGGAAAAAGGTAACTCTGGGGTCACGTTCTGAGTCACGTTTTTTCACTATCACGAGCTTATGAGTCATGTTTAGCCTGTCAACACTTTATTTAAAAACCGTTGATTGGTCACTTACCACGCGAATGCAACAATGGGAAAGGAATGTTGTCCTCTGTTGAGCAGGCGTTTGTGGGGAGGGAAGAAATACGAGCTCCCTTAAAAACGCCTGCGTGGGAGGCTATTCTGGAGCTGAAATCATAAAGAATGTATTGAAGTACAGGAAAAGAAAAAGAAAGTCGCCATCTTGTGTTCACTTACTCCACAAAACATGAAATTAGGCACTTTCACGTCGTAGTCGTGCAGTGACCGCAAAAAAATGTACAATAAAGCGTGATGCACGTGCAAAGTTGTTGTTTTGCTTTTTATATTTAAACTTATCGCTTTTTTTGACGATCTCGTTGACGTCGCCTTCGACGTTGCTTAAGCCCCCATAGTTGCACAGGCTACCCACTTTGCACGGGTGGTACGCCTTTATTTGGAGAACTCGGATTCGTTAAATTGCGTTGTTTGTGTCTTTCAAATGGCATATTGAGATTATATTGGGTTTGTAGTTTGCCGTATTTCTTTTTCTCTTTTTAATGTGGTCTGGTAAGGTAAACAGCCATGAGGATCCCTCCAAGAGCAACAACTGTGGCTCCAAACACCAGCGGCCATCCAAAATACTGTCATGGAAATCAATCAATCAATCAATCAATCAATAAACAAATAAATACAGTTATATCGTCAGTTCAGGGACACGTTTTGGGAAACTATTGTCACAGACAACACCAACGACCTCACAAAGTATTTTCCCAGGTTGAAATAAGTTAAGTGAGTGGAAGAATCATTACATCCCCTGATAGCATGTAATCGTCACGAATCTAAAATAAATATATCTCAGCTCACATTTCCCTAACCCTAACCCAGTCTCTTAATTTTTCTTGGAGTCACAGAGGGTCGAGAGCACTCGTGAGAGGCGAGAGCTACGCAGTGCAGAAAAAAGGCGAAAATTCGGCGACGGCGAAAAAAAAAAGATGATCTGGGGAGGGGAAAGGGTGGTGCCGCCCTTCTTAGTCCACCACTTGGCTCGCTTTTGCCGTCACGTTTCACCCTTTTTTCTGCCTCCCTCCCCCTCCCCCCTCAGTACAGAGCCTAGTCCTAGGCTAAAGCTTGGCAAGCAGTAATATCAATGCAGCACTTACCGTTCGTTTATTTTTCTTGTTTCCTTGCGCACCAGTCATATCAGCCAACATTCGCTGGTACATAGTTCTTTCACTCCGTTTTTCCGATGCCAGTAACTGTTTGAGTCGATTGAGTTCTCCACGGATTGTCTGAAAGGAGTAAGAAAATATCAGTGAAATTCATCTTGTGTGATCACGCCTTGTAGCCAGTCTGTTTTTAAAATAAGCATTGACTTAACAAGGAGAATTTAATCCTGATCAATCTTTGGGCTTAAAGAGGTGACCAGGCAACTTTAATACAGTGCAGACCTTTCCTGTTTCCTTTAGGTTCCCTTCTGAAGTGAAGCCAAGAAAATAGGAGACTTCTGCACACTGGTAATGTCATAATTATTATTATTATGGGCTATCTAGGGACATTAGGAACCTCATTCTCAGGCTCCTCTCCTACTCGGGTCCCAGGGCAAGAGAGAAGAGGACCCCCTACTCCAGGGGAAAATTTGGTTAGGACCCTGGGGATGGAGTTGGGGACATGGGGGGCAAAAAATCTCCAGTGGCATTAAAAAGGTTTAAGGTGTAGTGGAAAGTGCACTTAGCTTATCCAGCTAGTTTACAAGCACTGTGCTTAGAATAATTACAAAAAATATTTCAAATAGAACATAACAGGATTAATAACCCCAACTGGCCAGAGGCAAACCAGTTGGCAATTTACAAACATGGTCGAGGATTTGAACTCAGGACAACTGAGAACAAATCCAGCAAGTGACCAGCGTGGGACCAGAGTGAGTCTTTACTGAGAAATACCATCCATAACAAATGCTCACTGAAATTAATAAGTTTGCTTGCAAACACCTTTCTAAAACTAAAATCAGTCAAGTTAAACTTACTTTATTGTTGGGGTCCAGCTGATCTGCTTTTTTAATATACACAAGGGCTTGTTCAGTTTCCCCATTTCCTGCTAGAACCTGAGTATGTTTGGAGTAAAAACAAGAAACCAAATATCATCCTGTCTTCATGACTGTTACTGTACTTAAAACCAACATTTTCAAATTCCAATTCGATCTGGAATGCACGGACACGTTTTAACGAGTTCTTATGAACTCCTTAGTGATCCGTGGGTAAACAAATTACAATTTACAATACAATTTACAAAACTCATTAGTAATATATAAAGAAAAAACAAAAGAATTTAGTGTTTAATGAGTGTCTTAGACACGGCTAAACTTTACGTCCGAGATTTTGAATCCCTTCAAAATATTTACAGTCATGTATTATCTTTGCCTTGAGTTTTGAAACCTGATAATACACTAATGTTCATGTTTTAAACAGTACTTAAACAACTGGCCTCAGTTGTTGAAAAGGTGGGTACTGCTCTATCCAGTGGATAAGGGAAATTGCACTATCAGGTGGATAGAGATTTATAGGGTGAAAAGCACTATCCAACTTTTCAACAACTGGGGCCTGAACAGGAATGACAAAAGATGGATAAGGTGAGCAAAAGATTGATAAGGTGAACAACCCTATCCAACAAAGACACCGCTAAGTAAAAATTATCAACACAAGGTGTTACTCCCAAATAAATGATAATATTTCCACCATTGGCCTTGGTCTGAAAATTATGGTATAGTCAATTTTACCAAAGGTTTCTGGAAGTTCTATCATTTTTGGAGCAAACATATGATCAACAACTGATAACTTTTCACTCTGATCATAGATTTTCCACATCATTTTAAGTAGTTGGAGAGAGGGGTTCATTTACTCCCTTAGTTTCTGCTGGTCAAACACTGTTTGCCCAATACTGACTGAATATGTCAGAGCTACAGGCCTATACCTGTAGAAACTGTATAAGTACTGGATGTGTTTCACCACCCTCACTGAAATTAGTCTATACAAACTAGGGTGGCCAGCTTCCCTTTCACTGAATTTGTTTTTATAAATGATTCAGGCTTTTTTTTACACACCTTTCCTTTTCTAAACAAGGCTTTGACATTATCAGGATCAATTTGTAATACTTGAGAGCAAGATTTCTCTGCTGCAGAATAAGCCTTTATCTAAAACAGAATAGTTGTGGTATACTCAATAACAACAAAACCACTTTTTACGCCTTACTCACACCAAGGGTTTAACTAAGTTATCAGAGTTTAATAACATTTGAAATAACCTGAAAAATAAGATTCAATGAATGCCTACATCAATCAAATTTTTTTTCAAGTATCACCTTGAGACACCAAGCAATAACATTTTGACAACTGTAAAATTCTGAAAATAAGCCCCTCCATGTATAAGCCCCTCCAAATATAAGTCCCCCAAAATCGTAGTGCAAAAAACCCCTCTGTTAATGCAAATTTCCCTCTGTACATAAGCCACTCCGAATATAAGCCCTTCCAAAAATAAGCCCCTCAAAAAGGGCCTTTAAAAATATAAGCTCCGGGGCTTATTTTCGGAATTTTATGGTATGCTTATCATTTTCTTATCAAGTTATTAAAATACCATCTCTGAACCTTGTAAGAGCATAGCAATATTTATGAGTTATCTCTGAAAATTTGAGCCCAATGTACCATTTTTCAAAGATATCTTCTTTTAAAAAACAAAATTTTACCAGGAATGTATCAAGCCTGTGCACTACCAGCACTCTGTGGCCTCTGGCACCTAAATTTTGCTCCAGGGTGACTCGAATATCTTAGGTTTTTCACAGAAATCTAATGCTAGGCACTTTAGATTTCACAGGTTCTGAGTACTGGGCTCCTTGATGTATGGTTCATTAACTTTTTTCTTTTGCAACAATTTTACAGTTTTTAATGACTGAATAATATTTTCTTCAATATTGCTTGCAAAGAGCTGAAAATTGCACAAATTGCTTATGTTAATCAGCTCTTTTAATTTTTGAATTAAGTTTATTATATAATATATTCTTACCTTCAATTGGGCAGCTGCCATGTTATTCCAGCACTTTACTCGCAAGATTTGAACTTGCTATTAGATAAAATGAAATAATAACAATTATTATTGTCCTCACTTTCTTTTTTTTTCACACAGTAGCACACATTTTCATAACAGTAAGAAAGTTTAACTTGAACAAGCCAAGAACCTTTGAAAACCAGTAATCAGGGGTGAAGCTCCAGTGTCCTAATGTTTAAAACATTATTATTTTTGTTCCATTGTAAGTTAAGATTGTTTTTCATCCTTGGCACTGTATTGGTAAGGTACATGAATATGCACAAAATTATGAAATGATTATCATTGATAAATAAATAAACAAACAAACAAACAAACCTCAGCAGTAGACCTTGAGAGGTATTTTATAGCCCTAAAATAACAAAGGTGGTCCAGAACATTTAGCTATTTCATGTATCATTTTCCTTCTGTAAAATTAGAATAATAAAGGTAAAGCTAACAGGCCTTAGTTGCTACCATTTATTCAAAGGTATAACAGTGCCCAAAGTCTTGAATTAAAGCACTTTTTGTCTGAGTGTAATAGATGTGTTTGAATTTTCTGATTTCCAAGAAAACACAAAATGCAAGGCAAGATATTATATTTTGATTCATTGGGCAAAGACAATCTAAGAGTAATTTTGCTATCAGTGATGAAACTGGTGGGCAGATTTGGGCAATTTGAAATTGGATGCAAAGATCAAGATGATGATGAGGAGGAAGTTGAGAGGGAATTTACCTCTGATAACTGTTAATGGCACCAGCATAGTCTCCTCCAGTGTACAGATTATTACCAATTTCTCTCTTTTTCTCCCTGGAAATAAGGCAGGCAATAATACTGTTGACATACAAACTTTTCTGTGACTTTTAAGTTTTGTTCTCTTTTTCCTCAAAATGTGTTACTAATGGATCAGAGACAACAGAGCATAAAATCTACGATGTCTCCAAAATCTTCAAATACAAATAATGAAACCACCTCTTATTCCTGATATCTCTTAGACTTCCAATTATTGCAAAACTTCTTCTGATAATATTAGATAAAAGCAAATCAGAGTTTTGTCTTTCCTCTCAGAGCTCAGTGTGATTAGCATGACACTGATAACAATTTGCATCCAATTACACACCATAATCAGCAAATAATATTATAATAATATTAATAAAAAGTTGCCTAATCTGGCCAAAATAGCGAACATATATGCTAATTTGAGCCTATTTAGCTTTGGAAACATCATGCAGAGTTTTTTAATTATTCAGCAGTAAGTATTCTATCATGGCCACTCTACTTCAGAGAATTTGCCAAATTCACTGCACTATGCCACAACCCAGAAATTCCATCCTAACAGCTTTTCCAGCCTATCAGAAGGCCTTCCCACAGCAATGTTTGCCTCCGTCAATAATTAGTGGGAATTTTCTAAAACAGCACTGACTGCAGTGTCTATTCCTTGGCCTATACACCAGTATGTATGGAGACAACGTTAAAAACTGTTCTGACGTCATGGCCTACTGACGTACCCAATGGTGATTCGCTCCTCGTCAGTCATGTTTGTGATATTAGGACCATCTCGTACTGCTAACAGCTGTAACTCATAGGTCAGTTTAGCATCGGCTGGAATAGGTGGATTTGCCTCTGGTCTAGAAAACAATGAGCTCTGATTTATTCATAAATCTCTTTGGATGGTTTAAGGCTCCTGTATTTCTTTTCATTTAGAAGATCAAGCCATACGTGCAATTTTCTGGTATCAGTTTACAATTCCGTTATATCTAGTATTGCATTTATGTAGGTATTACGCAGCATATATTTCATCCAGATAAAGAAGAGATACAGTTACATGTCACTGTTACAAAGCAAGAAAACAAACAAACAACCAAAAACAACATACTTTCCAGCTTTCCCATAAGCATATCTGGAGTCTGTTACAAGTTCACACACTTCCTCCAACTCCATCAAAGCTACTGCTAGGTCAAAGGCTGAAAATATAATGTAAGTTGTATCTCTTAGAAACCATGAAAAGCTTTATACAACCAGTTAAAAAAAGAAGAAACAAAACACTTCTCATTTCAATGCAGATCTAATAATTATTACAAAGTGTATAAACCACAGCCCCCTTTCTCTCTCTATTCAGAGTTATTTGTTCAAGCTATGAACATCATGATCTTGCAGTGATACAAACTCTGATAAGGGAGGTAGTCTCATGTACTCCGTTTAACCATAAGTTAGACTTTGTCTCAAGCCTTTTTCAAATAGTTATAGCCTTATAAGGTTCTTCAATGGAGTATGAAAATAACATGATATGCGTTAAAATATTGTCACACTTGTTGTATTTGTAAGAAGAATAAAAAAATTGAAAAGTTGTCATAGGGCTAACCTTGAATGACCTCCCCTTCACCAAGGATAAATTCCAGACTTCTGTTCCAGTCAACAGCTTTACCATCTTCTGTATGTCCTGCTACTTGTAGAGTAACCACTTGGCCTTTGTCTGGTCGGGTATCTCTCCCTTTTCCTTCTTTCAGTATCTGAGAGATTATACAATAAAGTAAACCATTTGCTTTAATGGATTATTCCAGAGTAAACGAATTAAGCCTGCCCTGACAAATAACTTTGTTTAATAGACACTATTTATTAGAAGGACTGATTACAGGTTACCATTCTCTTAGGTAATGCATTCTACTTGGGGCTTTTGACTGAAGTGACCTTCTCCTACATAATTCTTCTACATGAGTTGTACTTCAATATTCAAGGCCATGAAGCTGATGCATCCAATATTTCCCTCTGGCAACATGTCACATATTACCACCTGTACTTGAATTAAATTTACACCTTTTAATGTCATGTTAACGCTGATTAACCTCTCCTGTCAATAGCCCATGTTCAATGTATTAAAATTCTAAGACGAATCCAAGGCTTTCTGGTTATTTTGTTTACATTTGATTTGGTTTTCTTTGAGCTCAAGTCTCTTCTAAGAATTGTGTGACAATGGAGTCATGAAAAATTTGCAATTATGTCCCTTAAACTTTGGATTCAAGTTAGAATTTTAATATATCGAACTTGGGTGATTAGATTCATTCTAATACACTCCCTCATATTCAGAGCATGACTGTACCGCATTTTGTACTAAAGGGGGGTGGGGTAGTCCATGGATGAATCCAAAAAAAGAAACATGACTTTTTCTTGCACCAAAGGTGTAAACTTCTAGCAAAGATCACAGCTGACAAAACAGAAAACATGTATATTTTAACTTTTAACAAGTCATTTCCTTTTTTGTCAAAAACTGTAACATGCCAGGTTTTATCTACACCCTGACAATGGAAGGTATTTTCAGTGAGGTGCAAAATGGACCCTGTCAGAATCGTGAAAATTATTTGGATTCATATGTCGGTCTTACAATCACTAAGAGGTACTAGAATTATTAGTATTATTATTATTTTTTATGTGCATGTCGACAAGACCTTTAGAATCACTCCCACTATGGAGGAGATGTTCGAGCCTCTAACTCATTCCTATATTGGAGGGGACTGGGGGTGGGGAAGGGAGATCAGATTCTGAATTTGGACAAGGACAATCTGTCAGAATCCTGCCTTCCATAGGGGTGGCGTTGGTGATGGACCCGTCAGCAGAGTATGGCAGAACTCGACGAGATCTACACATGCAAGGCCATTTTTAGGCCCTTACTTCTTATATATTATTTAAAAAAACTCGCGTGTGCACCTGCCATACTCTGCAGACTGGGTGATAGGGGTGCACATAAATACAGATGCTACATTGAACTGTTTTCTGTTAAATGGTGGAAACCGGTCTTGATCTGTGCATACATTGAGAGCAATCTGCATAAATAGAATGCATTGTGATTACCCGTTTCTTCAGTAGTCCATTTCCTAATAAATCCATCCACGTGTCTGCCTCCTGATCCATGGCATGTGCTGAGGAGTTTTTTTCTGTCGTTTCATCATCATCCTCACTTTCTGACGTTTCGCCCTCGCCGGTCACTTCACTCTTGATCTTTCTGTATTCAGCCTTACTTTTTCTGTCCGGAGACCTGTGACTTCCACCGTCAGCATGAGAACTCTCAAAAGAAACTGCTGAACTAGTATTATTACTTTCAGACTTGGTATCTAGCAGTTCTGAGTTCGATTCCTCCGTTACATTAGACTCAGTTACTTCTACTTCCAAGTCTTTGGAAAACATATCATCGTCTTTTTCTGATACTAATACATTTTCTTCCGTTGGTAACTTTTCCTCTGTAGCATCTCCATTCAGTTCAATACCGTTCGTTGTCGCTAATTCGCCTGTTTGTTTGCTTGCCATATGGACGTCGGACACTCGCAAACTTTCAGGTGGAGACGATATTTGGTCTTCGGGATCTTCTTCAGTGAGTTTTTTCTTCTCCTCTTTCAAGTCATCTTTCTTTGAAACCCTTTCTTCCTCAGGTAATGAAGCGATAATATCGTTTATTTGATCGTTGTTGACCGAAAGAGATTCGCCGATACCAAGTGACTCCTCAATATCCGCCATGATGAAATTATTTTGCTGACTAGTTCCTAGGACTTCGCTGCTGTTGTGATAGTCAGAGCCTGCACAGGTAGCCCAAGTTCGAAATATGAGCATCGGCGAACATCGACATTGTTGCGTAACATTCAAAATATAAGGATTTGTATGGGAAAAAACCTATCGTTTCCGTAGCCTACGAAAATGAAAGGATTTCAATAAAAAACAGCTGACCTTACATAAAATGTGTGTTACCTGACCTCTCTCCTGTGTTGTTTTTTTTATTTCGAATGTCAATGTTCGCCGATGCTTATATTTCGACCTTGGGCTACTAGAGGAACCTGGGGTCAGCGAAGTGCGCGAAAGTTTTGATGTTTGTTTGTTTTTTGGAGAACAGAGACATAAAAAAGGGGGCCATGATCGCAAGGGGGACGAGACCTGAGGCGAAGCTGGGATTTTTCCAGGGGTGGGCAAAGTTTTCCACATTAACCCTACTCCGTCTCCCAAATCGTTTCCAAGCAGGTGAAATAGGAGTTGACTGTTTTCTTGTCAGTATGTAGGCTCGATTACCAGCCGCTATTCGGGAAAATGAGCCCGCATTAATTCCCCGAGGGAGGATCAAAATCCGCACCCGGGAGACGGCGGAAATCGAGCCTAGTCAGTATGGTGGAGGATAATCTCTCTTCGGGTCATCAGGCAGAACTTTTACGGCTTTCGCTACTGAAAACCGGGGAAAACACTGCAGTCTTTGCTTTGGAAACTTATCAGAATGTAGTTAAAGCGTCCTCCCTTTTTTCAGTTATCTCCTATTTTCCTTCTCCTCGCTTCCTTTGCTTTTTAACTTTTTTTACCATTATTTTTTCCTTTTATCCTCAAGTGCACAGGTGCGTCTCGCCGGGAGGTACTCGACCAATTTTTAGGCATAGGTGAGCCGCTAACTGGTGGACCCCCCTCGGGAGATGCGTACTGGCGAACCGGTAGCTACCCAACCCCCTCGACCCTTGACACTCGCTCATTGCAGTGTTCATCAATGAAAACAACTTTTCTTCACATCCAACTTATTTATTGCAAATCATGATCCAGTACAGCTGTACATACAATAAAAATAGCAAAGGGCAGTTGTAACTTGGAGTTTCCGTTTTGTTTCCGGCTCAACTCGTATCAGTCCCTGGCCTGTGATCCGGTTTTTTCAGCTCAAGTTTCTTGTTTCACCGTCCGAGTGAAACTAGAAACTTGAGCCGAAAAAACCGTATGCCCTCGCAGGCTAATCAGTCCCTGGTTACTCTGTTCTTTGATGGTGACGAATGACAAGTTACGCAGTTACTTCTCCTTCTGTCCCTTTCCTTTTCCTTCAGAACGTTTCTGGGACTTGCGTGATGTTGTTTTCCCCGCTTGGCTGTACTTTTGGTTATCATTTCTAAACGTTAAAAAATAATAATAAAATAAATGTATCTTAAGACAATCATAAAGCCAAGGCCTCGGGTTGATTAAACGCTAAAATCATTGTCCAGTGGATAACTAATTGGGAAACCAATTGCGTTATTCAGTGGATAAAGATTTATTCAGTGAATAGCGCTATCCACTTTTTGAACAACTGGGGCCTGATTCACACAAGGAAGGGGCTTCTGTAAGTAGGACATTAGTGAATGGCTTGTTCTGGTTCCAGCTTTTACGAAATCTGAGGCGGACAACTGAAGCCGATCTGGTCCCTGGGGTGTCCTGCTTCATTAGAAAGTCTTCTGAAATAAACGTGCGAAAGACAGGAACGTGCACTAACCTACTCATGCTGATCTTATCCCGGCAGCCTTTGCCCCCTTCCCAATGTGCTGAGCGTGACTTGGTAACTGCAGCTTTACAACCACTGCAAGGCTGTTGGGAATAAGGCTGGAAAATTGAAAATATATCAGTGAGTATTGGAAGTATTGCAGAGACACGGGCAAACGATACAATTACAATGTACAATGCGTTGAAAAACTGGTATACCGAATTGGTAAGATGTTACCTTCTTTCGCTGCAAAAGAGCTACTTGTTGCCTCAACGCATATAGACTGTTCACAGTCCCCTATTTTTCCATGAGATCGTTTAGATATACCGCGTCTTACCGTCGCGGGTATCTTGATTTTCAGATGTACCAAGGGGGTGGGATCATGCAAGATGGCAGCCCGTAACACAAAGCGCTCGAACTCGATGATCTTACGGAAAAATAGAGGACTGTGAACAGTCTACACCGCATATTATTTTTGGGTTTACGTATTTACCAAAAACTGATGTAATTACTCAGGCAGGCTGTTGGCGGTGACAATCATTTGAAACAATCACGTTTCGAGGAAATGTACATACTGAGTGGAGACCCCAGGAAACAAGGTGAGATTTTTAGCCCATCACAAAACCCAGCGATGTAAAACAAAACCAGAACGAAGTTTTTTTCAACTCATGACATGCTCTGTTTATGCTTGTGCTATAAAACAGCAAATGAATGCAGATATTTAGGACGCGTCATCATCATGATCATTATCCTCATCATCATCATCGGTCGACCAAACAGCAGTTGACATCTCCAATTGGCATGGTCTTGGGCAGTGCGCAAGATGTTATACTTGCTTTTTGGGGTCGATCCATTCCTGGACTTGGCTGAAAAACGACTTATGCAGTCTATTTGGGGTCTTCTCCCCTGGGAGGGCTCAAACAACACGTAGATGTTAGCGGGTTCATCCTTCTCCATGCGCAAAATGTGGCCAAGCAGGGGCACCCAACGAGAATATAGTTCAAAACCACTTAAACATAGCATTGTTAAACGTATTTTAGTATTTAAACGGTAGATATAGGCATATTTTTATCCCCTAAAAATTTTTCATCTGTTCGGATTTCCTAGCTGAAAGTCTCGAGATCCGAAAATCATAGGGATCAAAACTTACCTTTTCGAAAATTTCAGCCAGAAAAAAGGCTCCCGAAAATTCTAGGTGAGCTTTTTGCGGTAAAAATCCGCTAAAAATGGGCAATTACACCAATTTTTAGATGTTCGAAAATCCTAGGAGAGGTAGGCAAGCAAGAAATTTTACAAAAAATGTTCCGAAAATTCTAGATCTCAAATCGTCTTCCGAAGAGATATTTTCCCGAAAATTGCCGTTGGGTGCCCCTGGCCAAGGAACTTGGGCTGACGAGAGCGTAGACGGCAGAGGGCTAGTGCCAGTGAGATCGTATCACGTTCCTTCATCGATCAATAATGTTACCCAAAGTTACTAATTCCTATCCTCCAAAAGGTTTTCTGCCACGTCCCATTTTGAAATTAGTTAAAAGACCCAGAGGGCAGCTGTTGTTGCTAATCTAAAAACCTGTTCTCTTGAGCAGAAGCCACAGACCATTCGTGTAGCATACTTCATTTCATGGTTTTCCTCTTCTTCGTGGCATAAATCACACGGATAACACTTTCCACAACAAGGAAACCTGGATAAAACATCAAAATAACGTTAATACCTGAGGCAAATATTATTTGTTATTAATTGTCAATAAGCTAAGAATGACTGAGTCATTATGATACGCCTAATAAAACGGGCCTCAAATTTTATTTTGGTTTTAACAGACCTAAAACCTGCTCATTCAGTAAAAACAATAGCATTGTAGTACCTGAGCCATCTGAAACTCTTCTTGTAGTGTTTACAGGTTCCATTAGCTGGTAATGGCTGCCCTTCTTTTAATCCTGAGCTTTGGGATGGCTTCTTAGCCTTTGAAGAACTGCTAGCAACCGCATTTCTTCTCAGAGAAACTAGACAATAAAGTTCAAATGGGAAAGACAAATCTATATTCAGCCAGTAAATGGTGTTTTTTGCCACAGATCAAATTTGAATTTAGGTTAGTTTTGATTTAACTTAGATTGATCCTCAATTCCCTTTGTCTTCTAGCCCTAGGATATACGGGAAGCTGAGAATCACCCTTGGTTATAACATTTTAACCTGAAAACAAATTTGACTTTTAACATGTACAAATATTTATATGGAACAAAGTATTAGATTGGTAACTTAAAAGTAACTGCAGCCCAATATCTCCTTCATTAAATAATAGTTCCCTTCAAAGGCACAAAGAATTTGGTATGGTAAAAAAAAAAGAAGAAAGAATTTGGTATGGAAGACAACACTAATTGGCGCACTCTGGTACAAAAGTGACCAATGTTCTGGTACAATAAACCTGAATGTACCTGAATGCTCTAGAAAATACATTAACTTGCAAACCAGTTTAAATTCATGAATGGGCCTATAATGGATAGAATTACAGAGGACGTTATGCATGTAATGAGACACATTTAAAACAAGAGATCTTATTGTTCTGTTGGAGCAAAATACAAAAATTGTAAGCCAACCTGATGTATCTAATGCACTGCTCTGTAACTGATGGAATCTCGTGGACTCAATCTGAAATCTGAGTTTGTGATGACAATGGCCACACCAGCTCCAGTTAGCTCCATACTGAAGACCCTGCACATAGTAAATTACACAGTTTCAATGACACACTTTTTCAAAAAAGAAAATTATCATCTTGTCTAGCGTCAGCAGTACAGTCATGGACAAGAAGACCAAGTGGTCTTGAATGTCCAAATTTTCAAGGACTGATCATTAATGAATACCTTCACTGATGTTTCTTTAGAGCATTGAAAGCAACCCAACATCAATTCACTTTCTGGTAGAACCACATCAAATGGCACACAGCTGTAAAATATTAATATCAACCGCACAGTACACGGTCAGATAATAAATTATTGTAGTGAACACCAGCGAAGAGAATACATGTAGCTTACACAAGCCATAACAAGCTGTTTCACTGACAATCACTTACCCGTCAAGATCAAGGTATCCTAAAATAGAAGAAAATTGATGAATAATAGCTGGTCTGTAGGTTGCTGCAAACACTGAGGCACACCTGGTGCATTGTACCACAGTACATCTGTAATATAAAACTTGTAATTTATAAAATGCCCTTGATTTTGGGTGGTCCAAGGTCACTGCCTGCAACTATCATTGCAATTACCGTAGCTAATTCAGTCTGTCTGAAAATCAGGCTAGCAAGATACTACATGTACATTAGTACAAAATCAAACTTGACCATTTACCATGTTTGATGTGTAGATGGAGTTATACACAATAGTGCCCTCTTAAGGCAAGTACAGTAGCTGAACAGTAGCACAGTAAAGAATACGTAAGGAGATTAGCTTACTTAACAGAAAATTTGTTATGTATTCTCAAGAGAGGATTGTAAATGACCACAAGAATAAGATTTGTCACAGAAATTCCTAATCTGCTAATAAGACAAAATTATATGCTACCTACCCTGACGGAGAAAGATGGAGATCAATCCTTTGCCTGCACCTTTTACACTCAAATGTTATGACTACTTTGTTTCCTCGAATGGAGCTGATACTTTCTTCCAGATTAAGGCCCTTGAATTGAATTTGAGTTCCCCTCTCAGCTGTATTTGAGGTGACAGAATCACTCCCATGAATGTCTGATTGAGATGATTGAGCTGCTTGGTCATTTTCAAAGCTTTCTTGGCTGTTTTGAGAACTTGTGGTCTCTGTTTCCATCATCTCCTTCTTACGATCAATATCCTCATTACTTTGAGGAGGTTCTGTATCATTGTGTGGGATGTCAAGTCCTTCACTATCTGATATTGTTTTAAACTGTGCTGGTATGTCATTTATATATTCTTCACGTGGTGCAGAACCAGTGGATGTATTCTGACCTTCTAACATTGGACTGTTAGATTGTACTTCAAAGGCTTTGTCGTTAAATCCACAGATGTTAGAAACATACTTTGCTCCTATCTGTGAGTAAAAATGAATTATTACATTACCACCTGTCGGAGATGTCTGTATCCAGTGGAAAACACTGTCCACTTCTAATTTAACCAGCTGTCTGTAAAATTGCCAATCATTGTAAACTGTAATTTGTTTACCCACATGGCACTTAGGAGTTCTTAAAAACTTCGTTAAACATGTATTCCAGATTGAACTGGAATTTGTTGGATTTTGAGGAGAGGGAAAAACTGGAGTACCCAGAGAATAACTTCTCTGGAATGGGAGAAAACTAGCAACAAACTAAACCCACTATCACAAGATATCGATGCCGGGAGATTGTGCAAATGTTAGGCAAATTGTTTTAAGCAATTTCTTTGCATAAATACATCTTGTTATAGCTTGCTTGTCTTTACCTGACTTCCACCATCAACAAAGAAAGAAACTAAATTCTTGTCAAGCCAGTGAAGAAATGGGCGAAAGAATAGCTTCAGAAAACCTTGACGTTTTGCCAAGTGTTCTTGCTCTAATGTCCACTGCTTTAGTCTTTCATTTACAAAGCTTCAAAGAAGTAAAACAGTCAGAACGTCATTGGTAGAAAAAGAGAAATTGAAGCTCATCATGTAAATACATACAGTGTAACCTCCTGTAAGCATTACCACCAAAAATGCCAAAATTTAGTGGTCTCTGACAGGAGGTAGAGAAGAAAGTATGGTATTGAATTTGTAAATAGTTCCATGTTGTTACTAAAAATTCATGCTATACTCTGAGTAGTGTAGCACAAACATCAAAGTCAGAGATCAGAGGTTTCACATAATGGAAAATTATCAAAATTTCACTTAAAAAGTGGTCCCAGTCATTTTCAAGAGGATGTCTTTTATGAGAGTTTCCAATGACAAGGTTTTGACTGGGAAAATGTTTGTGCTTTGGATGGGTGATCACTTATGGGAGGTTGGTCGCTTATGAGAGGAGGTCGCACATGGAGGTACGACTGTATACAAATTCAATAAGCAAAACAATGAAAAAACAAATACTGCAGATTACTTGATGATATCTTCAGAAAGGTCTTGTTCCTTGGACAAAGCAACATCAAACATCTGGTAAGAAAAATTAACATACGTCCTTGCGGTTAAAAATGTACCACAGAAACTACAGATCAATAATATAATTAAGTTTCTGGAAAACTGCCCACTTACCCCTACCCTAACTCAAAATTAACCCTTACTTCTCACTTAGTGCAAAATGTTGGCTCAGGGGAGGGGTAGGTGGGCAGTTTTCCAGAAACCTAAACATTACAGTAACCAGACTGTAAACAGTGCAGTAACCAGATAATTTTGCAGAGATGCTATGGAACCAACCTCCCTGCTGGTACTTTTACACTTTGCAGTAAAACACTGAAAATACTCACATGTAATGGATAATCATCTGGAAAGCACACAGTCAGGTAAATTGCTTCAATTTTAAATTGCTGGTGACAAAAAAAATAGTATGTAAATCAAAATTAACCTGAAATCAAATTTTACCTGTAACATATTCATAACATCCCTGAATTCCCATATGGTGGTCCGCCTCTGGGGGACATTCATCCTAACCCCTCTCCACTAATGCCTGGATTCTCCAGATTTGCTACCCTAAAAGCTTTAGGAGTACACAATACTAATTTATTATTGAACTTACCCAGTCAGGATCAGTAGGTTTAAACTTGATCCTGTAAGAGGAGTTTTCTTTCATTTCAATGAAGCCGCCCTTGCCTCCAAAACGTCTTTTCAGCTGCTGAATCTCAGTTGCTCTAAGCTTTTTAGGTTCACTTAGCATTGCATCTGCAAGAGTATAAGAACCCCTAAAATTTGATGCACAGTTGTCTTTATTATGAGTTTGGTTTCTGTCTCTGGTTCTTTCATATTCTTTGTTTTGCAATGGACTTCTTTTTCTTGTTACTGCACTAGTAGTTGCACTGTTCTTTTGTGATAGTGGTAAACTTTTTTCACATTGTTCATGTTTTACTTCATGTCCATTTTTGAGTGCGGAACCCCCATGTTCACTTACTGAACCTCTGATTGAAGTGTCCTGTTGGAGGGGTGGGAAGCCTGTTGTACTTTTGGTTCCAAAAACTGCCCTGTTTGTTTCATTGAATGGCCCCCTCATGATATTTTCTTTGCTTTCCATTCTTTTGCCCTTTTCAATGATCTCAGGTTGTCTTTTGCTCTTTACATGGTCGACAACATTGTTGCCACTGCCTTTAACTGCCTCGTTACAATCTGCACCAGTGTTTACACCAGCTGTATTGCACTTTATACCGTGCATACCTTCAGTTTTAGTTTCTACATGTTTTTCGGATTTATTGCTAGTCAACACTGTGACTCCAGATCCCTGAGAAGCTATTGTATTGTCTGTATTCTCTTTTTGCACGGGAAGGTCACCTTGCTCGATTGGTTTTTGATCACCTTTTGCTAGTTGTAGACAGGACGACTTAGTAAGCTTGCTTTCATCCTGTTCTTTATCACTTGATGGACTAGCAAGTTTTTTTCTTTTACTCGTATTTTTCGTCCTTGACCTCGTACTCTTTACACTTTCATCAGAAGCTGATTTATTCGTTTGCGCAGATTGCCCATCAACTAACACGTGCACGAATGGACATTTTGAACCTCTCATGCAACCTCTTTTCCTCTGAAAGAACTTACAAGCAATATCTCTTCTATCTTGAGACGAATCTTCACGTTTTTTTATTTCTTTAGCTTCACCCAAACGTTCATTGCATAGTTCACTGTCATCGTTCAAGCTGATGTCAGGTCCAAAATTCTTGACTTCATTTTCTCCAACAAATTCATCACCCTCGTTTACAACATTTCCTGATTGACTTGAAGTCTTTGCAGAATGTAAAAATTGGCATTCATATCCAAACTTGCAACCCCTCTTAGTGTGAAAGAATCTGCAAGCTTTTGTCTTCACTTTCGAGGGACCGTCAGTGACACCGTCATTGCAATTGGAATCCGCCATCTTAGAACTACCGGAAGTGAGGGCTTGGGAGCTAATGCTATTTTAGGGTTCATCTTCACTTCCGGTCGCAATTTTTTGTTTACACATGAGTAACTTTCACAAACAAGTAAAATTTCATTTTATATTTTTGATCTTTCATGTTACCGTAGCAGCGCACCTGCTGGTAAAGAATTTACGTACCCAGGAAACCAACCCTTTTATTTTACGTCTAGAAGCGCTGTAATATTGAAGCTAGAAAAATACGCTACGTAGTAGTTTTTCAAGAAAAAAATTCCGTCGTGACCTCATACACGCGGATTCGCGTCGCCTGAGGACACGGCAATTCGTCAACTTCCTTTTATAAACTAGGTCAGGTGATAGGGCAGCTGCGGATTCACTTCAAACTCTCCCCGTGCGCCAGCAAAACACAAATTTTTCCTCGAGGACAATTTCTAGCGTCCTTGCATCGAAGAAACCGCCATTGAATCGTCTTCTGGTGGTCGAGGGCAGCTGGAGAGTAAGTATAAAAACCTTTAATTTAATTTTTTCGATGAATTCTCAGGAAAGTGTCCTTCAAGCCGACGGAAATTGTGGCTGTGATTACAGACGCTCTCTTCTTTACAAAATTAAAATTTATCCTCTATTGCATGACCAAGCGTAATATGTGTAAGGGAAAAGGCCATTATCTTGACAATGATTTCATCTCTAGTGTTTGTTTCGCGTGGCAAATATTTGTTGTTCCCACTTAAGAACAGGGAAAAACGTTCGATTTAGATGTCGGACGGGTTGTGACTGAAATGGTTGTCGTTCAGAAACCTTTTTTCCCTCTGATTGAAATTCTAGAGGGACATAATAAATATTTTAATTGTTTGTGTTTCTTGGGTTTGATTACTCAACAAAGCGGGATGGTAATAAGACAAAGTTGTTTGTTCTCCGCGGAATCGATAAGAATATAGCGTTAATATTTTCAGTTGAATGACACGTAAGATGAAACTTTTGAGACGGGCGGAACAGTGATATTGCCTAATGTATTACGTTAGTAGTAATTATGTATGTCCGAGAAGTGAGTGTGGGAAAACACAACAATATTGGGAATATTATCTTTTTCACAGATCTGAAAATTGCTTTGATCGCGAAAGAACCCAATCATGCCAAAACCGAAGACAGTCTTGTGCTATATTTGCGGGAGAGAGTTTAGTGCACACTCCATTAATGTTCATGAGCGCCAGTGTGCGAAGAGGTGGGAAATGGCTAAACAAAAGGAAAAAGAAGATGCTAAGCAACAACCGAGAAGAAAATTCTCACATGAACCACGGAAAAGAAGAGTTCTGCCCGATGTTCCCACCATTGATAAACAACAGAGTTTGAGTTTGGATGACATAAGGGGGTCAGCTCTCAAGCTAAGCATAACATCACAGAAAAGAGGCAGTGCTGTAACACTAAAAAATATTGAACAGGGACAAAAGTTACTCAAAGAACGTTCACAATCACCAGCCACCGGCAAACTGCTGATAAGACCAGGAACTGTTACAATTCAAGGGGATTCTTCAGACTCATCTTCTGAAAAGAATGTATCATTAGAAATGGTAGATGTCCAGTCACATTCCTCTGCAGAGCAAAACATGTCTGATGATGAAGACATTGACAGGTGCAGTGAAGCAACCTATACTGTTGAGACTTGTCCAATGCCCGAGAGGGTGTCTGTAAATGGCAATCATTCTGTTTCTTATCTTTCTAAGAGGGAAGGGTCATTAGAGTCTTTAACAGGTTCATCTGACTCTCAGGAAACCCCATATGAGACCAAGAAAGAAAGGCAGTCTTTATCCGATACGAGATCGTCCTCTTCTAGTCACCCCATCTTAACAGTATGTTATATATGCGGAAGGGAGTATGGATCAAAGTCCTTGAAAATCCATGAACCACAGTGCCTCAAGAAATGGCGACTTGCCAATCCTAAACATTCTCGTAGCCCAAGTGGCCGTGGCCTTGAGACAACAGCGACGCTAAGCAAGGCAAGGTCAGTTTCATCTCTGAGAAGTTATGAAAGTACATCTCCTCGAAACCGCCGGCCAAACACTGCTTTAGCCAGTGGATTACCAACAGCCAAAGAATGGAAACCTCGCTCTGCTTCATGTGAGAATCTGCTGGACAGGAGTGAACATAAACCAAGATCACCCAAAGCTGTTCACCAGATATCAAGAATGATACTTTGTTATCTCTGTGGGAAACAGTTTACGACACACTCCTTGCCAATCCATGAAAAACAGTGCCTGAAAAAATGGGAGGCAAGGAAGAAGTTGGAAGCTGCAGAGAAATCACAGAAAGAAAAGGAATCAAAGAAACGACATTCTGTTCATCTCCCTGTTACAATAAAGATTGACCATGTTGAAGAAAATAACAACAAAGAAACAACATTGTCTCACAGAAGTGGTAGTCATGGAGATCTGCTAACACCAGAGACATTACCTCATCATAATTCAGAAGGTAGTAATACAGATGAAGTAAAGGAAAACAAAATCTTGACACCAAGCAAGCCAGCTTTGGTTGTCTGCTATCTTTGTGGCCGTGAATATGGTTCAGCATCAATATCTATCCATGAGAAACAGTGTCAAAAGAGATGGCAGGCAAATGAAGCTAAGAAAGTAAAGCAAACATCAAAGACGAACAAAGAAAAAAAGATAGGTTCAAAACAAAGGCCTCGGTCATTTGTTTTCTAATAAGACATTTTTAATATGGCATTATTTTACCAAAACTACCAAAATTCCTTTTTTTTCCTTTTTTTATTAAAAGTTAGTAATCCCAGGGGGGATTCAAACAAAAACAGCCCTCTTTTGCCAAAAAGAATCCTGAAGTAGTCTGGTCGTTGAGATAAACTGCTGCTATCGTGAAAATAGTCTATTGAGCCTGTTCTTTTCTATGCATACTTGTAAGGAGAAAGTGATTATCCTACAACCTGGGAATGATTTTGCTTGAAAAAACAAAAAACAATCCAAACAGTTATCTGATTGGTCAAGCTGACAGGAGCAAATGACAAAATAATATAAACAAGTTTTGGTGTATTTTAAGGGGGAAAAATCTTTTATTCCTATGACAACATAAGCTTTTCAGCTTAAAAATAAGGATTAACCATGTTTGGAAGTTCTTACGAACAAAAATCCTTTTAGACTATTTATACCAATGGCTCAAAACCACGAGGGAGTACAATATTAATGTTCATGCATTGTCTGATGCACCCCATCATGTTGAATAGGACCAGAATCCCATAGGTTATTGGGTTAAGGTTAAGGACATGTTCTCTTTTGGATGCACAAAATCCTCAACAGTTACACCTGATTGTGACCTGGCCCCAGTAGTTCAAAAAGTGGATAGTGATATTTATCCAGTGGCTAATGCAATTTGTGTGCCAATTACTGGAAAAACAATCTGCTGGAAAGAAGATTTACTTAATGGCAAGTGCTTTATTCAGCTTTTGAACAACCAGGGCCAGGACTCTAAAAGCATTTCAATATTTATTGTCTTGATAGCTGTGTTAAGGGTTATTTATTATGTATGAATTATTTATATCTTTTAAAAGTAGTTTTACTTCTAATCAATTTTATAAAAGTGCTGAGCAGGGCCCAGTTGTTTGAAAGGTGGTAACATTATCCACTAGGTATCTCTATCCAGTGGATATAACACAATATTATTATTGATTTCCCTCAGACTTATCTGCTGGATAGTGATTTATCCGGGGGATAGCGCTATCCAACGTTTGATCAACTGGACCCTGCACAGTATACACTGCTTGGAAAGGTCTAAAAGTATTTTTAGGATTTGGAAGTCTTAATTAATTTTTTTAAAAAGTGTCATTATAACTTTGTAGCATATTGTGATGTGTAAATACTTTTTACTGATGACATTCTTATCTGTACTATTTGAAGACTTTTTCTCATTTGATAAACAGTTTCGATAACAATAATTGGAGGAACTTGTGGTCACTGTAAAATTAATAAAATAATGTGCAATACCATGGGATTATTTAAGAAGCAAAAGTGGAGTGTTAGGAAAGTAATCTGTTTGCAGGTCGCAATGAGTGTTTTTGTTTTTGCAAGGGCTTTGTAACAGCTGCTTTTCCTCCTTTTACCATCTTTTCTGTTTGACAAGCACCAATTTTTTTCTGTTGGTGGGGTGGCTGGATTTGCCAGCCATGGTGGAGGAGGCTGATGCAAAGTTCCAAAATGACTTGGCACAAAGAACATAATTAAGAAGCAAAGGCCAACAAAATGCTGTAAATTAGAGTATTATAATACTAATTTTATTTATTTTCAATGCCGATACCATGGGTCCCTTTTCAACTCTACAATGGTTTCAATGTACATTTCTAAACATTTGAATACCAAAACTATAATAATAAATTATTATATTCAAAATACAAACTATGAGAAAAGCTTAAAAGCTGACACTGAATAACTGAAGTTATTACATGAAATGCCATTCCAGTCTGTTTCAAGTCTGTCTAGAATGCCAAAGAGAAAATTTAAATTATCACTTTTTAAATGGCTTCATTTACTTTTTACTTGGATAGACTCTTCCCGCAGAGGTAGCTCAGGGCTCGAAATAACGGCCGGTCAAAGGACAATGTCCGGACTGATTGTGGATTTGACCGGTCAAATTTTCGTCTTGCCGGTCATGTTGACCGGTCAAAATTCAATCGTATTGAAAATGAAATAAATTTAAGGTTCCTGCTGTTCAGTTGTTTCAGTTGTTATTTATCGAGTCGCTGTGTATTGCGGAACTTTGATATGAAATCCTGGTGACATGCAACTAGAGCCGTTGTTTACAATTCGCGCATCGAAACAGACATCGGGATTCGCCCACTTCCAGTCACAAAATTACCAAATATTTCCACTTTTATTAGTAATTTTCAAGTAGTACATTTGTCCCTGCGTATAAAGTAATTCCTTAAGCGGAATAAATATTATCAAAAGCAGTGTACTGCAAAGGGACTATAATTCATAGCAACGCTACAATAATTATTTCACTCTTCGCAAGTTTATCGATGTGTTAATCGGCCGCGTGCGTAATGTAAACATGAAAGGTTGTACAACCGTGAACTCTTGGGAAATAAATTCGTAACATTTTGGGTTTATGGGCCCCTAAAAGAGTAATTCATCATATACATTTGACCGGCCAGAAACGATACGTGACCAAGCAAAAATGAATTTGGCCGGTCATCGTGACCGGAGACTATCCGAAAATTATTTCGAGCCCTGTAGCTGAGATCACTCTAAACTGTAATGACTTCCAATTTCAGGTGCATCTTTTAGATACCATAAACTATGCCACATTAAGGGCAGGACAAAACAGATAACATCTTCTTGGATTTTTGTCGGTATTAGTTATCACTCAATTCACTATTCTCTTCTTCACTCTGTATTTTCCATGAACTTCTGTCATTTTGTGAGAAATGGTCTTAGTTGTCATAACAACTGACTGGCCAATGTGTAGTATATTAAGTTGATGACTGAATCTTGCACATAATATCCTGAGAGGTGAATAAACGTTCATCCCATAAAGTTACAAGTGGAGAGTGTCTATACTCATTGATAGTTGTCGTTCCAACAATTCCTAAGAATAATAAAATTGTTTTGAAGACTAAGTATAGTTAGTTTACACAACAATCCACGATAGTGCTAAAATTATAACATCTGATAATTATTTATTTTAAGTGTAATTTATGGTACATGCAACTTCAACAAACTTACCAGCTGCATTTTTGCTTCTTCAACTTTGACCTTTGCCTGATAAATATCCTTAAAAGTAAGAAAAAATTAGAAACATTGAGTGTTTCCAGATAATAAAATATTACTAAAAAGCATTTTATTTTGTAAGCAGCCACAGACCCACTGAGCGTAGTGAGTGGCTTATTTTCAAAGTGTACTTACAGGTGGAAGACTGTTGTAACCATCTAACTTAGCTTTTATTGGCTTCATCTTTTCTTTAGTAACTCTCACATCCTGTGAAACCAAAGAACATGTCCTGTTAACCCTGGTCAAACACTTCTACAGAAGACTGATAAAATCACATTATCACTGATTAACCATTTTAATGACAATAAATCATTATTTCAACTGTGAGTTGTCTTATCAACTGAAAGGTGTTGTCGAAGCTACTTTTTGTGAAACATTTTAATTCTTTACCAAAAGCTATGATGCTATGGATAAAAAAGCTGTTTCTTCTTGTACAAAAGAACTTGTTAGCTAGTATAATTTTTATATCAAATGAACACATTTAAGAGTACAACACAACACAATTTTTGAATTTGTACCTCTGCTTTTTTGACAAGGGAGTTATGGAATATTGAAGAATCCAGCTGAACTTTACTCTGATATCCCTGTGGCAAAAATGGAACCGAAAATGATTTAGAGATAAAGTACTACTCTTGCATTATAAGACAAAATCTCAAAATGAAAGCATTCCCTGAATGTTTATTATAATTTCTGTGGTGAATTCTTTACTAAAGCAACCTTATTTAAAGCCAGAGGTCAAAGGCTTAGAAAAGTACTAACAAAATGACTTGATTTAACAGGATCAGTTAACAGTAGTTTCAGCTATCTGCAGTGAACTATTTACTTGTACAAATGAACATGGATACCAAGGAGGCATACCCAAGGGTGCACATCAGAGAAATGTCAGTGTTACAGAAGTACTTGAGTTTGTTAACTTTTGAAACTGTCCATAATAGACAAGTGTTCAAATTACGGGGGACTGTCTATCAGGTGAGGTTCAACTTTTGCTGCAACTTTGTTTGCACATAAATATCAGGGCCAAGCATGTTACCATGACAACCCGTATACTCTGTTTGCAGTTAACCAGGCAGGATTTGACCTTTGCAAGTTCACCTCAAGTTCCTTGTTGATTTTCTCATATTCTTTGCACTTCAATTTTACAAACTCTGTTTCTTGAGCATTTCTTTGCAATTTAGGAGCCTGCAAGGCCACTTGATCCTCAAGCCCATCAAGAGATCTGTAAAAATGACAATGTTAGCAGAAGCTGTTATATAACAATATACCTGTAGACAATTTTCTGCAGTAGTATGAATTTAATAGGATTTAATCAAAGAAAATTAGGTGCCTTTGGAAAGTACAGTGTAAAGTACAGAGATTGTACAGTGACGTGTGATTTGTAAACCAGGAGGTTTGCAATAGGTCCAAGAGCACTTCACTGTGGCTCAATAATATATTTTTAAAGAAAGGCATTTTAGAGATGTTAAGAAAAAAGTCATGCGTCTTAGCTACCCTGTGACAATGTCATACAAATGAGGGGCAAAGCAGGGATACAAGACTGTTGGATCATTAATTTTCTAGAGGTTCAGAGAAGTTGCCAGAAGTTAACCTTCATGTAACTTAAGTTTAAAAACAAATTCACAAACATTTTTTCAGCATTCAGTAAGCTCTCATAAACTTTTGTTTGAAAGATTCAGTACTAAAATATATTTAACAGATACCTTTGTAGGTCAGAGACCTTGGCTTGTGCTTTCTTTGTTTTGATTAACAGTCTGGAAAGAAGACGTTTCTCTTCTGTGTTGGCATCAACTGTAGCTGACAAGGCTTGGCTTTGTTCTGCAATCCCTAGCAAAAGACTAAAACAATGATAAGAAAATAATAATGTATAATTTGGCAAAACATACTAACAGGAATATAACTCATGTATTAGGCTCTAACTCCTCCTTGCATTAGTTTTGGATAATCAACAGTGTATTTAATCTAGATATGCAAATTTAAAACTAATAACTTATTCTATTTTTTTGCCATGAATCTAAACAAGGATTGTGAATGTTCTAAGTGCACATTCAGTGTTGATTCAATCAGAATCTGGATTCCGTGGATTCAGGATTTTCAGCATTTTATGGAGAGAGATTCAAAAAGGACAAACAAAAAAACAAGTCTCTTATGATATTTATCATTCCAGCTTTCCTACAAAATTCAATACCATTCAATACCATTCACATTCCAAAACTTTTAGTTTACTTCTCTGTGTACAATTAGCTGTAAATAAATGTTTCTTAGTTACAGAACTGAGTGTTTACAATACAAAATTGTCTATACTTTACCAGTCATTAGGTATAAGAACTGTATGAAGTTTGTGATCTTTTAGACTAAAAAAGTGACCTTAACGAGGAAAACGTCAGTATTTAAAAGTTGTCCCTATATAGAGAGAATTTAGTTTACCTTGATGTGGAGCAGTTTTTAGTTCCAAGTAGCAAAGCCACAGAGGCAAGAGTTTTTAAACTTGTTCTTCCAGACTGAGACATGGTTGATACTGGTAAACCTACTTGTTCTGTTATCCTGTTTAGCCTTTCAACTTATAGAAGACAAAATATTAAAAAGCAGTTTAGTTAGATATTAGCATGTGAAATACCCTAAGTTATAATAAAAATCATCTAAACAGAGATGAAATTAATTCAGGTTGAGGACTTGTCAACTCGACTTTAAGAAGTTTCCAGGCTATAGCACAGTAATAATTATTGATAACATCAAAGCATAATCAATCAGTAACTTCCTCAAGGTACAGCCCTATTGTCTTCAATAAACATCAACAGGTCAAGAGGACATAACCAGCAATATTTCTTTCTGGCAATACCAAGTTACAAAAAACTCTTACATGTCCTCTGGTTTCAGTGATTATTTTTTCTAAAGACTTATTGATTTACCATGCTTCAAGACTGCACAAAAAATTGTCTGGTGCTCAACATTTCTCAAACTATGACACCAAGTGTACTCTGCAAAAATGTTTTGCACAAAAATAAGATTTCCTTGCCACCCACGAGAAAATGTTAGTTGCCAGAGACCATCAGGCTAGGTTTTGCTAGAGTACAAGCTTGGCTGCCTAGGCCAACTTGCTTGAATCATGGTTAGCACTAAGACTGGGTTAACAGTAAACAGACTATTATTAAATTTTATTTTATGAGTTGTCATGGTAACTAAACCCAGATTTGTGCTAATCATCGTTCAAACAACAATAAACTGTTCATTACCCTCAGCAGCATATTCTGAAGTCTTTTGGATGAAGTCCTTGGTTATGAGAACTGCATGTTTATTCTGCTCTTGGTTTCTGATTGCTAGTTGTTCAAGGACACCTAAAGTAAAACTGTTAATCTCAAACTGGGGAATAGGGTCTTCACCAAAAACTTGCTGAAGCCACGCAAAAACCTGTCAAAATAATATATTAATGCTAGTAAGATCTGAACTTAGCTTTTTGTAAACTTTGACATAACACACGTTTGGTACAATAAATTATTATGAGGGTTCCAAATAGGGTTCTTTACCATCTCGACAAAGCCTTTTCTCCATCCTAAAATTGCTAACTTTCTTATCGGCTAATAATCCCAATCCCGCTTACATGTTTTGATATTTTACTAGATTACCCCACAGTACAAGAAACAAGTTTTGTTCAGCTAAATTCCTGTACATTCCATCAACGAAAGTTGATTTTTCCAAAATTTTTCACAATCAGAACTTTTGGTTCTCAAGGCTTTAAGGCAACAGTAGGGAGTTTAAGCAGTGATGTTTTCAATTTTGAGTGATTCTCTCAGCCTTGATTTTGAACAAATTTTTGGGCAATTCGTCTCTGTAAGAGTAAAGACACTTAGCAATACAAATTTGGTAGCATCAAGGCATATTAAAAGAGAAAAAGACTCATTTTTGGTTGATGTGCGTCATTCAAAAATGACACTGCTTATCCCTAAATAATATCGCTAAATCATACATCCTGTCCCAAAATGGCATCTTGAATCCCGCACTCGCATTTCTTTAGAATCCTTAATCCTGGGCTCCAAGAGGGCCAAATAAGGGTTCCTGCAAAACCTTAAGGGTACCCTACAAGGTAGCATGGAGTATCAGAACTTTCCGGCTTCCTCAGATGCAATTTACAAACCAGACGCTAACAACAAAAATCTCAAGCAGGCAGCTGAGCAGGGTTCTCATTGAGTGCCAGCAGCCAGCTAAAAAACCGGCTCCTTGGAGGCCTGAGCTTTCTACTTTTGGGGGAAATGGGTAAAGGGAGGGAGTGAAGGTTTCAAACTGCCCAGAGGTTCAGCAGTCAGTTGCCAAGCCGCATATATACCTTAACATCCTAGGTGTCTACTTTAAAACCTAATGAGAAACCTGATCAAAGATTTGTAGGTAAAAAATAAAATGATCTTCTGTGTTCTTTACAAAATTATCCACGGAAAAAAATCCGATCCCGTAACAAATTTTTTATTTTCTGCATCAAAGTTTTACATTAACAGATCAGAGACTAAGCTTCAGAGCTCAGTAGACTCATGTCAGATTTAAAGATTTGACACTGACTGCAGGACGACTGTGAAATGGTTGGATAATTTGCAGTCGTTTCTATCTATCGATTACAAATATATCTACTTGCCTTATTGTGTTTCCCTCCACCTTCAGAAGTAAATGCCGCCGCCATTGCAGATATGATTCTTCATGTCCTTGAAAAATGGCGGGTTTACTTACATACCTTCCCATGATTCCTTTAGGTTACCGGTGAGAAGACTGGGGTCAAGGAAGGAAGGACCGCGGAGGCATCCATGTTTGTTTGCTAGTATCTGAAAATCAGCTGATATTTCAGCAAGAACACTGTTAAACATGTCTTATAACGCAGAAAGACCCACGGGAGATCCTGATGTATCAGAATCCACCTCTGGTGGATTTTTCTCCAGCGATTTTCAAAGGTAACTTCCCTCCACTCTGCATGATATTTTCTGCGGATTCAATCTCGATCGTTGTCACGTGTTTCGATTTTTTAAAATTCACTATAACCTGTGTTGTGATTGTAGGCATGACGACTTGAAAGCGATGTTGGATAGCTCGAAGGATAACCTAAAACTTGACGCTATGAAGCGGATAGTAGGAGTAGGTTGACACTTATTTTGGTACAAGCTCTTGGAACTCGTGCTTGTCATCTTATCTTTCATCTTTGTTTTCAGCACTAATCAGGGTCACTTATCGTGAAATTGAACACGTCCCAGGCCAGGATGACCCCATCCCACACCTTACAGTACTTGTTTCCTTTAGGAAGTGCTCGTTTAACAGTATTGCTCATTATATATATACCTGTAGTTTGACAAATAAAACTCATTCTCATCAATGCTTAAAACAAAAGTCTGGGATTACTCTTTTTGAGGTCACTTTCCAGTAAGCTCGAAGTTATTTACTGGCTTGCTATACTCCTTGTGAGTTCGGGAAGTTGAAGAGCAATTGCTCATCTCTTTGTCATGTTAAGCTTCTGGATGAGTCAAAAAGCTTCAAGAATTCATGAAATTCTGTCTCCGGGTCAGCCATAGTGCTAATTTTTAAACATTCGAAGTCCACGTGAAGGCAACTTATCATCCTTTGAAAGCTACAAAATCATAACATTTAATGTTCTGGGCACAATGCACACTCAGTATCGCGTTGACATTCAGGAATGGTCGATCTCAGTTGCTCTCATGCGAGACAACTAATCATGAAAGTGTCTATACCTGAGTGACACATTTGCATGTCGTAGTGCCCAGGATAACTCATTCTTTACGCTACGTGTAATCCACAAGTTAAAAAGGCCACAGAAGCCTGAAACTGGTATCAAAGGTGGCTTTAGTTTCAAGAAATGGAACATGAATTTCCATTTGGAATATTCTGACCTGGAAAAATCAGACTACCTTTTCAGATGTTCTATTGCTCGCGGAAATTTTCCACTGAAATGATTCAGCAAGTCTTGTTCCATTTACTTTCCACTCGGATTTTCTGGAAACTTTTTGAACATGAGAAACAACCACTTATTGATGGATAATTGGCTGTTGTTGCTCTTTGGGCTATACAACAACAACAAATTTATTCAGTAAATAAGAAACAGATCATTGACTTATAATCACTACCAGACTCTGTAAGTCAGCATATATCAAGGTCCTCATATATTATTCCTATTTTATAGATGATGGCTGATGGTAGAGACATGTCAGATCTGTTTGCAGCTATTGTAAAGAATGTTGTTTCAAAGAATGTTGAGGTATTTCAATGTAATTAGAACAGTATTGAAAGCATCGGTTCATAATGATATCGTATTGGCCCTTTGATATAATTCTCAGAATTGAAGCATAACATAATTATGTTACAATTCAACTTAAACTAAGCAGAGGATGGCAGTGCCACCACGTAGGGCTGGCCACTGAAGATTTTCCTTTTCCATGAGCATAACCCCTTGCTACTTTCACAAGAAACAAATGGAAAAGAAAACCAAAAGTATTCCCCAGCTGTTAAATTCCCTGTGTTCAAATTGAGTACAGTCGTGAAAACTTTCATGTGCGACCATCTCTTGTATGCAACCACCACTTACAGCTGTATCTAAACCACCAAAATTTTCCCAGTCAAAGCCTTAGTTGGACCTCTCATGAACGATCACCTCTTGTAATAATATTGACCACAACCACTTTTTGGGGTGACAATTTTATAATTTTTTATTGTTTTTAACCTCTTTTTTAACAGCCACTCTACTCACGTTCTAATCTCTGTGTTTGCTGTATTACTATGCTACTCAGATAATACAAAGAACTTTTAGTGATGGCATGGAACTAGACATATTACTGAACTTAGAAACTCAAACTGCATAAAATAAATCCTCTTCCAAAAAATATTTTTGTTTTGATTGCTCCTTAGAAACGTTTTCTCAGGGTTTGATTCTTGTTTGCTAAGCAACCACCTCCTGTAAGCGACCAACAAATCTCCGAATTTTGGGTGGTCCCTCACATCAGGTTTGACTATATGTGGCAACTTGAAATCTTAGTGACTGCCCTGCATGCCCCTATATGAGTACTGATCATTCCATTCTGAAATTTGTGTATTATCTTGTACAGATCAAGAAGCTGGTGTATTTATATCTAGTTAGATATGCTGAGGAACAGCAGGATTTAGCCCTACTGTCTATCAGCACTTTTCAGAAAGGTTTGAAGGTTAGTCACAGTTTCCTCAGGAGTTTAGATTAGTGATGACTGGTCTATACCATTATGATTTATAAAGGGGTGTCTGAAATTAGTTAGTCTCTTAGTGACTTCTGATAAACTGCTAGATCCTTGCTCCAAATTGCATTGTATGTTATTATGAATCAAAAATAAGTATATTGTGACACATATGTAAGCTACGGTTTCACTCAGTTATGGTTTTTTTTTTTTTTTATGTAACATACTCTTTGTACGCAACTTGTAAGATTTAGTATTTGTTGTCTTCTTTCCCAGGATCCTAACCAGCTGATCCGGGGAAGTGCGCTACGAGTGCTGTCAAGTATTAGGGTTCCAGTGATTGCACCAATTATGATGTTAGCAATTAAAGAGGTTAGCAAAGATGACTTTACTTAACTTTTTTTTTTTTGGAGAGGTCCAACTGCACTAATCCTATGATTAGAAGTTCTAAGTTTTGGCCAGTGCAGTCACATTTTGTACAAGATCAGGACTTGTTGACAACTGCATAGTTCAAGCAGTGTTTCAGAGGCATAAAAATTTCAAGAAAAATGTTCAACCCACTGAAAAAGAATTTTGTGATTTACTGAAAATGGAGTAAGGGTTGAAGAAGAAGGGGATAAGAAGAGTTTAATAACGAGTTCCAACTCTTAGGTGGTGAAATGTGGTTCTAACCAAGCACCATGCATATCAATTGTTTTTATAGGATGAACTGATATCAAAGTGTTAAATTCTTATCTGTAGGGTGTGAATGATATGTCACCTTATGTGCGGAAAACTGCAGCTCATGCCATCCCTAAGCTTCACAGGTATTATTTTTAATGTTTGTGCAGTGGTTCAACTTTTACTAAGGCTTAAAACTTTTTAACTTCACATTCCTTTCTCTAAATTCATTACCATGCTTAATATGAGACAGGGAAGATCAATTTGATAAAAATTTCCATTGAAAAAGTAAAGCAACAGTTATACTTTGTTCTTAAGTTGTCTCCCTCCTTTTTCCAGTCTGGATCCTGAGCAAAAAGATTATCTCATTGAAGTTATAGAGAAGCTTCTCAAGGATAAGACAACGGTAAAGAATTTTGATTGTTTATAAGCTACCATCCTGCTCATTTTTTGTAGGATGATACTTATGAGTTGGCAGTTCTGTATTCCTGTACTTCCCGAGTCTAGAGTTTTGTCATTTTTTAACAGATATGACTTGTTGAAGTTAACTCTGACCACTTCTTGTTAAAAGGCATTTTTGAATGTGTAGTGTTTATGGCAAAAGATAATAATAGATTTTATAATAATAATAATAATAATAATAGTAGTAGTAATAATAATAATAATAATAAGCTTCAAGGTTCTGTGATAAGGCTACACAAATTATATTATATAGGGACATGTCTTGATTGCACTAGTGGGCTTGGGTTTTTATGATGAATGTGCTCTCCAAGTAACAGGGTTTTTATAGGGACATTGTCAATTTCTGCAAGTAAAGAATAGATTGTCTTTTTGATAAATAGAAATGAATATTTTCCCAAGTAGCGGTCGCATTTTCAACAACATTTTAAGGAGACAAGGCCTTCCTTAAAATTGGCAATTTCTTCTGTCTTATTTACAGTGCAAACCATTGACTCATATTTTAAAAAAATTATCGCAGCACTCTTGTTTATTGATATTCCCTTTTTGTTTAGCTTGTTGCAGGCAGTGCTGTGATGGCCTTTGAAGATGTTTGCCCTGATAGAATTGATTTAATACACAAGAACTACCGCAAATTATGTAACCTGTTGATTGATATAGATGAATGGGGGCAGGTAGCAGTGATTCATATGTTGACGAGATATGCTCGAACACAGTTTGTTGACCCAAATAAAGAGGTGAGGATTTCTTTAAAGGGTTAGTTTTCAGGCTAGTACCCTGGTTACTGTCCCCTTGGTGAACAGTTACATGTAGAAGTTCTATTTTATTTTTCTGGTGAAGACTCAACACCTTGACAAAGTTGATTTACTTGCTTAGTGACAAGACTTAAAGTTTTAGATGCCATTTGATAAAAACAGCATAAGAAAAATTACAGGCTGTATCCTTTCCCCTTATGGGGCCTTTCAGGGATAATGAAACAAATAATTCAAATGGAACATAACATGGTTTGTGAATTCCAACTGGTAAGAGGCGAACCAGTTGGCTATTTTACAAGGGTGGCCAAGGATTTCAACTTGGGACTACCGAGAACAAATCCAGCTAGCAGTCTGGGAAGGAATTGAACTCAGGTCCTTGAATTTACAAGTCAAGCTCTTAAACCACTCAGCCACACTGCCTCCTATGGAAATCACTTTTAATTATGCCCTCATCATGGTCTTGAAATAAATCTTGCTATTTCATGTGACAAAATCTGTTGCAGCCTGAATCAGATGAGTTTTATCCAAAGTCTGATCATTCTGATGATTCTGAAGATGATGATGATGATGAAGATGGGTCTGTGAAGATTTCTAAAAAGAAGACTTATGTTATGGATCCTGATCACCGTCTGCTCTTGAGATCGTGCAAACCACTTCTCCAAAGTAGGAATGCTGCGGTAAGCTTTGTTGTACATAAACTTTTGAGTTAAGTTTAAGAATAGCACTCCCCAAAGTATGTTGATTCAAGTTCCAAAAGGCCACAACTGCTTGGCTGGATTGGTGATTTTGGAAATGAAATGAGCTTTTTTCAAGAGTTTTCATAAAAAACCCATCACTGCTGTGCACACAGTTTAAGAATAGACTGACCTGGCTGGAGTTTTCTGATTGACACTGAAATTCTCTTAACAAATGGACTGGTCTGGCAGATTTGTTCCGACTTATGGTATTGCAATAAGTATAGTCTAGGTTTGGTAAATCAGTGACAGTTTGTGATACTTAAAGGTTTATTTTTTAACAGGTTGTTATGGCAGTTGCAAGGGTTTATCATCACTTGGCACCCACAAATGAAGTTGGCATCGTAGCTCGCTCTCTGGTCAGACTTCTTAGAAGTCACAGGTGGGATAACATGCGCTAAAAACTTTACTTCCTATTCTTATAATACAGCAATATTAAAATGAAATTGTTGGGATGTTTTTTTAATGTTGTTAATTTTGCAACTGAGTGTTAAGTTTTCATGCTTATTGGTGTTTCTATATTTTCCTTTTTAGAGAAGTGCAAACTGTTGTGCTCAGCAATATTGCTACAATGTCATCCACTAGAAAGGTAATGATAGTTTACGGAAATGCAAAATACATTTTTTTCCTTAAATACAACCCAGACAAATATTTAATGTATATGTATATCATTCTAATAAAATTCAGGGCATGTAATAAAATGATAACTATTGTCTTAGACCCAAAGTTAATGTTCTCAAGACATTTGAGAAGTGGACACTTGATCTGTTTGTTTTGTCCCAGTCAATGTGGTAATCTACTATTACTAACATTTGCTTTTCCTGCCAATATTTTTTTTGTCATTTCTCAGGGGTAAGTAGCATTGATTTTTGGTTTATTATATTTTGCAGGGAATGTTTGAACCCTATCTCAAAGGCTTCTTTGTTCATTCAAGTGATCCAACTCATATATGTTTGTTAAAGGTGCTCAGATGTATTCATTGGATTTAACAAGCATAATGTTTAGAAGTGATAATAACTGTCAGTATAATTATTGTATTTAATTTTTTAGAACAGGGTCACTTCAAGGTATAAGCCCATACTTCAGAAATGAATGCCACATCAATCCCACTAAAGCAAACCTTGTATCAATGGGCTTCCCCATACATGCACATTTAAAATAGCTAACAGCATGCATTTTTGAAACTTTCTGAATGATATACTGTAATTTACAGTTGAAACAAAAATTTATTCCCAACTACAACAAATCTGAACCATAAATTAAAGTAGTGGTAATGTAGGATGTATCAAAATAATAACAATTCATTGTGTCATTTTAATATTCTTTTTCTGTCTTCTTTTCAGCTTGAAATTATGACTAATATTGCAGGAGAGACAAGTATTGGGACTATACTTAGAGAATTTCAGGTCCTAAAGTCAACAGCTGTTATTTAATATTATATTTTCTTGAAACGTATACTGTATGTTATTATTAATATTACATGTATAATTTTTATCGTTATTAGTAATATTACTATTTACATTTACTTAATTTTATTTTTTCCTTTACGTTTTTCAGAGCTATATTTCCAGTCCTGATAAACAGTTTGTAGCATCAACCATTCAAGCAATTGGACGCTGTGCATCTAATATTTCAGAGGTTACAGATACTTGCTTAGCTGGCCTGGTGCGACTTCTTTCTAACAGAGATGGTAAGACTACAGTCAAAAATTGAATGCTGCAACTAAAATTGCATGATGAGAAAGTATAGTACTTTGTGTGCAAACAAAACTATAGAAGATACACTCAATTCACAGCTTAACTCCAGTATTAAGGACTTTAAGATCCAACGACATGGCCAGCAACGAAAACGTCATAAAAACAATAGGTTTAATGAGCAAAACAACAACTTTGCATGTGCATCACACTTTTGTACATTTCTTTCCTGTTTTTGCATGACTACGACGTGAAAATGCCCAATTTTGCGTTCAATGGAGAACGTAAACAAGCAACAACAAAATTTTATTTCTCTTTCTGAGCTTAAATATGGTCTCTTGAAATTCAGCTCTAGGAGGGTTTGCCTACAATTGACAAAGTAAGTGGGTAGGAATAATCGCCATAAAGAATGAAGAATGCAAATTGACTTTTTAAGCGACGTTCTTGTTGCCATCACGTTGTTGGACCTTAACTTCCCTATTATCTAGGCACAAAACAGACATACTGTCAAAAAGCCCAGGGTTACTGTTTTGTCATCCAGTGTCATCCAGTAGGCAAGCAAAGCTTGTTACCTTTTAATAAGAAATAGAATGCAGTTATTCTCTGGATTTTGAGATAGAATCATGAAGCAACTGCCTAGATCTTTTCGTCTCTCCCTGATCAATGACGATTAGTAATACCACAGGATCAAATACTACTGACAATGTATGTCACTGGCTATACACATTGTGGACAATTGCTTTATTACCACTCCGTAGCTAATTTTGCCTTTCTTCTGTCTACAGAGGTAGTTGTAGCAGAAAGTGTAGTTGTCATCAAGAAACTTCTTCAGCTCAAGGTTAAAAACTAAAACTTTCCTGCTTAAAAATTAATTTTACTTACAAAAGATATGACCTAAGTCGAACATGAGAGGAAATAACAGGGCTGTCACTAAGATTTCAAGTTGCAGGGGTTAATACAACAAGTAGGTGGGAAATCAAACAGCTAGTTTGTTCCTTTTTTTTCTTTATTTTTGTATGAAAGAAGCTAGGAATAGCCCTCGGACAGCCCTGAAATAATACACAGTTGTAAGTAACAGTAGAAAATTAATAATCAAATACCGTATTTGACATATTAATCTGGAAAATTTACTGCAAATATTTGATTTCTATGAACTCACCATTGGCCCAATATAAACAATGTGTATTTCAGAAAGGTAAGAAACTCTCTATTTCAGACACATTTGTATCTGTTTCATTCTGCCACAAAAAAGTTACTTTATGTTGAGTTGAGATCAGCAATGGCTGGATTCAACTAATAGATCCCCTTTAACATTCCACTGTGTCTGTCGTGGACTCAAATGAAATACTTTCTTTGTACCATACTGTTGGCCTGCTGAACACTCAGTTACATGTTATTCTTATTTTGCTTCTACTGTACTTAATATTCCAGCCCAAGGGAAACTCAGATATCATAACACACATGGCAAGGCTTGTGGATACAATTACGGTGTGTATTAGCTCTTGTTTTCATGTAGTAAAAGGTATTCATAGGATCATCAACAGGGCTTTGAGGAGGAAGGCAGTAAATTATTATAAATTTTCACGGACAGGTAAAATATTTATGGGTATAACTTCTTTGGGCAGCTGAATTAAACAATCAGTTGATCCAGACACTACAAAACTACTGTTTTAGTTTGAAGCAACATCAATTAGCTGTACTAAGTTTCTTTTCTTTACTGGGTACAATACCTTATTAGGCCTTGAATCCTTAATACTGTTGAAATACAACAGTAACTGTCAATGCTATTTCTTCTTAAGGGTTTTCTAAGGCCATATTTTTCACTCCATCTTTGTAAAGAAACCTAAACTCTTTGTAAGTCTATGGCAAATTTAATGTATTTCCTTGAATTTTTGTTTTTTGGTTACAAGCCAGGGTGTAGTCACATTTTCATTTTTTGTAATAATATTAATTTTTGTCTTTCCTTGGGTAAAATTTTTTCAGGTTCCTATGGCTAGAGCAAGCATACTATGGTTATTAGGAGAATATTCTGAGAGAGTACCCAAGGTAGCCCCTGACGTCCTTAGGAAAATGGCAAAAACATTTGGAACTGAGGTTAGTTAATTGCAGTCGTTCAGATATTGTTACACATGAGTTACCATGTTGGTAGTTTGCACTGATGTTATTTTTTTTTTCTTTTAAACAGGAGGATATAGTGAAGTTACAAATTCTGAATTTAGGAGCAAAACTCTTTATTACAAACCCCAAACAGGTTGGTGACATTACTATACTCATGATTTCTAGTTATTTCATGAGTAATGTTCTGCCATTGGGCTAGCCGTAAAGGCCTCTTTTAGTTAATGAGATACTAGTAAATACTTATTAATACTAATATTAGTAAGATTAGAGTATTACCTTTTTTTCAAGCAAATAATTAAATCTAGTTGAAATGATTACAACACAATGTTTTTCAGCCCATTTCAGCTGTTTATAGTGAGTTCTTAACTTACACGCTTCTTCTTTTATTGTAGACCAAACTTCTGTGCCAATATGTACTGAACCTTGCAAAGTATGATCAGAGTTATGATGTCAGAGACAGGGCACGATTTCTGCGACAGCTGCTTATTCCAAGTGATGCAGTAAGCTTAAGAAGCTAATGTTCTCAAAGGTTTTTAAATCTCCTATGGACAGTAATGAAATGAAATGTAACAATCAATGTTCTGTTCTTATAGGGTGGTCATCTTAGTAAATATGTGAAGAAAATCTTTTTGGCATCAAAGCCCCCTCCTGTTATAGAGTCTGTCTTTAAAGGTATGATTAAACTAGCGTTCATTTCCTTCTCCACTTTATTGTCTAAAGCCGAAAAAGTTGTATCAAATTGTATGCTAACTTATCCATCTTTTTTAACCTGTGATTAACTGTTTGTGCATATTGTGTCAGTGGAGTTGGTTTGCCATAGGATGGCTGAATTTGTGCCCACCTTGATGACTCGTTTTGTTACTTCCATCAAAATCTCAGACTTCTGACTGCATCATTCACTTCTGGTTAATAATGGCCCTTCCTCCACCTTAAAAACATTATTTCCTGCATGTTTCAGCACCTGTCCCACCTAGCCAATGAAATATCTTTGTTTTTATCACTTACCAGGGTTTAGGTCCTGACGTGTTTGTATGCTTGAATTCTAGTTGGGCCCAAATGATTTCAAAACTGACATTTTAACCTTAATTTCAGAACGGCAAGGCTTCCAGGTTGGCTCGCTGTCGCACATGATTAACCTCAAAGCCAATGGTTATCAGGAATTGCCTCAGTATCCAGAAGTTGCCCCTGATCCTTCTGTCAGAAATGTTGAAGTGAGTCTTAACTTGAGCCGGAGATAATCAGTTGCTTGCCAACTGTAACCTACAGGAACAATATGAGAGGGAGTCAAGTGGTACTTACCATTTACATGGAAAAACTTGAAATTGCTTTTTGAAAATCAAGTGGTTTGGGCCATTCTGTTTGAGCAGCTTTAAAAGACATGGCTTGTGATTTGAGCGAATGTAATTTTTCTACTCTTTGTCTGTTCAGCTGATTTGGACAAACTTTGTAGCAGGTTGTTCTTCCACTGTGTCAAATTCTATAGTTTTATGTTTATGCAAAAGATTTCCACCTGGGTGGTTGATGTAAATGGTAACCACCCATGGAGATGTGAAATTTTTTTATACTGTTCAATCAATCTCTGTAGACAGCAATGGGACCAGAAAATTATCCAGATTAACATGGGGTTCCTTTTGTATTACTCTGGTTGAAAAGAGCAAATACCATGTCTATGTTAAAAAAGTTTCTGGTGCCATTATTGTCCAACGAGTAGATTGCGAGGTATTTTTAGTTACTGTGTAAAGATGTAATTGGTGAATTTATTATGCCATTCCCAGGTGACATCATTTTGGACACCAGGTAACAAGAAAAAGAATGCAAAGAAAACATCATTTTATTCCTCAGACTCTGGGTCACAATCAGGATCTGAATCAGGTATTACTTACTAGTTGCTCTTTTAGTTCTGTATTTTAAGTGTGCATGTGTCACAAATACAACGGCAAGGCAGGATCACTCACCATTATGCTGAAGAGGGATTGAAAAGCTCTTTAAGTTGTAAGTTCATGAAAACTTGATAGGATCTATTGCAAAATCCAAGTTCTATTAATAACGATTTAATTTTTACTTTTTGTGCCACAAGATGTTTTGTTCTTTTTTATGTAAGAGTAAATTTTTGAGTGAGTTATTTGCTTCCCAGAATCTGATAGTGAAAGCGAGGATGAAAGTGAAAGCAGAAGTGAGTCGGATTCTGATAAGGACAAGGAAAGCAAAAGTGAATCAGAGGCATCCTCCAAAACTGGTACTTAAATATTATTTTTATTATCTAAATCTATACATATACTTCTTGTACTTACTTGTTTATGTTGTGGTTCAATTTCATCGTTGGTTTAATTTTTCTCCCATTGTTTCAAACTCATTATCATACATTACCATACCCAAAAACAAAGGAAGATAAAATTTAAACAAAGGATGAAATTGAACCACAACATAATAATATAAATGAATATTTTACAATAACTGATTGCACAAGTTTTCAATAATTTTCCTCCTATAGCATGTGCATGCGATTTGCCAGAAAACTTTGCAGGCAACTTGATACTTGACCATTTTATGATGTCATTTCACTGATCTAGAAAAGTGCCAACAAGGGAAAATAATGTGTTGGAAATAATTGTTAAGAGATGTTCAAAAAGTTCTGTATTGGGGCCTTTTTTCCTTTTACTTTTGACTTTTTCTGTGTAGCTAGTTGTGTCTGTTTCATGACTTGGTAAAATTTTTGTATTTGTGATCTGACAGTAAGAACCTGTGAAGAGGTTTCTCTATCTATGTTTTTTTAAATTTAGTTTTATATATTTGTTTGTCTCAGGAGGCGAAAGTGAAGAAGAGAGCGATTTAAGTGAAAGTGAAGAAAAGTCATCTGATGAGTCAGAGACAGAGAAAAGCAGTGAAGAAAGCTCAGATAGCTCTGAGACTGAAGAAGAAAAGGTATCTCCTAATTTTCCCATATATCTGCCTTATTTTTTTCAGTCTATAACTTCTTTTGCAAAAAAGCCTTTTTAAAAAAAAACCACCAGCAGATCTCAAGCAGTTGTATATGACTAGTAGGCATTATGAGAACCTTGGTAGCATTCAGGGTGAGAATCTGTCATTAAACCATTATTATTTGCAAGTTTAAATAAACTAGCATAACAACAACAACAAACATAACAGACATTACTAGAGTCTTAGGCAATCAGTAATTTATTGTAATGGCATTTATTTTCCACAAACCAAAGTTTTTAACTAACCATTAAAGAAAAGACTTCAAAAAAATATTAATGCAAAACTCTCCTCATATAGCTTTGACTTTTGTGAGTCATTTTGGCGTTTTTCCTGATGAAGGCTCCTGAAATCTTTGGTTTTAAAAGGGTTTTTGATTCCAAATGCATATGATTCCTTTATTACTGAGTCCACTTGGTTACCAGTTTATTTTCAAAATAATAGATTATTTGCCTTTGCTTTTCAGCCGCCAGTGAAAAAATCAACTAAGTCACCTGTTAAGGCTACAAAGCCAGAAAAATCACCCAGTAAACCCCCTGCTGCAACCAAAGGAGACACTTTGCTAATTCTGGATGACTGTAAGTCAAACATGTCAAGTTGCAACTACTGATAATTAATATTGACAAGCCCCTTGGAAACAGGAAGTACATGGTATTCTGGTGGTTAACACTACAGAGGTCTTCAAACTTCAGATCATTAAATTTTTGGTCTAGGATTTAAGCTTTGCTCTTACATTGATTCCTTACACAAGGAACTTTTCTCACATTACAGTCTCTGTTCACCTAGGCCAGGTTGTTCGAAGGTGGGTTAAGATAACCCGAGGTTAGTATGAAATTGGAACTCAGATATGAGAGCTTAAAAAAAAAATTCAGTGTAATTCTCTTTGCCTACGATTTGATGATTGGATACTCTAAAAAAATATAGAAAATCATCCAAGAGAGTGCTTTTGATGAAAAGAAAAAGAAGCCTTGGTTAAAATTTAACCCTGGGTTAGCGCTAACCAGCGTTCAAACAACTGGGCCCAGGATTTATAATACTGGGTATGGGTAAGTCATACTGCTAGGGATAACCCTTCATTAAAATAGCATCCCATCTAGCAGAGGGTGGCAGCGTGCACCATTCTATTCTAAATGAGAGCAGCTCTTACTGGCTTCAAGGACACTTTTACTTTAAGCTTTGATGTTCTAGGCTCTCACTTTCCTTTAAAGCAATACAGTATAATAAAAACTTTAACGACACTCCCTGAAGATGGCTTTTCAGTGACAATAATAGTTAATATTCTAGAAATGCCTGAATGGTAGAGCCTCGGGAAGCAGAGGCTAAGGGGCAGAAGTTTTTACACACTGCCTTGTTGTTAGGCAACCACCCAAACCAATGGAAAGAGATATTTATGACCAAAGCAAGATGACACTCTGCTTAGTGATTCTCATGTGCATTGGCATGTTGCACACATGCTGTGCACACAACAAATTTATAAACCTTCACTCCTTTCAGGCCTTACGGCCCTCGCTTTGTGAGGTACAAGATAATATGTCAGCAATGTGGTTCATGTAAAATATTAGTGAGTTTAAGATGCTACAACAGCGACAGTAGTGAAAATGTTGCTTTAAAAAGTCAATTTGCTTTCTTTCAAACTTTACAGTAATTCCAACTAGCTCACTTTTTCAATTGATGGTAAAATGTCTTGGAGTTGAATTCCTAAGAACCATGTACAAGTTCAGAAAGAGAAAGAAAAATTTGCTGCCATTTATTTAGCTCCTCCATAAAATGTGAAATTAGGCAGTGTCACCTCGCAGTTGTGTGGTGACAGTAAAGAAATGTACCTAAAAGTGTGATGCGTGTGCAGAGTTGTTGTTTTATTTATTAATCTTACTACCTTTTTTATGTACTCATTGCTGTCATGATGGTCTTGTTGCTGTCATGCTATCAAACCCCCAATAATATTATTTGGAGTTTAAGATATGTTGGTTTTATTATTCAATTTGCTGTAGTGAGTGAGCCAGTGACTCCCAGCGTAAGTTCAGGTCCCAGTAACATCCTATCACCAAGTCTTGCTTCTGAGATAGAGTCCTTATCACTGGCAAATGATGTTCCTTCAGCTGTCATTACTTCTGTAAGTCTCTATGTGTATCATAATATTGACTGAATTTAAGTTGTAAAGGAACTAATGTATGTGAGCAAAATACACCGAAATTAAATTAATGTGGGTGATGCTTGATATACCAAGTCAATATATGCGCTATGGTGTCGTTCTATTGTGTGAAGTTTATTGTGTTATTGTGTGAGGGCTAGGGATGTATTCTTTGTGATGTCACTTGAGACTTGCTATTCACTTGGTATATCGTGCACCAGCCATTAATGCTTTTATACATCAAACCCCTTGGTCTTAAAATTATTACTTTGATCTCTTGCTATTTGGAAGCAAGTGTCGTCACACCTTCTTAATTTCGTCAGAGCATTGGTTCTGGTTGCATATAGTTTCAGTTCATACATGTGAGCTAACTATCTGTAACTATGATCATAGTATTCCAGATTTCCCTCCAGTTTTCAAACAGTCAGGTCTCCATTGAAGCACAAAAGTAATGATGACCATTCGGTCATGCTCTTTTGTTTTTGCTTTATAACAGCTTAGCCCAAGCTTCTCTTCAGCAAAATCTCATGAACTGCTTCACCGTATGCAAGGCAAAGGGCTGAGTGGAAGCTACAAGTTTACCAGAGGACCTTGTATCTATTCCACTAAAATGGTGGCTGTAGAAGTAACATTAGTCAACCATACAGAAGCACCAATTGGCCATATATGTGTGGGCGAGAAGGTATTTTTCAATACTAGGAGTTTGGTCTCACCTACAGACTGAATCGTCTGGCTTTTACGAGAGGTCTTTTCTCATAACGTGGGATTAAACTTCAAAATTATTTTGATTTAGAGCACAAAAGAATTAAATTTAGAGTGGGCTTTAGTCAACCTTTGATTTTTTTAAAGATGTTTAGAGTGATATATCTTTTCTGTGAATCTGTGAGCGGGTTGTTTTCTCTTTGTGAATAGCCTTTAAATATTAAAATCAATAGAAGTGAAGAACTAGTAACTGTTGTAAAGAAAATACTTTCACACAAAAAAGACCGGAATCAGATTCAAGTTTAAGCTCAAGTTAGGCATAATTGGCCTTCAAATCACTGGGCTCAGACTGATTTACTTTTGGTATTTTACAGAAATTGGCAGCAGGGATGAGTATGCATGAATTTCAAGAAATAGGTAGGTTTGTTTTCAAGTATTATTCAATTATTTGTTTAAAATAGTACGAATCTTATACATTGTTATGATTATATTTTGTTTTATAGCATCACTGGGACCTGGAGCAACAATTGCTGTGACATTAGGAATTGATTTTAATGACACGACACAATCTGCTGGGTTTAACTTATGGTAAGGATACTTAGATAAAATTACTACGTAAGATAATATAAGTCAATCATTTAAAACACTTAGGCTGTATTCTTTTTAGCAAAAGTAAAATAAGATACAATATGCACCACACAAGCCAGGTTTTTTTACAAGTCAAGAAATCCTCGTTTAATTACGTCTATGCATTTAAACTTAAAATACAGTAGATTCCTTGTGAAAAATTCCTAAGCTAAAGGTATTATGTTTATTTAGAGTTTTAGTAATATTATCATAGTGCCCTGATAAACATGTCTTCTCTGTGTAATAATGTACCAGGGCTTGCATATTTGTATCCCAGCTATTTCTAATGTTACCAAATTATCAGTGTGTGAGGAAAATTGAAGGAAGCCCAGTGCTCTGAACCTGTAAAATCCGGGGCACCCCGCATATGATTTGTATGAAAAATCTGAGATTTTCTAGTTGTGCGGGAGCAACAGTTAGGTGCCAGGGGCTACCGGGCTCTACTAGAGCACAGCCCTGAAGATACTGTGCATCTCAGGGATAAGGTTATTGATTGAATGACAACTCTACACTAGCTTGTTGACATTTTATTACCTGATGTTTTAGTACACAAAGCAGCAAGTTTCCAGTGAGTATCAAAGCTCCCGTTGGTGAACTATTACAAGGCTGTCCTATGACTGAGGCAGACTTCGTCACCAAGCAAGGTTTGTTAATCTCTTTCTTATCATTAGGTGAAATTATACACTGCCTCATATAGTTATCGTAGTTAACCATGGTTTGTCAGGAAAAACAATTTATTTAAATGTTTGTTTCAGATTTCAAGAAGAAAATAATTTAATTACTATTTGGTGAATTATTTCAGGTAAACTACGTGGTTTGAATGAGAGTTCTGGAAAGCTTGAGATTCCCAGCAGTCAGACTTCAGAAGAACAGGTCTGTGCAAAGGTGAAGGAAGCTGCTGCTGTTACCTATATAGGAGCCGCACCCCTCCCTGAAGGGGCTGCTACATACAGATTTGCAGGTCGCACAATATCTGGAGGGACACATGTCTTAGTGACAGTTAAAGTACCCTCCAGTGGAAAAGACAGCTTAATTACAGTGAACTGTGAAAAGATGGCAATTAGCTCCATGCTAGTCAAAGAGATCAAACAGGCTTTGCAGTAACACATCAAGTAATTCAAGGCTATCTACAAAGGCTGAATGTTACTCTTATTGACAGCAGCAAAAAGCGATTATTCTCCTCAGCTACATACATTGTGTGCTTGTCTTACCTCCTGTTCTATAGTATTTCAAAAATGTTTGTGACAGCCCTGTGGCTTTCCAATGCTTCAGTCTTCATCCAGTGAAGTAAATTAGCATTGCTGTTTTTGATTTTATGCTCTTCCAGCCTCCTTATAGTAACATGAATTTTAAGATGAATTTTCCTGGAAAACGTATTTTGTTCCCAATGGAAAATCAATGCCCACCAAATAATTGAATAACAATACTTTTCACATGAATGTAATGATTCGGATGTATTTACAGGGTGCAAAGAAAATCATTTTTACAGCTTGCCATTCGGGCAAGCTGAAGCTAACACTTACTAGCCCAGATGTCATTTCAACTAGCTCCGAAAGCTTTTTGACAAGCAGAATTGATTTCACAGTTCTTCTGTTATTCAAATTCCTCAAAAAACATCACTTGCCCGTCGGGAAAGTTAAAAACAGAATTCACTAGCCCGATAGAAAAATCCACTAGCCCTGGGCTATCGGACACTACTTTCTTTGCACTCTGTATTTAGGTGGTATTATTCAACAAACATTGGTTCCCTGTTTGGCCTATATTGGTGCTATATTGGGCCTATGTCTTGGGGGAATAGACTACTTACAGTACCCTATTATTCTGATCAATACTAACTTAAGGAGGATATGATGAGCAAAATATGGATAGGGGTTGGGGGTGGAAGATTGTAGAGACATTTTCCCCAAGCTTTATTACTTAGGAGTCTTTTTTTGAGCTCTACAATGGAATGGGAAAATAGGGGGGTTGTGAAATAAAATAGTGTAGGAGAGAGAGTAGAAATTATGCTTACGTAATGGTACAATTCCAGCAATCCTATTAAATTTATTCTCACAAAAGTGCAACTACTTGCAATGGGCATAAAGTAATTTTGAGAAAAGTTCTTATTTTATGGCATCAAATTGTGTTTTTTTAACAAATCATAATAATGGAGAAAATGGATGTTGCAAAACAAAATTCAATAATAAACTGCCCAAATACCCTAGTTCTGTGATTGAAACTGTTAGGTTTGGAACTTAAAGATCACAGTGCATGAGTAACAAACATTTTTTTTTTTACCAAGACTTTCAAAGTCCTGACTGGCAGTAAAATTGTCACAAAGTCAGTGCTGCCCATTGTCAGAGTTTAGCACTATTTAGGCAGTTTTGGGGCCGGACACCAACTTTCAGGGTCAAATATAATGACCGAAGTGTGGCATGGACAAAGTGACTGGCTGCCACTTAAAGAGAGGTATCCACCTGACAGAGGTTTCCATTAACTCTTTTAACCCCAATATCCACATACAATTCTCCAGACTGATTTGCGTACATTTCTTTAAAGAAATACCGTAAAATTCCGAAAATAAGCCCCTCCATGTATAAGCCTCTCCAAATAATTATAAGCCCCCCAAACCGGTAATGCAAAAAACCCTCCGTTAAATCACCCCTCCAAATATAAGCGCCCCAGGGGCTTATACTTGGAAAATTGCCCTCAGATACAAAGTAAAACAAAGCAAAAACAGTAAATTTACTTGCAGCTATAAGGCTAGCTCAATCGATTTTGAAACACAAATTTCCCTCCGAATATAAGCCCCTCCAAAAATAAGCCCCTCAAAAAGGGCCATTGAAAAATATAAGCCCCGGGGTTTATTTTCGGAATTTTATGGTAGTTGAGGGAATTTGATGAAAGATCAAAACAGTTAACCCATTGGTGATCAGTTTATTAATTCTTGTGTACTGATAATGTTTAGAGGAAATAATTATGTTGGTCACTTTTGGGACTCAAAGGGTTAAAAGAGAGCAGACTGTATAATTTCAGTCTAATCATAACTATAACAAAATTCTCAAATCTGATTGGTTATCAACTTTTTTCACTGCTAGCAAAGAAAATTTTAAGAATTTCTTGTGTTTTAATTAGAATAAAAGGTAAAATGTCACAAATTTTGTTATAGTTATGATTAACTGGTAACAGAACTTTGTGTTGTCCAATTTAGTCTGTAATCATACTCGTGATTAACAAATCGGACTCCGGCGATTTTCTTAAATCACTTGATTGATTACAGACCGAATTGGAGTCCACTCAGTCCAATTACCTTTATTAATTAACATGGTGAGATAAATGTATGCAGATCCTTGAATGTGCATAATACAGGAATGGAGCATTCCGAATAGAAAACTATAAATAATTATTGTTGAAGTTTGAAAAAAATATACTTAATAAACCTCAGTTTTCAAATGAATTGTCTTCTCTTTTTATAAATAACATCTGACCTAATATCTCTTATCTTATAGGCTTAGAATAAAATATTTCTGTGGGGACACTCAATCACCAAATGTTTTACCTTGTGTATAAGCATGCCATGTTTGTGTGTTTTCTTAAAATGGACCCTCATAGTCACATTGCCACACTTGGATAGCTTATAGGATGATATTGCAACAAATTATCGAAGAGTGTCATGAATGTCTTAAAAGAAACAGATGTTTTGGGTGTTCTACCCTGCTTCAGTGTTCAGAAAACCCAATGTCACACTGCCCAGCTGCTTCCTTTGTGTGAGGAAGCTTATTTTGGGAAATATGGAAAAAGATAAATTTTCCCTCTCTTCAGTTACACTGCTATAATATTGAAACGTACTGGAAAGAGAAAACAAAGCACCGCATGGAACGCAGATGAATATTGAAACTAAGGGCACTTAACAAATGTCTGAACTAGCCGGCAGGATAGATCTTTTTAAAACAAAATAGGTAAAATAACCCCACAGAATAGATTGATCTGGCTGGAAAGTCTTGATCAATAGTGGAATTCTCTTATGACTGGACTAGTGTGACCATCCAGTTCTGAATGCTGGAAAGTGCCTTATATACTGTGGCCATATAATCAACAAATACATTGTAGTGTTTGTTAAAGTTATGAGAATAAATGCCTCTTCTTGGGCTCCAAAAAATGAACTAGATGCCCTGGGCATCTATTAGATCATTTTATAGCGGTACATGAATATTGAAACACGTGCATATTTACCATCACTACCATTCGTCAGTAACTGGTCATACAAGTACAACCATTCTAAGAACATTATTGATAGCTTTACGCAAGTCATCTTCAAGCAATTTCAGTTTTGCATGGAACACTCGCTGTAGACTGGAAATACTTTCATGCACATTGTTAAATCCTTGTCTGTATTCATTTCTCATCTCTGCCATTAAATTATGCATAATCCTGTCCTGTTCCGACTTCACTTCCTTCAGTCTCACCTCCCAGATGTTATAATACTTGCTTTTCTCCTCCTCCAAAATTTTATCTACCTTGGCCAGATAATGGTCTACTCTTCTTTCCAATTTGTCCTGTCTTTCCACCATGAGGCCTTCAAACCTCTCTAGCCTAGTTTGAAAATCCTGAGTTAATTTAAAATATTCTGACTCTGCCCACAAACGGTTTGAGGAAATACTGCCTCGAATATCCTCAACAACAGTTTTAGTTTTAGAATCGAGCTGTACAACACGCTGGTCTGCTTCTCCTTTTACTTTTTGGATACTGGTCGACTGATCGAGCACATATTTCTCCACTTTCAATGTCAAATCAGAAATGCTCTTCTCTAGAGAGCTCATTTGATCACGGGAATCTTTCATTGCAAGTTCTTGCTTTTGTCTAAAATCGTTTATGACTTCGTTGTTGCTTCTCATATCTGACATGAGCCTCTGAATAGCTGAATCACACCTTGCAACACGGCCTCTCAAATCCGTAACTCCAGCAACATGATGAAGTTCTAAATTTTTCACGGCTGTGCTGTGTCCTTCCACTTGACTTTGTCTGGACCGAATCTCGCTCTCCAAGTTTTCAATCTCCCTGCTCAATCTTTTCACAACAGTTGTTATCGTTCGTATGTGTTCCTGTAGCAAGGACCTTGCTTTCTTCTCGCCTTGCCAACTCATCTGGGCGATGCTTAGGCTTTCAATAATGTCTTCTTTTACAGTAAGTGCCCTGTCAACAAGGGATCTTGTAGTTTTCTCCTGGATTGCCAACCGATCTTCGAGGTTCTCCATTCGGCCGAATCTCCCATCCTTTCTCTCGTCCGAGTTGCTACTGTTAACGATAGCGGGGAGAGTGGTTGCCTCTTTGGAATGGGGCCTCTCCATACCATGAAGTAGCTAAAAAAAAACCTTACAAGAAAAATTTGAAACCAGACGTTCTTTGATGTAGGAAAATGATCATGAAACATTCCTACACGCAACGGGTCATCTCTATGGGAATCACTAAATCTAGTCCCAGGACTTTCTCGACGAGTCAGATAAAGGGACTGCAATATGGAACAGCAAACCCCATCCCCACCCCCTCCCCCCCACCCCAAATCAAGGATGAAGCAGCGAGAAGGGCAAAAACGCGCCATTTTCCTATCCTTGATTTGGGGGAGAGGGGGGGTCTAAGTTTTCCATTTATTTTGTCCAAGATTGTAGGTTAGGGCTTAAATCAGAGTGTGCGGTTATTTTTCATCAGAGCTTTCTCTCGTTGTTACGCATTACCGACGAGCCCCTAAGAGGGCGAAACAGCTGTCTATGGCTACAATCCCGCTCTGTTTTGAGCTCTTTCGGTGTCGTGTTGATGTCTTGCAGAGTTAACGTAGTACGATCAGCATTGCAGTATTCTGCTTGCAGAATTTAATATGTCTACATTTTTTAAGGTTGGTTGGTTGGTCACGCGTTCCTGCCCCATGAACGTTCGTATGGTTTTGAAATTCATACTAGCGGGCGGAACCTCCCCTTAAAGGCCATCATAAGGAGTTCCCCCCCGGTCCATGTACGTCACTCTTCCCGAAGTGCCCACTGACGTTTCCCTTCCCTCTTTCTCGAAACAGTTCATTGAAGTCTCAGTTGGGCTAGCTTTAAGCTTATGTCGGAAGGCTATTCTCACGTTATTCTCAACTGGCGAAGGGACCAAGATCTCAAACTGTAAAAGTGACTTCGTTTTCCGCAGCGAAGACTACGGTTTCCTTCCGGCCCAAGACAGTGGAAGAGGAAAAGAAATCGAGTTTAGCAACAACGCGACCAGCCACAGCCCGGGAGGATATTTCAAGGTAAGCTTTCTATCCTTTAGGAACCAACAACCTAAGAAACCGAGAGACCATGGTTATTTCGCTGATTTTTTTTTTTAATAGGTTAAACTTGTAAAACCGTTGCCAACATCATCAGATGCATGACTGTCTTATTAATTCTTTCCTTGGGCGAAGACGAAGACCAAAGGTGGTCACGTCGAAACTCCTCTACAGGTACAGGGGGGATCCCAGGGGCGGATCCCAGGGTGGGGGGGGGGGGTACTGCCTATATTTAAAAGCTGAAGTATATGAAGGGTAGGAAAATCTATCATTTAAGGGGGGAGGCTGGTTAAAAGCAATGTTTTTCGTTTATTTTCGCCCTTTTTCTTAAATATCTAGCCAAGATTTCATTCAATCGAAAAGGCTGGATCATTAATATTTAGATGATTTCTGGACTGTTTTAATGTAGAAAAATTAGGGTGAGGTAGTAATTATTTGGGAAAATTGGAAAATACGGGATTTGCGGGTTGCTGAAAATGAAAATATTAAGAGAATAATTAGTAGACAAATAGCACGTTGAGGTTATGTTTCTTTTCCTTAGCGAAAATGGAAAATAAACAGACAAACAAAATCGATTACTGTGAGGTGTATTGGAGAAGAATTCATGCAGCCGAATTGTAAGAGGACATTTGCAAACGTTAGGAGGTAGGAGCTAGGAGATAGGGTCAGATAGGAGTGGAGCGAGATAGTAAATACCTGACATAGATATCTTAATCTTAAAGAAAGCTGATTATTTATCAGAGAACTAACCGAGGAAACCCATGTTATATCTTAAATCTGACCGTTAAATTTACGGTGTTACTGTATAGTACCACGAATGAAAGTGAGATTTCTTGATTTCACAACGAACGCAGTGCGGGGTTTTCTCAAGGAAACTTGAGAAAAAAAGGGGAAAAAAAGGCACTTTACTTAAGAGACAATATACTAATTTAGGATGTAATTTTACGTGGTCATCCGAGACACCGTAAGGTCTCACCGTTTGCAGGCAAACTATAGTACCTTCATTTCTCAGTTATTTTAAGACGGTGGCCGAAATTTGGCTTGTGACGCGTGAAATTTGCTATAATACGAACGTGATCCGTGAAACCACTTGTGGATACGTGATTTATCTTTTAAGATATGCGGGACTCGTGAATTGTTTGTCCCATTTCGTGAAAATTAGTAGTATAGGACAAATAGATTGAACAGCGCCGTCGGTTGGATTCTTTGCGTTACGTTTTTGTCCTGGTTAATAATTGCCAAAAAACTAGAACCTAAAAACCGCATGCGGTCAGTGTAGTCTTTGAAATATTTCGGTATGACAACCGTCGAAGTCTGATCCATGGTGGCTTAGTTTCGGTTCGGATCGTAATCTCTTTGATTAACGCTCGGGAGTAGCCTCCCACGCAAACGTTCTTAGGGGTTCGTCACGCGTTCCTACCTCGTGGGAGAGGAATGATTGCGTGACGAACCCGTAAGAACGTCTGCGTGGGAGGCTAGGGCGGGAGAGGTTGAAAATTGGTTTATAAAGCACGTGATACGTAAAATTTGTCAAAATTTGCACGTGAACAGGGTCCATGACTTCTCCTGTGCTACCCTCTACCCTGTGCTAACCTTCATCAATTTAACAGATCATGATAGAACGTTATATTTACTCAGATTGGACAATGACAAAACCTCACATATTATAGCCAAATATTCCCATCTAATGTTTCAAAAACGAAAACAGTTCCAAAAATCCAAAAATCCAATTGATTAGGTACCGTATTTATTCGATTAACCGCCCTGGGCGCTTATTAAATTTTTGGACCTTGAGAGTGGGCGCTTATTCGTTTATTCGAGGCTGGGCGCTTATTAAATTTTCACCATTTTCAGCAAGTGAAGTATGTTTATTTTGCAACAAAACAATAAATGTTAATAACAAAACGCGAAGAGGTAGCAAAGCAAGTTTTCTGTAAAATACTCTGAAGAAAACTCCGTCCTCGGGGAAGTCTCTTATTAGAATTTATTCACTTAGGTGGGTGTGGTGGGGGTGAGCGCTTATTTGAGTTTGATGGGGAGGAGGAGGCGGTGGGCGCTTATTCGAGGCTGGGCGCTTATTAACTTTTTCTTCCTTTAGGATGGGCGCTTATTCGAGGTGGGCGCTAATTCGAGGTTGGGCGCTTATTCGAATAAATACGGTAATTAAATTATAGTATAATTATTATCGTAATAGTAGGGGGTGCACTCGTCTCTTGCTCTACTTCAACACAAATAAACCACATAGTATTTTTTTTGCAGAATACCAGTTGTATTAGAAAACCGCAGGTCATCTCAGGGGGGGGGGGTGCGCACCCCCTGCACCCTCCCCCTAGATCCGCCCCTGGTATATGCTGTATAATTTTGTTGTTTCCGTTCATTTTTCTTTCTTTTTAAATTTGTTGTAGTTGAAAAAACCTTTATTGTAACTAGACCGATGCCTCCCTTTGGAGAGTAAGGCGCAATAAAGATATACTACTACTACTACTACTACTACTTTAAAGACCCTAAGTATCGGTCCGGCCCCGGGAATCGAGCCTGCGACCTCCCGGTCTGTAGTCAAGCGCTACCGACTGAGCTAAAGAAAAGAAAACAAGCAAGAAAACCACGTCTGTTGACAAGCTTCTTATTTAGCTTATTTTTTACCGTATCTACCTTCCATCAGTAACCTCAACTTATTTAATCTAATCTTGTCGTAAACAAAGGTATCCTATTTGGTATTTTGGTCCTTTGATATAAGGCTAAGTAGAAATTGTAATAACATTCTAATTACTGATAGCCTGAATGATTTTAAGCAAAGAAGTTCTGTTTACCAGGCATTTTTCTCCATCTCCAATGCTTTCTTTAGTGTGTAACCCCACAGCCGCCGCTAAATCACTCAAAGTACTTTCTGAAGTTACGAGGAGGTAACTACTCTCAGCGAGAAGAAAGACGTCAGTTAAAACATCACGCACGACTGTTTTTGCACCTGCTGACCCACTGGAAAATTCTGTATGCATGGGTCGGAATCCCAGAGATATTATTTCGTTTGAATAATTCTTCCTCGCCATGTCTTTGACTTCTTGGTTGTCTGCAGCGAGAAACCATTGTAAAGTTGTGAAATTTGAGTGATGAGTGTTTGCTAGAATGAAAGCACTCTGTTGTAAAGCACATATAAAAAAGCTTGATGTGTTGTGAGATCTGTAAGAAAATTCATTTTTACTCCCAAAATGGTGATCACTTGTTCTAATATGAATTCCAAGAAGAGGTGGATGCCTGGAAAGCGATCTTCTTGCTTCTTCCAAAAACGTTTTCATCACCCTTGTTTGTTTGAAGAGAAAGTGGAAAGCACATCCCAGCATTTTATATGGTGAAGATGGAATTCCGAGTTGACGAGCTCGTTCTCTGAGAAACGGATTTTTCCAAAGAAACTCAGCGAAAAAGAAGATAGTGCCAATAGCATCGAAACGACCCAAGTAAGCATCAAAATCAACATAAGATGTCCAGTTTGCGAATTGAGTGGTTGATTCGATTCTGTTCGTATCATAACCAGACTGAGGGCCTGAAACACCCCAGTAAGTTTTCCGAAATTGACCCAAACTACTAAGCGGGAACGTCCAGGCTATCTGGTTTGGTTCTAGGTACTCTTCAAGCTTTCCCGGGCCATCCCAATGGATCAGAAATGTTCTATTTGTTAGCATAGCTAAGTAGAACAGGGACACCAGCCCCTGTATCCGATTTCCTAAACCTCCACACCCTCTACCAGCGCCGTAGCAAAAGTAGCTGAGGAAATTGCTTGTTTTCATTGACTTGAGCGCTGATTTGTGGAAATTGCAGTACTTTATCTGCCATGCGCTACCGCACTGATCTGTCAAAACTGGCTTGCAGAAACGGGGCAAAGCTGGCATGTTGTGTTCTAGAAAGACAGGACAATAACAAGAAGTAATCTTTTTAAACCGTTTCAAGGGAAGAGTTCAAACTGCTAGACAAGACCTAGCTTCTTCCCTACTGCCTTTATGTACCCCACAGCCTCTAATTGGCATCAAAACGAGGTCTTTTTTGTGCAGTTCCTGCACTATCAGGAGTAAAGGCTGCACATAAACAAGATTCAGACATGGCCTTTTACCAGCAACTTAGAGTGTAACCGTGAAGACGCCAAGGAAAACTTTACTTGGAAAAAAAATTCAGCTTTCTTAAGACCTTTACGGATTTGTAGCCTCGTCGCAGACCTCGAGTAGCAAACTCCACGGAGAACTGGTTTGCGACTTGAAAACACGACTGAAATTCATGATCAGGCTAGCAGATTTGCCGTTTTTGGCGAAAAACATCGTAGGCTACAATTAAATCAATTCATAGTCGTTTGTTAGCAAGTTTTTCCGCCGACAAATGAAGATACTTACCTTGAAACTTCATCACGTAGAGGAGCAGCGATAATATAGCCACCAGAACAAGACCATAAAAAAGACGACGGCTGGAATTTAGGAGGTTCATACCTTGAGTGGAAAGTAATAATCAGGTGTTAAACGAAAGTAGGCATAGTTTGTTTTAGCTAAGCGTTAAACGGATCAAATGAGATCCGCAAGGAAGACTACAGTTGTTCTAAGCTGACCATCACTTTAAAAGGCTTGACGACACAACTTTACTGGCTAAACATTAATTTCAGAGGAAGCAATGGAGAATTTTAGAATAAAAGGGGCCAATCCGTATAAAATAATATCTGTTTTCAAACGTTCGCGGATGTGTCGGCAACATGATTGAAAACAAACGAACGGAAATAGAATGATTTGACTGGTTTATCGAACCGATACAAACGCGCGTGGCTTTTGGTTGGTTAAGCGAACGCTCGGGTGAAAAAACTTCATGCTTCCTAGAAATCAAAGGATACTTCGCTTTGACGTCATACTACAACGCGATAGGCCAATCCAACATTGCACTCTCCATATTAAGGTTTTCTTTAGCGGGAACACGCCGAGGAGTCCTTGTTTTGATCTTTTCATCCACTGGCTGATAAAACAAATAACTAAAACCTACGAATTCATGTATATAGACTAGGCTCATGTCAACACGTAAAGCCGGGACGCTTTGGTTGTTCCTAATGAGCAAGGTCGTTTCATTTTTCCTTGGCTAGTTCCACCGGTCCCTGATGGTTTTTATTAAATGAACAAAATCAATTTATCAGTCTGTAAATAGACTGAAGATTCTCAGATGGTCCTTTAACAGTTGGCCCTTTCGAATCAGTCCTTACTTCTGACGTTATAACGCTTATTTACGCCGGAGGTACGCCACACGTTGGCGACGGACTACCAACAAATTTCATACGTTTCTTAGACCCACAGTTCAGAGGATCAAACCAAAGAACATTTATTATTATTATTATTAATTATTAATATGTCGCAGTATGAAACTTTGGAATGCTGTCCACATTATGAGTAGTATAGGGCGCATAGCGTAACCTACACCACTTGAGAAGCTATACTTAGAAGTAAAAAAAGGTCGATACGAAACCTAATACAATCCTAAAATACATAGTGATATGAATCTCTCTACTTAAAAAGCCAATTTAGAATATTATTAAATTCTGATACTCTGTAAAACCTTCGCTATCTCTACTAAAAACATATTTATAATAATATCACACTCTAATGTTCTAAAAAATCTAAATAAAAACGTCAGCAAGCTTGTGTTTCTAGATTTCTAGAGAAAAAACAAAAACCTAAAAACTGAAGTACATAGCGCCCTAACTAAGTATTTATCTTAAATGTTCTGGCAATGTTTAAAGTGTTTGAGATGACCGACTTCTGCATTCGCTGAAGTACGCTCCGTGCTCTCGCTCCAACTAGCTTCCTCACCGACTTCTCTAGGTGTTTAGAGTATCCCCCCAGTACGTCAATTATTACGTTGTACTGTTCAACCCTGTAACCATTGTATCTCTGCTTCAGCTCCCACATCATGGGCCCATACTTGAGTGTCTTTTCCTCATCTTTCTTAGCTCTACTCTCAATCCATGGGCAGCTCATTTCAATTGTGCAGACTTCTTTCCTCTCGTGGTTGACAAGTCGCGCGTCGATCCGATTTGCTCTAACTTCGTTGTGCTCTGCATAGATGGGAATATCCCAAAACGCCTCACTCGTGGTGTTCTGGTAGGCTGGTTTTGGCATCACCGGTGAGTACCATGGTGGAACCTCTTCCATTAACCCATGCTCTCGCAGGAGCTCAAAAAACAGAATCTTCAAAGCTGCATTATGCCTGTATAGGTACTTGGTTTGTGCCAGGGAGGAACATCCAGCCAGTACATGTGCAACGCTCTCAGCTACCTTCCCACATAACCTGCATAGAACTTCGCCGTCGGTGGAGGTTTGCGTCTTCTCCTTTGTGTAGAGCTTCGTAGGTAACAACTGCTCATACAGTTCATACATGCCCGCGATGGTATGTGTAGGGCATGTAGCCCAACCTTTTAACCATGCAAAGCAGCTGGCTATGCTTAGGCTCTCATCTTCCCATCTGATACGGAATAACTTTCCTTGCCACTTTTTGTCTTTAGCGCTCTCCAAGAACTGCTTCTCTTGAGATTGCTTCAACAGATTCCCAGCTCTTGCTGCAGTTACCACCTTTCCATCTGTTGTAACACACACGGGATTTAGGGTATCAAGCTGAAGGGTGATGTTGAGTTCTTCAGCGTACTTAGCTGCTTCCTTTACGAGCGACTGGTGGCCTGATGCCATGGCGTGTTCTTCAAATTCTCTAACTGCTTCCACAGTCGGGTCCGGGTTCTGATACAGTTTCAGTAGCGATTTGATTTTAGTGATCTTGTACTCGTGTTCGACTGATCGCAGGCCTCTACCCCCTTTCTCCCTCGGTAGATATAACAAAGAAGTCAGGCTAGCTGGGTGCTTGCCACCGTTCTCAACTATGATCTTCCGAGCTGCTCTGTCCACATCTCTTAACTCTGATAGAGGCCAATGCTGTGTCCACATTAGGTACCGCAGGACCGGGAGTGCATACTGATTAGATGCCTGCACACGGTTACAATCAGACAGGGGGCTGGACCATATAATAGATAATTATTATTATTATTATTATTATTATTATTATTATTATTATTATTATTATTATTTTAACGTTTAGAGTAATTTTCAATTGAGTGTCGAAAGTAATCCGGAATTGCATTGGTTTTGCTTTACTGTGCTCTGTGAGTGGTCTAGAAAACTCGCGCCACCTTCTAAGCCAATCAGATACAAAACTAAAACCAATCGCAACCTGGTTACTTGCGTTTTCCCGCGCTTAAGGCCGGTTACATGCGTTTACTTCGATTTTTCATTGGCTCCCTCTGATATTTTCGTTTGTTCTAATTGGCCGTTGTGATTACTTTGGTTTTGGTTTTACGACACTCAATCGAAAAGCGCTCCAGCATGCACACATGTCTTGGTAATTCAGTCAGGCATGCGGCATTATTGCGTGAGAAGTTGTTTACGTTTACTGGCTTGTTTATAAGCGGGCATGTGTTGCAGTTCAAGGTCGCTCGAGCCGGGGAAACTCTCGTAACTCTTCGGTCAATTTTCTTCCATGCTTTTCGACAGATGCTGCTTGACATGAAGCAGCGAATGCTTCAGTTGATATTTTAAGACTCGCGGTCGCGGTTTCATTGAGGCCAAGTTCACAAGGAGATAACTTTTGCAATCTGTTTATCTGCTGATCCGAATGCCTTGCTAACGTGTTTGTTGGTTTGAATTTTGTGACGTTTCTGGATTTTTATAGTGGACAAGATTTCATTTTGGAATATTCGTAGCTATTCTCGGCGACTAAACTTTGTTGAATTAAATCCTTATTTTCATTTGCGTCGGATACTAACAAAGTTGACTATTCATCCCACATAATTACAAAAGAAGAAAACAATCTCGAGTTTCGCGGAGTAAGATAACGACATAATGGAACTAGAACATTGATGGGAGGAGCTGGTGTGATTTCCGTGATCATGGAGATCCAAACAGACTTCCTCGGCCTGTTTCAGACTCCAGACATGACACTGACACGACGGAACCAAATGCTCCGCGATTGATTTATTTTGCAAGGTAAAACAACAACAAAAAGAAACAAACAAACAAATACAGACGGCTCCTTTAGTTTCTGTTCACCTTTGAACAGGATACGCAGGGTTTGAGCCAGGCCGCGCCATTGCGCCAATCCCGCACTGCAATTGGAATTGTCCCTTTAAAAAACGGCCAAGGGGACAATTTGTCCCCTTCAAAATTTAGGGAAAAAACTCGAAAGGAAGCACACACGAAGAGATTTATTTCAGTACAGAAATTGCAAGCTGAAACAGATCGTGGAAAGTATATTTTATCGCACCTTTAAAGTTCATTCCAAAGTTACGTTTCAGTCACGCTCTACTGCTATTTTTGTCGGAAATCTAAGACAGGGCTTCTAATTCTTCGCGCGGTCGCGGAGTCGCGAAATTCACAAAAACACGAAAAATACCGCGAAATTCGGTAGAAATCTTATCAAATACATGTCTGTACAACATATTTGAAACTTATTTCAGCTATAGGGGCTATTTACTTGCCGTAAACTTGCAAATTTATCTTGGAACTTCGTCACTGAAACGTGCAAACAGATTATGTTGCGAAAAACTGGGCACTAGCCATGATGTTAAAGGCTTTGCCATTGGTTCATTTCTGGAGCGTATTGGCGTTGAAAGAGCAAATAATAACCTCTGTTAGAAAAACGTTAAAAAGGCTGGTCTGATTTGCGCAAAACCGATCGATTTCTAGCGAAATTTGCCTTGAAAATAACCACAAAATCGGCCGTTTTTTACCAATTGCTTTTCGGTGAAGTTTGCCACGAAACTCCCGCGAAATCGGCCGATTTTTCCGCGAATTTGTCCCTAAAAATCCCGCGAAATTTGACTTTTTCTTCCGAGACCTATCAGAAGCCCTGCTAAGAAGACAAATCCCTTTGCATCAGCAGAAGGGTGTACAAATTTCTGTCCCCCTAAAAATGAAAATGTCCCCCAAAATTTTAGCCAAGGGGACAAATTGTCCCCCAGTGATCAAATCCTAGCTCAAACCCTGGATACGTAATAAACGGATACTGTAATATTCATACACCATATATACATATCTCTTATCCAGCACTACTTATTGTATGGCATAATCTCTTTGGGCCAAGCTGCTAAAACTTACAAAAACAAAATTCTTACTCTTCAAAAACGCGCCCTCCGCCTCATGTTCTTTGATGACTACAATTCTCATGCAGTACCTTATTTAACCTTATTTTGTCTCCCATGGCTTTCTTCTTTTAGATCTACTCTACTTAAATCTGTTGCTATTCCAATGCATGATATATCTAACAGCTTAACACGGTAAACACCTACTAACATATTTAACAACTTATTTGCTTACCAATCTAATATTCATTCATATAATGCACGATCATCTTCAGGAGGTGACTATTCGTAGTTACTAAAACATGGAACGACCTAAAACCACCTAAAACCACCTAAAACCATCTACAACCACCTAAAACCACCTACAACCACCTCAAAAAATTCAACAACCACCTACAACCATCTACAACCACCTCAAAAACATCTACAACCACTCGCAAACAATCTAAAACCATCTAAAACAGGGAATAAATGTCTGAAATAGTTTCACACAAATGTATGTAGTCCCGCAGAATCCTTTAGTCTAGTGTGAACGTGTCTCACTTGTAGAGCCTGATTTTATACAGCTATTAACCCGTTTACAGTTGCAAGAGTTACAAAACATTATATAATGATATTTGATAATTCTTTTCAGCAAAATGAATCAAAACGTTCTTACCAGTAACATCCCTTGGTGGGGAGGGAAGACCCGAATATGTGATCCAAATTTTTCGTTCCGTTTTAGGTCGTAAAGTTCCAGCTACTCTAGCCTGTGCCAGGCTCTCAGATAGTATAGTGGGGACGTATTTACAACAAGCAAAGCGAAAATAAGAAGCGCGCATATCCCATCACCCCCAAGAAGAGGGCCGGGTGAAAGTTGGGTTCCAAAACATAATAAAGGTATATAAAAATCCAGGTAAATTACTTTAAATACAATCATTCACTATTAAAATTTTTCAACCCATTTTTATTAATTTCGGCTCTTCTTAACTTGTTTTCTTCTGAATCCATTGCATTATAGATTTTTTTAAATAACATTTTTAACAATGATTACACCTACTAGTCTCCGTTTCCTGTGTCGTGACGCAATGGAGTTTAGCCTTGCGTGATGACACAGGAATCGGGTGTGAAAGACACTAGGGCTCATCTAAGGGCCTGTTTACATGGAGGTGGGGGACCCCAGGTAGGTGAGGTAACCCGCTTAGGTGGGGTAACCCGCCTGTCCATATAATCTCTCATTTTCATTTGATCACGTTTACATGATAGGTGGGGTGACCCGCCAAGGCGGGTAGCCCGGTCTACCAGACCGGGTTACCCTCTAAGCCGGGGTCACAATTTGTCATGCAAACGTTTCAAGGTGGGGTAACCCGCCTGGCCGGGGTCGGATTCGTGATACATCAAATTCGCGCAAAATTCACTTTCGCGGTGTCTTTGCATTATGATTAAAGTTAACAATAGAAAGCTATTGCACTGACGGGTTGCAGCAAGAGCAACAAGTAAGTGAAAAAGTGCATTAATCGCCAAAACTCGTGGTTTGCCAGCATTTTTCTTGTTTACGTGCTTAGCGACCATTCAATAATCTTGAGAAAGTGCACCCCGGGAAGGCGGGGTTGTAAGATTGCATGTAAAGGCGGGTTATTTTTTTACCTCACCTAAGCGGGTTACCTCACCTACCTGGGGTCCCCCACCTTCATGTAAACAGGCCCTAAAGGAGTCACCTGGAATGTACAAACATGTTTGGCGAATGAGATGCTAAAAAAATGAACTTGTTCTTAGGAATGTAATCCGCCACCTCAGAACAAAACAGCAGTGAAGCAGACTCCGAGAGAGAGAGAAACCCTACCTTGTGCCATTGCGTAAACAAATGAAACGTGAACCAAAACGTCTCACGTCTTTCGACTACGAGTTTGTTATTTTATTTTATTATTTTTTGTGACTTGACAGTTCATTTTGTACAGTTCTTTAAGTCTTTTAATATACTTAGCATGATCTCGCATTTCATTTCGTGACTTAAGCCAATGGTTGATGATACAAGGGACCAGGGAGAGTAAGATTTTAGGGGGAAGTGGATGTTTTGTTCGATTCTCGTATTTCATGTTCGTGACATGTTGTCGTCTCGCCTTATTTCAGACATTTATACCTTGTTTTAGATGGTTTTAGATTGTTTGCGAGTGGTTGTAGATGTTTTTGAGGTGGTTGTAGATGGTTGTAGGTGGTTGTTGAATTTTTTGAGGTGGTTGTAGGTAGTTTTAGATGGTTGTAGATGGTTTTAGGTGGTTTTAGGTCGTTACATGTTTTAGTAACTACGGGTGACTATTACGTTTAACACTCAAGGTTAGACAAACAGACTAAGTTTTTTTCAAGATATGGTGTAAAAATCTGCAATAGTTTACCGTGTGAAATGCGTCAAATGTCGAAAAATAACTTTACTAACTCTTTGCCTCTAGTCTTACTTGTGAGCTATTTGTATATATGTAGCTAATCCTCTAACTGCGGGCAATGGATATTCCTCGCTGTAAAATTTGCAATAATTAATGCATGGCCGAGAAAAGGAACCCACAACTAACGAGAGACAAGCCCATATTGCGTCAAGATGGGAACCTAGGCTATCGAAATCGATTTAGCATAAAAACATAAAGCAAAGTAGGAGATACCTCTAAGCAGGCCTCCAGTGAAAGAGTGCCGGAAAATTGCCGTGTATATTTCTCGAATTATTGATCAACTAACTTAACCAACCCGAATCAGAAACCCACCTGATTATTGGAATATTCCTTGGTTGACGGGCCTGGTGCAGCATTAAGTAAGATCGTAAAGATCTCAGTAATTAGCGTATTAGTTGGAGCCCTGAGTACAGTTGATTTCTGATCTTGTTCATGCCTTCCGGCACCTGTAAAATGATATTTAAGACCTGTATAAGGACAAATTAGAACTTTGTGCTTCGGCATGATTGCGTGATCATACCATACTTCACGTGAGTCGAACTATTACGTAATGCAAACAAAAATAGAAGAGGGTGGCGTTTTACGCGAGCCTTAAAGAAGCACTGCAGAAGCATTACAGTTTTTCATACTAATCAAACCCCTCTTTCTAGCAATCGGCTGGAGCTATCTCCATGATCTTTCACACACGTTTTTAAAAAGATCGAAACTACTATGAGGTGAAATTGCATGTCAAAAGCGCTTCGTTTTCTACAGATAACGGCCAAATATCAAGATTGTCCATTTTCTATTGTGTTTCTAGCCATAAAAACTTCATCCCAAAATATCTCGATAACGCTCTTACCGATTTCGCTTAAACTTCACAAACATCGAGACCGCTATTGGAGGAAAAAGCTCCCGTGAACGATTTTGAGAGAACAATTCCAGTGGCGATAAATACTTCTGCAAGTAAAATAGGTAATAGCGTCATTTCGTCGTTGCTATGACAACTCCGATGTCATTGCAACCCTGATTATAACAAATTTTCATCTTTATCTAATATAACTGTGGTGGCAATTTTTCCAAATCTTTGCTTATGGCGACGTAGTTTATGCTCAAACTTGGGAGGTATTGACCCAAAAAAACTGTTTCGAGCCACCTTAATTGTGATTGTATGAGTCGTGAAGGACATAGAGAAACTCAAATTGATTGCCAACTCAGATTCTCATCTGACACTAGACCTGCATACTGCTGGGAATACAAATGAACTACAAAAACCCTGGACGAAGATCCTGCTGGTTATGAACGTTGGATCTCTAGAAAAGAGATCTAATGAGCTAAAATAGTATGGTATGGCCAACCGGAAATATTGTTATGAAAAAGTAATACACGTTGTTATGATAAGCTTTGCAGTAGTCTTTGGACTTCTCGTTTTTTTTCTCGGAATACACCTGCTGTGTGGTGACAAAATAGACGCAATATCGGCTTTGAACGTTGTTGTTTTCAATTAACATGGAAGTACAAATTAACAAAAAAGAATGTGCCATCAAATAAAATAGTTCCATCCCGGCCAAGGCCGGTTTGTCCTACTCCTCAGGGGACCCGAGTGTGGCGCGCGCAGAAGAGACAGAGGCACCCAACGACTTTTTTTTGTGAAATATCTCTTCGGAGAGGCAAAAATGGCCCAAAATTTTCTATAGCTTGAGGAAGACTAAAATTCTATTCGTGTACAATTCTAGAAGTTTATCTAATAAATTTCCTGTTTTCGTAGACAAAGGAAACTTGAAACTTTCAGATTCGAAAATGCGATGGAGAGAGGGAAGTCAAAAAATTTATTACTTTCGTAAAACTTGAAGAGCGGCTTTCCGTAAATATCGACCCACGGTCGGCACAAGTTCAAAATTTGATTTCGCTCATTTTTGGCTCATCGATAACCCTTAATGAGTAATGAAACATGCTGTAGTTAGTTTTCCCAAATAACGTGTTCTTTTGTAAAAATTCGAGAAGACGAAATTCCATTGACTTGTGCGTCAAACCACAACGATTTGGCAGCCTTTGAAAAACACGAATAGTTTTTATGACCCTTTCTTTCTTATAAGACGATAAATTTGTGAAAGCTGTAATAATTTTGTGGCCAAAAGGTATTGTTAATAATAGGCCCTATTGACAATTTCTACCGTTCAAAATTAGAGGGTTAAAATAATGCAAATTTTTACAATGTGCTATCACTTAGAATTTCGCAAATTGACTTTCTAAGGCCTAACTAGGCTCCAATCTGTTAGAAAATCGAAACAAATCTCTGGGCAAACGATTTTAAGTATCCCGCACGATCTCGAATTCATCGCTTCTTTCATCTCAACAACATTTCGCTCGCATTTTTGCCTCGGAGCCAATGACATTACGCGAAATCGATCACGTGTCATTTTTTGCACAGCATGCGCATACATTTTTCGCCGGTGAATCCATCGGGAGACTCCCGGTTGGAATCTCAAGTGTAAATTTTCCTTAGTTAGCCTTCGTATTTCGCAACCACTGTCCTGCCTTGAATATTTTTGCTAGCTGCGGGCAGTGCTTCTGTAGTATTATCTGTTTATTGATATAAAAGTTTTCATTGATTGAAACAATTGGTTATGTTAATCATGTATCGATGCTTTAATATTAATGCAGGTAGATTTCGGTCGACCAACACTCTTGTTATTCTAATATTTCAGAATGCTGTTGAAAAAGTCTGCCATTGCGAATGAAAGTCGCTTGGTAATCAAAAGCTTAGTTTAGGACCAGTTTAAATCTTTTAGTCTTGACCGGTTTGACCGATTCGTGCACTCCTATCCACTTGATGTAGTTTCAGATTCTCCCGCATGGAGTCCGTTATTTGTAAGTTGTTTTTCAAAGTTTCGTTGTTCTTCAAGGTTTGGATCTTTTCTTCTTTTAGTCCTGTAAATCTCTCGCTGTTTTTCGATATTTTGATGCATGACATGACAATATCAGTAGCAGCTTATAATTTGTAGCCTCTACACAGACGTTTTATTTTCTTTTCGTTCATTTCGAGCGGTTGAATTTGCTGTTCGCTTGTCCTCAAGCCATACTAAGACAGAATTTTTGCATTCATACAAAAGAAAATCATCTTCATGAGGCCGGACTTAAAAAACGGTGCACATTAAAGATATATATAAGCAGAAAGAAATAATAAACTGAAGTGACTAACTACCGAGAGGGACTTTTTGATGCGAGCCCTGAACTGTCGAAGCTTGTCGACTAATATTTATCGACGAGAAGGCTTTTCGATGATCGACTGTTGAAACGACCTGGATAATTTCATACTTTTCTAATCTGTGCCGTCAAAGTTTCCGTTTCCTCAAACCTTTCTTCAGCAAAAATTAAGATAAAATACAATACAATTAAAGACACTAAAAGCAACTGAAATTTCTTACCTCCGTTCACTTGAACTGCATGCTGTCACGCTTACCCTTCACTTGAACTACATGCGGGCGGGCAAGCTTACCACAGGACACCGAAGCTCGGTGAATAATTACCGCATATGGCCATATAGTATGTGTGAAATTCACTGATGTGGTTATACGAGATTATCGCTGTAAACAATGTCCAGTAGGAGACTAGAATCCAAAACAATAATAACAACAAAACAACTAATGTATTTTCTTATGGACTGCGCTTAACGCATTGTTCTTTTCATGTTGGGAGTTTACACATGCGTATATGCTTTTTCGGTTGCATCTCATTAGGAGGGGGACATGGGGGTTTACGGACGGTATTGCGGTATTGGGCTTTTTTTCATGCGGTATTTCGGTAATTTTGATTTTAACGTGCGGTATTGCGGTATCATCTAGCTCTGCGGTATGCGGTTTTTCATCATTTTGGCTGACGGTATTCGGTGAGATAAGATTGTTCACGGTATTTCGGTACCGTTTATTTGCGCTTTCCTTTCGATACAATACGCAAAACAAAACACAGTAGGACATAAAGGTCAATAAAAGTTAATATTTAGAAGTCTAGAGACATAACGGTAAATGATTAAACCATTATGGGTCATTTTGTGACAGTTAATGGTCAATAATATACAATGTGATTGTTGTTGCATCCAATGACAATGAGTCGCCTTGTTAGAAATTATTGCGTCATTGTGGCGGGAAAACCCGTCACGTGATCTGAAAAACTGAGCTTTTTGTTAGAACTGTGTAGTCGTTCGGAGATGTTGAGCTGAACAAGTGTGTGGATTGAGTTTAGATCATCAAGTTTTGCGCGCATTGATGTCGATGAATCCTTTAAGTGTAGAACAGAGTACAGAATTCTAAAATATGAACATGTGAAGAAATATGCTTTAATGGAGTGAAGAATAAAAGCTACAGAGAACTGATTATATATACAACATTTGGTTACATGGTCCTTCGCAGTCGCCGGATCGGCGAAACAAGTTTAATCAATTAATCGTCAAGATCAGGATTACAGTACAAGAAGAAAAGAATGGACAACGAAAAAGCAAAGAGAATTAGAAATGCCCACAGAGCTTTTGTGGAGAAAACGATGGAAGGTGCGACGAGGATTTTAGTCCAGCAAACTGCCGATCACGTGGAAGATTCATCAAGGGAAAAACTTATGGGACTGAAATTCACCCTCAATGAAAGACTAGAAACTATCCAAAAGCTGGACGAAACAATTCTGGAAAACAGTAAGGGGAGAGACATTGAGAAAGAAGTCGAGGATTGTGGTGAGTTTTGTGCAAAAGTTTACCGTATTTTGGCTAGAATTGACTTGAGTTTAGAGGATGCTAAAAATAGCGCACACGTGGGAACTTCACCAAGCTTCAGTCAAATTAATAACAATGTCAAAAGCAATGAGGGCGCGAAAGTGAAGCTACCTAAACTAGAACTAAAGTCATTTTCAGGCAACTACGAGGAATGGCAGAGTTTCTGGGACACTTTCGAATCTGCGGTTAACAGAAACACTGACATTTCAAGAATCCAAAAATTCACCTATTTGAAGAGTTGTGTCACAGGCGCAGCCGAATCTGCAATTACTGGGTTGCCTCTCACTGAAGATAATTACGAAACTGCCATTGATATACTTAGAGATAGATTTGGTAAACCACAGCTGTTGATTTCTAACCACATGGACGCTTTGTTGAAATTGCCAGTAGTCAGTTCAGTGCATGAAACGAAGAAACTTCGTGATTTGTATGACAAGATTGAGATAAACATTCGAAGTTTGAAGGCACTAGGTGTCGAATCAGAGTCCTTTGGAAATTTATTAGTTCCAGTTGTAATGGAGAAAATTCCCTCTGAGTTGAGATTAATCATCAGTCGCAAGTTTGGCAGTAAAGAAACTTGGGACCTTGATGTCCTGTTATGCACCAGTCAATTGAAACCCCCACCCCCCGGGTCCCGGGAAAGGGTGGGGGATTTGACATAGGCTCTGGTCAAAAGGCATCAATATCCCTACCCCCTGAGGCTGGAGTTCAGATCAAACGCCACTACCCCTGGGGCAAGAAAGCTGATACTATCAAAAGTTCTAAGAAAAGAACGTGCAAGACCTACATTTACATGGGAAAATTTAATAATGTTCTTCTTCCAGGTTTGTGCAGCTTTGATTAAAATGCTAATCACACTCTCATACAGTTTGTTCAACTATTAAACGAAGGAAAAGCATGCTGTATTTCATTATTGGTCATGACCATCTCATTACATGTATTTAATAGACTGCAAATTAGTGAAATTTGAAATACACTGTATATATTATCACACAAACTCCGTTTATTTGGCTCAAGTTCAGTTTTTTAGAAATTTAATACCTTAAACTGTCTACTGAGGTGAATTCTCCATGGCTGCAACCTTGCACTGTGCGCAAATCCACTCTCCACTTGGTGCTGTTGAAAGCCCCACACACTGAAAATGGAACCACTCTATGGGACAGTCTTTATGTTCACAGGCAATCATGTCTCCACACTCTGGCCCTCCACAAATACACCACGAGTCAGGGGTGTCAACAGCTGCTTTACTAGACTTCTTCTTGAGAGAGTTCTCTTTTCTTTTTGCAGAAGCTTTCTGGGCACCTGCTTGGCGATGTTTCCTCACATCACTTAGGTGTCTTACCCACATCTCAACTTCATCGGTACGGAGTAAGGTTTGCTTTGCTAGTTTCTCTATCTCATCGGACGTCAGTTCCAGACATTCCTTTTGTTTTTTGTCAAAGGCATCTTTTATCACAGTACTTGGAGGAGAAATGGAGGCTTTGCTCAAATTGCAGTTATCCACTGCTAGCACCTCTTCTGGTCCCTTGTAGTGTCCACTACAAATACCACTGCACTTGTCACATTCCTTGGCTCCCCAAGGTCGTTTAGGGTCTGGTACTGGAAATGGCAGGTACTGAATACTTGGCCCTCCTGGGAACCATAATGAATCATTGGCTGGTTTTCCGTTCTTGCAAACTGGATGGATGCAACCCTCCTTGTAACAGGCTTTGAGAGCAAACACATACCCACTTGGAAGGTTTGGTACCATGTGCTGGTTCCGTAAGTTCCAAACCTGTTCAAAGTAATGATATTGATTTGGCTCCTTCTTCTTGAGTTCGGCCTTAGCTGCTTTGGTTCCCCTCAAATACACAAGTAAATTCTGTCTCTGATCTTTCAGCTCTGTTGCATGCTTATCTGTGGCACCTCTGTACATTTTTATTACAGATGAACCAAATGGTATGTCATTGACTCTATCCAAATACACCTGCAGTGCTGCTTCCATGTTTTCGTGTAATCTATCCTGAGATACTCCTCCCGTTTCAGTTTCGGCAGATCCACACAATGTCGACGGTATAAAGAGATTAGCATGCGCTCGGCCAACAACACCATTCTGCAGCTCTACAAGATTGTAACAGCTCGCACCACTGTTCCTTGTTGTGACCAGTGTCAATTCCCTTCCTTCTTTTAGATGCCATTCGGTCCATCGAAACTGTACCTCCACATGACTTGGGCCCTCATCGGCTCCCCCATCAACTCTAATACAATCAATGTTCTTTCCTTCAAAACACACATCCATTTCTGCTTTTTCTTTCAAACAGTACAAGTCAGCAAGATGCTGTGTTGCTGTTTTCTCGTGTAGAACGCCAGGTGCTTTGACAATCCCAACAGACACTTGACCAGTGGTTTCCGTCTTCATGAATAAGTAAGATGATGTTTGAAGTTGACCTCCGTGTTTGCTTACATAGTCAGAATGTGACGTGAGTTCTGGCTTTCCTTCCAAGCAGACAGCTTTATGGTTCTTATGTGTGTAAGTACTATCCAGACGGAATCCTGCTTGGTCGTCTCTATTGAGAATCATTTTATCTGAACCGTCTTTTAGCTGAAGCATATCAAGGCCCTTGTAAAAGCAGTATGACCAACGGCTATCGGGATTGAATTTGACATCAAAACCTTTACGTGCTCTTCTGCAAGTTATTGCTGCAACACCCTGGTAACGCTGAGCCGAAATCCTTCTCTTGTTCCTCACGGCACACAACTGAACAACGGTACCATACGATATCGATATGCCATACTCCTTTTGTAGATGCTCTTGCATCCTTTTGTAAGTTACTTTAGGCCCTGTAGAATTCTTATTACTCGCGAAAGTAAAAACTCCAGTTCTTCGCCACTGGTCTGCACCAACCCGGTGTTTCTGAACAAAGTCTTCCATTTTTTTTCCTATATCAGGGTACTTTGTCACAATGGTAGACACTTTCTTTGGAATCTTGCGTTTAAGAAGGGCTTCTTTAGCTATAAGCTTTGAAGTTTCCCTTTTAGCAGCCATCTTGATTTTTTTTCTTTCTTGTTGCACTTTTTCTTTTGCTTCATCAGAACAAATATCATTGATTTCACACCAGTCTCCATCATCAGATTCACTGTCAGTCTCAAATATGGCGTTGCCTAGAGATTGTTTCCGCTGAATCTCTAAATATGCCTGTCTACTAATTTCGATCAATTGCTCTTCTGCTGTTGAAAGATCACTATAGGGGATGAAATCAGCAAAGTCAACAAGTATTTGATTTAAAACTTCAGGGTTATCTGTTGGTAACATGTTTTTTAGCTCAGCCACAAATGTAAACCAGTTAAGATTGTTTTCTCTTAGTATTAACAACAGTGTTTCTCTTGAAGGTGCTGGATTTACAGTTGGATTTTTCAGTATGTCCGTGTCATCTGGATCAAACATACCCCTGTCTGATGTTCCTTTTTCCTTTGATACTGCATTTTCTTGTGCAACCTTAACAAAAGAACTCCCATGGTCTGAGCTGTCTGTATCATGTTGTCCTTTATTGGAATGCAGCTGATCACTTAATGGAAACTCTTCTTCATCTTCTGTTGCATCTTCTGACGAAATCCATTGAACATCTTGAACTTCGCCAAGGTCAGTACTTTCATCCTCTGAATCACTGGATTCGTAGTCAAAGCCAATGGTGCGCAAAAGTGCCTTTTCCTTGACTCGTGCAAGCTCTGCCACTGTTTGTTTGATTTCACTTGCCCTTCTAAGGGTCTCTTCGATTTTCCTTTGTTTTTCGCCGAGATTTTGAACTCCATATCGCTTCCGAGCTTCTTTAGCGCTAAGCTCAGAACAAGCAGTCATTTTTAGTAGCAGACGATCTGTTTCAGTGGTTGCTAGTTCACATAAGGCGTTTATTTTTTGTCTAGATGGAAGCTTTTCTCTGACATTTGCTTTCTTCGAATGCAAGAACTGTCTCATTATGACCACAAATCTTTGTGCATCAACTCCAGGTTGGAATTCTGTAGCATACAGTCTTTTTGATCCTGGGCCTTCAGGTGCAATTTCCATGACAATAAGTGGCAGCTGCATTAGCAGCCTTACCGCCTTTGAACTTATATACTTGACCTTTGGAAAGTGTTTGATAAAAAATGCCTTCAGTTCAACAATTCCATTATTTATGACATCGTGGGCAAACGAAATCAGTCCCTCGCACTGTGAACAAACTTGTAATTCTGAACAATGTTTCCTAGAGCAAAATTCTCTCCTTGCAACAGCAACTTCTTCAAGTGTCATATCATTAATTAACGCAACATATAAACCATCGTCAACTTTGTATTTAGACACATCCGATAAACAAGAAGAAAGATGTGACACATATCGTGTATAAATGTCACTCCTAGGAGCGTCTTTATCTACAAAAAATGAGCCTTGCTCCCACTATCAGCACTCCTTGTGCCATTATTGTTGTCTCCTTGTGACTCATTTTCTGGTGTATCATTCTCTCTAGGTTTATCTCCAGAATGCTTGGCGACTTCATCAGAAACCCTTGACGACTGTGTTTCCTCCTGATTAGTACAGGTAGCTTTAGTTGAATTTCCTCTGGCTGTACCTGCTTCCTTACTCAATGGTTCTGCTGGTGTAACTGACTTTCCCCAGAAAGATGTCAATGTCTTAGTTGAACTACTCGAAGACGATGACCCGTCAGAAGACGAGGAACTGGTTGACTGCTTATCTTTGTACCATTTGGCTTTTGCCTGTTTTTTCTGGATAAGCAACACCTCTTCTTCATGCTTTCTTTTTTCTTTTCGCAGCTTGGTGATCTCCTCTTCTACCGCAGAGGCTCGCATGTACTGTTTAAGTTGCTCATCTCTTGCTCTCTGTTGTTGCAAAAGTCGTATTCTATCCGCGAGGCTAGCTATATCATCTGTGAGTTCTTCAACCTTCTTAGTACGTAAGTGCTCAGACATTTTCACTTTCTTGCTACTGCTACCATGCTCCATTGATCCTGTTCCAAACAATTTTGATCTTGATCTTTTCTTGCTGTAATTGTAGCCGTCATTATCAAGTTTTTTACGACAAAGTTCTATAAGGTTCTGTTTGTCATCTAACAGAGTGGGATTTTCAATGCACAATTCAAAGGCATTCGCATTCATTCGTTGATGGTATGTTCTTGAGCTTTTGGCATACAGCACACTTCTCTTCCTGATATCTTCAACATTCAACTCGACGGTCACTTTGTTAGAGTCTGCTAAAGAAGGCTCATTCTAGAGAACAATAATGGAAGCCAAGTAACATAAATATATTGTCTGTGGTCTTATTCACACTAGAAAGGTTTTGTTTATAATTATTTCTTTCAGATTTCAGTTTCATGGGTGACTGGATGTCACTGCATTTTAAAGAGCAACTTAACCCTTTAACACCTGTTTACGTCAGCTGACGTAAAAAGTTCATAAAATTGTTAATATTTGGTCTATTTCAATGAAATTTTGCCACAAAAATGGTCTTGGAAAGATCAGTTCATTTCCAGAATAAAATTGTACCCCTCTAGTATCTATGACATGGTTGACCACCCCTGGAACTTTTGACAATTTTTTGTTTTACACATTTGCAGTGTGAGACATAACTCATGTTACTCTATTAACTGAGAGCTGCAAAATAAGCTATAGTTTGGGGGTATACCTAGTATGTCTGAAAATTGAGGCATTTCTGAACTTTTTGACTTTGACATTTTCAGCCCGTTTATGTCAAAGCCATGATTTACTTCTCCAATTTTGATATGAAATAAGGACTGCACTGGTCAAGACCTTTCAAATGGTATATCATACATTGCCATTTAGGTTTTATTTACGAGTTTGCAAAAAGGGGTAGAAAAACTCAGGAGTGAAAGGGTTAAACTGAATTTCATTAATAAAATTTAATTTTAAAAGCACAAACCAACAATATTCTAGCAATTTGAAAATAAAAATAGTCAACTAATAGGTTCTCACAAAAAGCTGGGAGAATAGGTTGTTACAGCACACATGTCAATGTAGCAACAACTACTAAATGCAGTCAAAAATCTACGACCCAGACTAGAACTGAAAATAAGGTCCAGATAATTGAAGTGTCATGTATGAATACTAATTTAAAGTGCCACTACGATGAAAATTTTTGTATTTCTTTTTCGCTTTTTTTAGTGCAAATGTATTTAATAGGTTTAGACAAATGCGAATTGCTATAAATTAGATTGATATATTCTTACACAGCCCAGAAATAGCTGACTGAAAACCCACGAAAATCACGTAAAATCCGTCCGCCATTACTCCGTTCATAAATCCGAGCCCACGTTCTACTGGTTTGCGATCTGGTACACTTGACTTGATTTGTGACGTAAATGACTCAACACGTCATGATTATTATTCCCTCCGGGACACAGACAACAAAGCCAAACGGCACGTGTTGAGTGACGTGTTGAGTCTTTGACGTCACAAAATCTTTAGGAAAACTCGATCCAACTCTCAGGGTTCGGTCCCGGTCATTTTTTAATTGAGTAATGGCGGCAAGCCGAATTCGAAATGTAAAGTTAAAATAATGGCACTTCCCGTACGAGTTTTGACTTGAAACTTTGCAAGGTAAGAAACAAGTACTTATATTTTCAAAATATGAAAAGAACAGAAAATGTATATTTTTGATCATAGTACCACTTTAACAAATTAGAACAAAATTCTAAAATTCTAATATGTTATACATTTTAATATTTTAATTTCTGGCTAAAAACTCAATTTCCAGTTCAGGAAATGTTTTGTTTCTGCAAATGGTACCAGATGAGTGTATACATTCTTTGTACTTCTAGTGGTCCTCTGGGCCCCCACCCCTGCTTCTTGGAAATTTCCATTACCACCCACGGAGGAGATATGAATATTTTTGTTGGAAAACCAAATTTTAATTGCATAGTTCCTACCTCTAAAGCAGGCCCAATTGAAACTGCTCCATCTTTCATCAATAAGGTTGTCTGTTTTGAACCACTACCAGAACAGTTCCCTGAGGGTGAAAAATAATTATTATATATTGTATTTAGGATGCAAGGCTGTTGCCTAGCAGGTTTCCGGTAGTCTGGGACACCCAAGGTACTGTTTTTGGTGCCCAGTAAATGTTTTTCCTAACATTTAACTTTTCTCAGGCTGGGCTCATAACTTCTCAGTTTTTGGCCTTGTGGGCTCCTTTAAATTTTTCTAAGGCAGAAGCCTTGAAATTTATTCACAAAATTCACAATATGAACACTATAATTGGAGTATCAAAAGATTCAACTTCATTTTTCTTATTTAAAATTAAAGTAAATATTCAAGACATACTGTCAGAAGAACAGCTTCTTTAGTAGACAAGTATTAAAATATTTGGTCATTGTAATATATATTCTTAGTCAATTATAGTACTTCATTTATAAGGTATCTGCACCTTAAAGTAAATGTGATGCACAATTTGCTATCACATGTGAAATATAGACCACATTTTTTCAGATTTTTGTTTTATCCTACTATTATTTGGCAAGAATAATAATCAAACAAATGACAAGTTTGTTTACCTTTAACACTTCCCTTCTCATTTCTTGTTGTGTGCAGGGAATCTTTGGGCTGTGCAAAAAAAAAAAGCAAAAACAATTAGGGTTTGCAAACAGATCAGTTCCAAAAACTTTTTCAAAAACTAAAGTATTATAAACATAAATCAGTGCAGACATACCTGATCGACGGATGTAGGTTGTGAAACATTTGGAGGTGGCTTCGACTGCAAAACATGCACTTGGATTTTATCCTTGTGTTCAATGTTTTGAACGGTAACATCGACCCACTCCCCCCAGTCTTCTTCATACTTTTGGAAAATTATCCGTGCTTCACTGTCCAGGCTAAAACACTCTTTAACTTTTACAGCAACATCTTCATTTTGATGAAGGTCAAGAACCTTACGGCTTTCTTCGTATTGAAATAAAACCTGTAGGAAATCAAAGAAGAGAACAGCTCATGACCTGACCTTTCCGCATCATTACCCATGCATACCATTTGAATTTCAATGGAAATTAAATGTAAATAATACATCCAAACAATAGAAAACAAATTACTTGATTCAGATTGAATATCAATTGCAGTGGATGGTAAAGTAAAAGCATGATATGCGTGGATTCAAACCACTGTTACGTACCTTTCTTTCGCCTTCCGCCATCTTGGAAGTTCCATGTGAAGTACTAGTGCCCAGTTCCACTCTTGCCCGAGGTGGGGACGGGAACCGCGGTCGAAAACAGTCAAATGCACCACCCCCAGGGGACAGCTTGTTGTTCAAAAGTGATTCGATGCCCCTATTTTCCCCCACCCTTCCCCGGGACCTGGGGGGTGGGGGTTTCAATTGACTGGTGCATTAAATGCACTGAAATCTGAGTTGGAGGCAAGAGAAAGGTGTAATGCAGTGAAAACAAGTAGTCCAACCAATTCTAACCCTAGATTTGACCAGCATAAGGGAAGATTCAAACAGCCCCTTTCCTCATCTGCACTTTATGCGGGCAGTGAAGAGTGTACTCTGCAATGTGTCTTTTGCAAGAAAAATCACAAGTCCATCACCTGTAGTACCATTACTGAACCAAAGGCTAGAAGAACTATACTGAGACGAAGTGGCAGGTGTTTTGTTTGCTTGAAAGCAGGGCATATTGCACCGGGTTGTCAGTCAAGGGCCAAATGTTTTAATTGTGGAGCTAGACATCATGTGACTATCTGTGAAAACCCTAAGAAGCCTGTCCAACCTAGTAGTTCAGGAGCTGAATTAGCATCACTTAGTAGATCTGAAACTTCCCGGGAGAGATCCAGAGATGTTGGAACATCAACAATGCATGTTGGCAGCAATAATAACTCTATACTGTTGCAGACTGCCCAAGCCTTTGTTTCTAGACCAGATAATCAAGAAACTGGAATGTATACTCAAGTCATTTTTGACTCTTGTAGCCAGAGATCTTATATAACCTGCAAGACACGTGAGCAGTTAAAATTACCTACTGTTGGTAAGGAAACCTTGCTAATCAAAACATTTGGTGACAATTCAGCATCTGTAAAGGAATGTGACATTGTGCAATTGTGCATCAGAACAATAGATGGAATGAGTGTGTACGTCACTGCTTACGTTGTACCAGTAATATGCAGTCCAGTATCGAACCAAGAAATTCAAAGTGCAGTAGAATGCTATCCATACCTTCAAGGGCTACAGCTTGCATGTGGAGCTGTTAATGGAACAGTTAGTGTTGACTTACTAATAGGAGCAGATCACTACTGGTCTTTCTTTACTGGAGGAATAATCAAGGGAGATCCTTCTGGACCTGTAGCTCTTAAGACCAAGTTGGGATGGGTACTGTCAGGACCAGCTGCAGTTCCAGCATTGACAGAGTCATGCACAGTTAACCTAAGTGCTACACATGTTTTGAAAATTGAGTCAGCTGACATCAGCCATGTGCAAGATGATTTGCAGAAATTTTGGGACTTGGAAACCTTAGGCATAAGGGACACTGAAACTTCAGTTCATGACAAGTTTTCAAATGAGATAAGATTCACTGGTGAAAGATACCAAGTCGAGCTACCATTCAAGAATAATCATCCTATGCTGTCAGATAATTATGCAAATGCATCACGAAGGTTGGCAACTGTGATTAAGAAGCTTAAGACCCAACCAGAAATACTGGAACAATATGATCAAGTGATTAAGGAGCAATTAGAAAGTGGAGTAGTTGAAGAAGTGCGGCAAGATCAAGTCCTAGAACCTGGAAATGTGCACTATCTCCCACACAGGGGAGTTGTGAGACTTGACAGAGATACAACAAAAGTTAGAGTTGTATACGATGCCTCATCCAAGGTGTTTGGACCAAGCTTAAATGACTGTCTGCATGTCGGACCTTCATTAAATCCTCTTCTACTGGACATTTTGCTGAGATT
>OZ037779.1:52126294-52166294 GCA_964035525.1 Porites cylindrica | reverse complement strand
ACACAAGTCAATATTGAGCAAGATAATATTTTTTAAGTGCCTTTTTGAACAGGATTTTCGATGATTTATTGCGAATAGAAAGGAGGAGATCGTTCCAATAGTATTTTCCAATGACGGTAGGGAAAAACTTTCGAATATTAATTCTTGAGTGGGGAATGTGTAATTGCTGAGCAGATGCAATTTATCCATGATCGTAGTTTTTCTACATTGATATTCACAATTAAAAATCTTTAACCAAATTGGCGGGGTAGGCAAACATAACATTGCTGGTTTCTAATTTAAGACTTGTTTGTCGGGTGCCATGTTTCCAAGTATAACCATGAATTGTATAGACGTGTGATTTACAATGATCAAGAAACAGCCTTTCCTTTGCGAGTTTGTCAAGGAAAGTTACCCCCGGGCCATAACGGCAAAATCTTTACTCCAGTACTGATATTTCTCGTATTCATGGTTATAAGCGTTCGAAACAAGGATATTTTGCAGAGACTGGTCATATCTGTGGCAGCCTCCAAACCTGTTTCGAGGAAACTTAAACCCACAAAATAATTTTGAACCGGGCGGTGCGATACAGTCCTTTTTGAGGGCGCAAATCACAACCCATTTCATTATATGCCTTTGTACTTCATCCTTGTTTATGTAAACCACTGCACTGGCCTGAAGCATGTCCTTAACTGCGCCTTCCTTTATCATCGTAAAGTATTCAAGCATGCCCGGTTGAGTAGCTGCTACTATAGAGTGATGGGTTGAGTCGAGATAAAACACTGCGCCTGTATTGTGTTGGGACATAAGTTCTTTTACATTATTGGTTAGGTTTCCTAAGAATTTGACAGATGAATCAAACCACATTGTTCCATCAAATTCAGAAAGCATTTCTTGAATTATCAACGGTTTCCAGGCATAATTTTGCAGGTTACGAACGTGTTCAGGATACGCATTAAAGTTGAATTTTCTGTACACTAGGTCAGGCATGTTTTTAACTTCATTGATCTGCTCATCGCTTAGTCCAAGATCGTAGAAAAAACATTTCGTTCCAGGGAAACTCTTTCTAAAATCTTCCATGTGAGGCTTGAATTCGCCGAAGTGGTTACTCGAACACGCGGTCACAGGAGTCACGAGATCAAAAAATGGCGTCTTGGCATCAATGGACTCGATTGGCTTTAGCTTGAATGTTTCATCCCGAAGAACTCTTCTTATTACAGCTAGAGTTGAATTATCAAAGTTGAACTCTTTTCCAGTTATGGAAGAGTTAAGTCTAGAAACATAATGGCCGATTTGGAGACGTTCATCACCAGGAATTTCCGTAGTTACAATGTCTTCAGTGCTGGTAGCAACACTTTCCGTGGCGTTTACAGTGCTCGCTCCACCATGATGTTGACCGGCCTGAAGTTTGGATGAATAAGGAGTTGTGCAGCGTGACTTGAATGTCAAGTAACCAAAGAATGAACCAATCAAGATGGCAGGAAGCCAAACGTACCTCCTGCTTAAGTTCATTCTAGCTTGAGTAAGGCTTTAAGGAAGAATTTTATCTACAAGATATAAATGGACACAAATAAACAGTCAGGAAGGTGTCTCTTGACATCACACAAAATAATATAACCAACTCAAAGCAAGTTTCAGGCCGTTGTGGTGTAGCAGCACTCGCCCTTCATAAACAACGCTTTGCACTAATGACGTCACAAATTTCTGGTCCTTGCTGTGACTCAGACATTGAACCTGACCAGTATAAGAGTTTTGTCAGGGGCACCCAACTAGAATATAGTTCAAAAGCACTTAAACACAGCATTGTTAAACGTATTTTAGTATTTACATGTAAACGGTAGATAAAAAAGGCATATATTTATCCCCTAAAAATTTTTCATCTGTTCGGATTTCCTAGCTGAAAGTCTAGTGATCCGAAAATTATAGGGATCAAAACTTACCTTTTCAAAAATTCCAGCCAGAAAAAGGGCTCCCGAAAATTCTAGGTGACCTTTTTAGGGTAAAAATCCGTTAAAAATATGCAATTATACCATTTTTAAGATGTTCGAAAATCCTAGGAGAGGCAGGCAAGCAAGAAATTTTACAACAAATGTTCCGAAAATTCTAGATCTGTATGGGAAAGGCACGTTCGCCAATGAATTTTGTCGTCTCTGAAGATTTTTACGACCGTCAAATGAAACAAAATCCAGCTTGGTTTGCATAACATATATCCTGAAATAATCAACGTGTGCCAAGACAACTTTAAACTTGGAAAAAACTGTACAGATGAGTGACTTTATTTCTTATGCGGTGTCATTATTACTGCGGGCGAAATTAAGTTATAACGGCACTTAACTAAGAAATACATGGAGAGCAGGGCTTCAAAGCTGTTCATAAAACGGTGCATTTGGTAAAATTTACAGGCAACGGTTGCCTAATTTTTTTTTTTCGAGTGCTTATATTGTGCTACTTGGTACTACAGGATATAAACAACAACAACTTTATTGATTTACTCGACATGAAGATTTCAGTACCAAAACAGTCAATACAATGACAAATGAAACAAAATAAAATAAAAGTTAAGTAAGTTAAAAAGGGACAACGACTGTATATTGAATATTATCATAAAAGAAAAATTACTTGTCTGTGTACGACTTCTACGCTACTCGTATGGTAAGAAAGTTTAATTAGAGTTCGGATTTATAACAATTAAGAATATTTTCAATATAATAGGCACTAAGATTTATGATGTTTTCATCGCACATAGACATAATATATAAAAATAGTGCCTTGCAAGACATATTCGTAAAATTACTGTTTATCAAGTATAGGCTCTTCAAGAAGATACCCCTTATATGAGAAAGTGATGAGTGAATACATTTCAACAAATAGTGGAATTCATCGCCTATTTCGGATCTATTACAAAGGTGGCAAAGCCTCTCAACTCTGGGTATCTTCTTGTATCGCCCAGATTCAATAGGTAGCAAGTGACAAGAAATCCGCATTTTGGTTACTGCCACTCTTGTCTCAACGTTCTTTATTGAATCAAGATAAGACTGAAATCTGACTTCGTTTTTCAGTTCACTATACAGACTTATTTCCAACTGAGGAGTCGAATTTATCCTTGTTCAAGTTTTTCGACCAATATTCCTGGTATTCTTTAAACAAATTTCTTTTAAACATTCTAACCAGGTGAGGAATTGTCCTGTGGTCAAGATGTGGCAGATTTGAAGTATAACCACTTAATGTAATAGGTGCCTTACAGTAGTAAACCATGTTTATTTAAATGGATGTTTATCTGTAGGGCGCTATTTAAAATTTGGTTATTTGTAAGGTAAGTGACCTAAAGAAGTACTTAAAAATTAAAATTGAAATTGTAAATTGCTTTTTTACCCACGAAGCACTTAAGAGTTCATATGAACTCGTCTAAACGTGTCCGTGCGTTCCAGATCGAATTGGAATTTGGAAGTGTTGTTGGTTTTTGAGGAGAGGGGAAAACCGGACTACCCGGGGAAAAATCTCTCGGAGCAAGGGAGAGAACCAACAACAAACTCAACCCACGTATGGCGTCGACGCCGGGATTTAAACCCGGGCCGCTTTGGTGGAAGGCGAGTGCTCTTACCAATGGACCACCCTTGCTCCCCTAGTGTAAATAATAAGATGAAGAGGAAAACGTCCGAGTTCCCCCTTTACAGCAAGGTTACTTCCTTTAGAGTGAACCCGTAAGGCCATTTTGCAAACCTCGTTCTGCATTTTCTGTATGGTACCTAACTGGCCGTACAACAACAGAACAAACTTAATGTACAATTTCCGGTTTGTCAGTAATGTTGGTGTTCTTTTCAGCTTAGAAATCCCGCCACAGGCTTGCGAAAAGCGAATACAAACCCGATTTTCGCCTTAGCAATTTCGGTTTTGGAGTATTACACAGCCAGAAATGTTATGTCATGTTTCGGTGCATCGAGTGCTGTACCCTGGGTACCAGAGGTTTTTCTCGCGTGCGGCGGGAATTTTCGGTGTTGGCCGAAGGCCGACACATCTTCGGCCGTGGGCCGAAGCCACGAGTTTCGCGCGGGTCACTATAAAGACTTGACAGAAACCGGAAACCGCGCTAGAAAAGTCTCTGGCACCCAGGGTACAAGTGCTGTCTAACTAAGACAGAATTAGGGATCAGATTTCAGTAGCCTTAATTGATCAGGTCCCCTTATTTGAGTTAGTTGGACCTGTTTTTGCTCCCTGGCCTTTACATATTAGAATAAAGCCCAAAATATTTTTAAAACGCTCATTGCGAATTTTATGAACAATTCTCATGTCGGAAACGCATGTTGCTCATACAAAGCCTTTGAGCAAAATGCCAAGTTTTTTTATGAGCCACGCGGAGAGTCTAAGATGACAAAACCTATTTTTGGCAATATTGCCAGCCTGGGTTGAAGGCGTCGACACCACACGTGGTTTCAGTTTGCTGCTGGTTCTCTTCGTTGCTATAAGAGGGTTTTCCCAGGGTTAACTTTGGATCTATTGCTTTTGTCAAAAACCTCCACTCCCAAATTCCAAATCGATCTGAAAAGAACCCTTCAAAAGAGATTTAGGAATTCTTAGGAATATCCTAGGAATCCCTGAGAATAAAATGTGTGAATTTTGACCTTGGAATTACTAGGGCTGCTTGTATATACCTATTGCAGCTTAGGCCAGTGACAAGACATGAAAAGCAAGTCCGACTCAACGTAATTCTCAGTTCTCGACTCCTTTCCTACACATCTGTAAATTATAAGATCTTTTGTTTTCACATACTCCCCACAATTTCCATTCATGCATTGTGGCCATTATTGAATCTAAATTTAAAGACATTGTAGTAAACTTCCACAAAAATCGCTTATAATTTTAGGAATTGCTAGGAACTCATGCCTAGGGATTAATAATTAAGACGAGGACTGCGGTTGGCATGTCAGCTAAACTTCTGTTTAATAAATGCCCTATTGCTGGTTTTCAGTGTCACGCCATTCAAAATAAATCAAAATAAAAATCAAAACCGTTCAATAGATAAAGTCCAGAATCTGGAAAATGAAAGGAGGTACATATGCAAAGACCCTCGCCAAGATTCAGGTCAAAGGAATATTTCGTATACGAGATATCCGAAGAAATGTTTTACCCAAACTTATAGAGATTTGTATGGAGACGCCACACTGGTGCTCACCTGGATGAGCTCCAACATGGCGGACGGAAACCCTACAGAAACATCTGTTACCGAGTTTTGCTACAAGAGCGTGAATTTATTCTTCGAGAAACTCATAAACATTAAAGCAATACTTCTTCTAATACACGAAATGTTTAGATAGCAAAATTTCCTGAAATAAGTCATGTTTTTAACCTACATGACAGCTCTCTTGGCCGTCATGTAAATGCCGCGTCACGCAAAAGTTTAGAAATTCAAGCGTACTCTATCACAAAACCAAGAACCCTAGTGAAACGAAAATTTGTATGAAAATTAGTTTTCAGCTGCTCTAATGCATCGTGAAAGTAAAATCTCGGCAGGATCGATAGTTTTTTAGTTTGAATTTTGAGTGACGTCATGTGTTAATGGCTTTGGCAAGAGCCATAATAGTCCTATTATGGCTCTTGGTTTGGATGAATGCGAACAATGCGAGTTCCAAATTGTGAAATAGTGATGGAAACTCAGCGGAAACTAATCCAGCAAAAATCAGTCCCTATCCATAAATGGTTTCAGCCTAAATGAACCAGGTATCTCGCCGTGGAAACAGACACAGGAAATAAAACTGCAAAGCACATTTTCTTGACTCAATTTACTTTAATTTGTTTATTTTTAGCTTTCGGTAATACAATGATCATTGCTGAATTCAAGCATAACATGCCGTCCAGAATTTCAAGATAAGCTTTGACCGTTATTGTTTGGAAAGGCTGGCCGCGAACTATAAAGTAGAAAGTGGTCGGTATCTTCGAAACTTTCAGTCCCATGTCTAAGTTTCTCACGCGGAGAATCTCATGGCTTTTCAATGTGCGTTCACTCAGAAAAAGTTAAGTGTATGCCAGCAGGGTCACGCGATATCTTGCAAAAGACTCCACTGTCCGCAAAATTTGGCTTTCCACAATTCTAAAATACCCACTAAATGGTTACAACTCGCTAATGGTAGGGCATTAATTTTCAGTTATTAAGGACAGTGCACTGAGATGAAATTAGTAGAAAGAGCTTTTTAACAGGTATTAAAAAGTGGAGCAGTATCCAGTCTACGCAACCTCGTTTGCAATGATGCCATATGGTATGACTCAGCAAAACAAGCTATTCTCATGGTAATTTTCAGTCCTTAATATACTTTTCCCCTTTGGACAACATTGCTAACCCTAACCCTAACCCTAACCCTAAACATTCCCCTCCATTTTTCTCATTACATGTCACAAATATTAATTTCTTATAAAACCGAATTTTTTTTCTCCACTTGATATGTACAAATACAAGGAAAGGAACTAAAGGAAACTCGTACAAGTAACTGAACACGCCGTCAATAATAGATTCGATGTGCGTGGAAGCTAGCTCTAACCGAGTCGAGATGAGCTTTTTGCCGTAGCAGTATACAAGTGATTGACGAATGTTGTAAAGAAAATTTTGAGTGTCTAATTTGATCTCAAAATATTGACTGTTTTGTTCTTGTTTTTGAAGGTTCGAATTGTTGGCGAATGTCACGCGAGTCTTCGAGCAAAGCGCTGTCGTCTCGCCTTTCATCATTAGCCACTCCTTTCTCTGAAATCTAAACTTACCTATTACTCGCTTGCAAAATGTTTTTAACATTTTTATCCTTATTCAAAGAGAAGAAAAGAGCTCCCGAAATAAGAATGCTTTCGAAGGTTTAAAATTTTTTTCCTCCGTGTCACGGGTCTTCGAGCTGGCAAAGCGCTGTCATCTCTACTCGTTACTAGATTCACCACTCCATGTTCTGAAATATAAACTTACCTATCACTCCCTTGCAAAATCCTTAAAACCTTTTCATCCTTACCCAAAGAGAGGAAAAGAGCTTCCGAATTAAGAATCTTTTTAAAGGTTTGTAATTTTCCGGCAAATCACGGGTTTTCAAGCGATGCGCTGTCGTCTTTGCGCGTACTTCTGCATTAGTCACTCTTTGTTCTGAAATCTAAACTGACTTACCTATCACTCGTTTTCAGAAATTCTTATAACTTTTTTATCCTTGTCCAAAAAGATGAAAAGAGCTCCCGAATTAAGATTGTCCGGAGTAACACAGTAAATCTTGCCGCAACATTTGCATATGGTTTAAGAAAGGTATTTAGAACTGAACGGCCGAAGGAAAAAATCGCCCCAGGCGAGTTTCATTTATTTAAATGAGATGACACGCATTCTTGTCCCCACAGTAGCTCGGTCGCAGCAAAAATATACTATACTTATTTCGTGTTTTCTTAATTTTAAGTTAAGGAAGTTTTATTTTATTTCAACTGGCCAATTTTTTTGGGCCAATTATCAGTCAATTGCTGACGCTATTGGCATCCTCGCTTAACGTTTTATGAGTGAATGCCAGAAGTCGAGATTCGCCACAAAGGAATCATTGTTATTACAGAGAATATAAAACAGTTGTAGAAATAAATTTCTAAAAAATACGATACAATCGACTTGCTAAGATTAACTAAGGAAAATATATACAATAAAAGCCTCTGTAAACGGGGATTAGTAAGTGCGGTGAAATTGTGGTTGCTGATGAATGTCACCAAGTTGGAAAGTTCGTTCTATTCAGTGTTGACAGAGCCGCGTTCAGGGGCACCCGAGGGCAATTTTCGGGAAAATATCTGTTCGGAAGACGATTTGAGATCTAGAATTTTCGGAGCGTTTGTTGTAAAATTTGTTGCTTGCCTGCCTCTCCTAGGATTTTCGAACATCTACAAAAATGGTATAATTACCCATTTTTAACGGATTTTTACCCTAGAAAATGCCACCTAGAATTTTCGGGAGCCTTTTCCTGGCTGAAATTTTCGAAAAGGTAAGTTTTGATCCCTATCATTTTCGGATCACTAGACTTTCAGCTAGGAAATCCGAACAGATGAAAAGTTTTTAGGGGATAAAAATATGCCTATATCTACCGTTTGAATACTGAAATACGTTTAACAATGCTATGTTAAGTGGTTTTGAACTACATCCTCGTTGGGTGCCCCTGCGCGTTCTCTCTTTTTTTTTGTCTAGACCGGAGTATCAGCAGTATTTTCAATGCTTTTGTAGTTTTTTGAAGTAGATATTACTTGAGTGATATTTATTTAGTATATTCAACAGGCAATGAAGCAAAACACAGTAGCTCATACAATAACATCAAAACAAAAACAAAAGGAGGTCATCTAATTTCTTTGCCACATTCCCGCTTTGTTGTGTTGGTAGTGAAAAATCCATGGCGCACGCTTGCGTTCTATTTCCAGTCCTCCCTTAACTGCACCGTCAATTATATCCCAATCCTCACCACCCCACGTGTCTTTGTTGAGGAATTTTTTTGAAAACCCTCCGAAGGATTCCCAATCCCTTTTGTACATTGCTATCGTGCCATAACTATAGTGATACCAGACGCCTACGGGCATATTGCTACTGCCACCACAATGCAGAAAGATGATTTGAGGAGCGTAGACTGTCTTTCCTTTGAAACAATGCTGAAATCAAAATGAGGTAATTGATTAGATAAAGGTGAAAGACCAATGGAGGACGATGTTAACCCGTTACTAAGTTAATTCTCCCGTACATCAGTAACTACCTTACAGTTTATTGTGACCCAAGAAAAGCCTCGTGTGCCAACTACTTTGCCGGAACATTAAACACTTTAGTTAAAGTGGTAGAGAAACTGGCAAGAAAAACTGTTATTTTATTTTTTGTTTAAGATGGTTCAAAGTCACTCTCCTCTGGCTATCCATAACGCCGTCTACAATTACCCGGATCAATTTGAAATGTGTGGTCTACTCTTCTATGAGCAAGGGTCCGCAATAGGGTTTTTAAATCCCACCATCCCGACCAAAATTTTCCCTTTATCCCGAAAACCCGAACGTTTTTATTGGCCAATCCCTTTTTAATTACGTTACGTCACAGCATGATGTCCAAATTAACAGTGTTGGGGGAAACCTTTTAAAACGCTTTCGAGGCGAAGACGTCAATTTCAGATTTATCCGGATTACATTATGGACGGTGTAGGCTTATATTGGCAGAAATCTTACCTTACGTATATCACTTATGGTCTGACTTCCAATATCAAGATGAAGATCCATAGTAACAACAATAGCGTCTGGATCATCAACCGATTTTATGGCCTCACTGAAAGACTTAGTCCTCGAATAGGGTGCAGGATTTATGATAAAATGATAATTCTTTAAGATGCTTCTTTGTAAAGCCTTTTTAATATCAATATCGGGGCTTCCAAAGTCATATATGACGACGTGCAAATGATCATCATTTGTTTCTTGCACGATCTTTTCAACGTTCTTTATAAAATGATGAACCCATCGACCCAGATTCTTAGCCGTGAGTATTAAATAGACATCCGCTGTCTTGTTCCACTGCAGAGCGTTAGGATAACATAAAAAAGAAGCGTCTTTTCCATAAGGGACAAAGACATATTCTGACAATAAGTAGTGTTTTCCATCGGTGATATTCTTAATAACAAGCTCAAGTAGATATCTCTTCCCTTTCTTGGGGTCGTGTTTCATCTCTACGCGCTTGATGGTGTTGAATGCGTATTTCCTGCAGTATAAAGAGAACTGTTAATCTATCAAGTACTGTCTTATGTGTTAAATAAACGCTTTTCACCGCGACATTGTTATTAAGGGGGCAGTCTGGGGGCAGTCTGGTTAAAACAACCTCGTCCCCAGGGCTTTTCCCTCAAAAAATGGGTGGTGCCCCACCCATTTTTTGAGGGAAAAGCCCTGGGGACGAGGTTGTGGTTAAAAGCATTATTTTTTGTATATTTCCCTCCTTTTTCTTAAATATTTAATGAATATTTGATCAAGAGCCATATTGGGAGTCCTTGGTTCAATTAGGTTTTGAGAATTTTTGGGTGATTTCTCCAGTGTTTTTCAGTAAAATATCAGAGGGAGGGATGTTTGAAATTTTGGAAAACCTTGGGAAATACTGTAAAATTCCGAAAATAAGCCCCTCCAAATATTAGCCCCCCAAACTCGTAACGCAAAAAACCCTCCGCTAAATCGCCCCTCCAAATATAAGCCCCCGGGGGAGTTAGCATTTCTTAGAACCCCCTCCCCCCCAAAAAATAATTGCGATTGTGCTGCCTTTCATTGTTGACAAAGCAGTATCCTTGTAAGACATTATCAACAAGCGACTCACCCTGCGTAACGTTTCTCAAGTGCAGCTGTGTATCTTTCGACTACCGAGCGAGCTTCTCGTTCTTCCAAAGGAAATTCAGCCAAAAATGCTGGTCCTCCTCTTCCCCTTGTTATTCCATAGACACTTGAATAGGGTAAAGTGTACGTTTTGTGGACATGTTTATAAACACCTTGATATTGTCTAAAACCGGCTACGTTTGCCGGATTAAGAAGATAACTGGGGTTGTAATCGCAAAAATTTAATGCGTTCCTCACTGCTGAGCTTTCTAAGTAAGTGATCCTCTCCGGTTTCATGTGTTCGCTTGCAAATTTAAGGCGTACTGATTCACAAGCAAGCACGTCAGGCAAATCGTCATCGTAAACTTTCATTTCAGCCATGTCACTGTCATTTTTGAACAGAGCAAAAAACTCCCCAGGGATAACTTCAAAGACATTTTTATCTGGTCTTTTCCAGGCAAGTTTTACTTGAGGGCCATTATCATTTCTAATTTCGCCCCGAGCATACACTATGTCTATATAATACGCATGTTGGGCTGACAACTTCAAACTTAAGTTAGAAGATTCTAGAGATTCATCTTTCGGAAGCCTGCCTGTTGGGTAGCCGTGTGCGATTTTCGCTCCCCCTTTCCAACTAATGCTTTTACTAAGCCAAACCTCCACAAATCCATTAGTTTCAACGGTGAAAAAATATTCGCCAGTCACATTGGGTCGAAGAAAACCCAGCAGTCGAAGGCCGGTAACTTGCTTTACATTTGAAGAGGTGTCAACATTGTCCACGATGGCTCGTCTGTCTGGTGCCTTGGGAAAGATTGGAAAATTGCAAAGTTTTTCGAGACTTTGTAGGCACCTCCCTTCCCATGTATGCTGATTCAAACCTTTAAAGAAGTAGTTTGTTTTCGTGTCGGTTTCAACTTCATTCACCAACAACTGTTCCGGGAGCGCCTTAGTACGCTGGCGACCAGAGAAAGAGAAAAGAACCAAAATTACATACAGGGCGGTGAGGCCAGCAGCTATCACAAATGACGTCTTAATACGAGTTATGCTCACAAATGATTTCTTAACGCGAGTCATACTCTCTACCGTCAGCAGGTTTTTCATAGGCACAGTCTGATGGTGCATTAAATCATTTATATTCATTTACCTGCTGCACTCTCTGACGTCACGAACGTGTTGTTTGCATATATATTTCCACAAAAGAATCATTAGTCCGTCACAACGGAAAAGCTTGGCTGCCTTTGACCATAATATATCAATGTCAGCTTTATTTGCAACTTACTTAAACTATGTGTTTTTAAAAAGTTTCACTTCCAAGAGTTCCCTGACCGGCCAAATTGAATGACATTTGGAAACGGCCAGACTGATCAAACAAATCAGCGATGCGGCACTGCAAGCACATTTTTCGGACGCCTTTGTTTAGTCTTCAGTGAAGCATACTATTTAATAATACATATTTTTTTTCGTTGTTGTTGCAACGTAAGGGAAAAGAAATGTAGTTCTGACATTCTATCGGCCAATCAGGAATGCCGTTTGCTCCGTCCGCTTTCTAGACTGCGAGCGGTCTCTCTTTTCCTTCAGATTTAGTGAGAGCAATGCACCGCGCGTAGCCATTTGCGTTTCTCGCGTTTAGACTACGAGTAGTCCCCCATTTTTCCTCAGGGATAGTAGAGCGAGCGAAACGCGAGCGCGCGTGAAAATCACCCCACGCGAGAAAAGGCGACACGCGGCGGGAAGAGAGAAAAATGAGGGACCCTTATTCTCCCCGCCCCTCCCCGCTCCCTTGGACTCGCCCCATCTCCTCCTCTCTTCCCGAAGTTCCAGCATGGCACTTTCGCGAGCAAATTGCGCGCTCAAAGAAAACGCCTGCACTGCAGGCTATGATATCTGTTGTTCCATGTTGTCACTAAAGTTCTTCGTATATTATAAGTAACGTAGTGCACACAGATCAAAGACTGAGTCGAGTGGTCGTTTACAAGAGGTTAAAAACAATGGAAAATCATTAACCATCAGGCCCAAAAAGTGGTCGCGGTCGCTTATAGGAGGTCGTCGTTTACTAGAGAGTTCCAACTGTACGGCTTTGCTTGAGAAAATTTTGGTGTTTTGGATTGGCGGTCATTTATGAGAGAGAAGGTAGTCGCTTACGACAGATGGTCGCGCATGGAGGTTCGACTGTAGTCTGAAGAAATTTAGACGTTTACATTTTTCCCATAGTTTCTTAAATTAGACGTTTAGTTTTACCAATCGCGGATGCAGACCTTCAGATAAGGAAGGGGGGGGGGGGGGGGGGTGGGGGGTCATCCAGACCCTGAGCTGAGGAGGTAGCCTGGTCTAAAAAAACTTTTTTTTGGCCCTTCGGGCCTCAGTTTGTTCTAAAACTAATTAAGTGTGATGTTGTATTTATGTAATTAATCGGAGATACGGCTTTGGCTACTCTAAAATCCGAGTTAAATGAAGTTATGTATGTATGTATGTATGAACCGAGGTCAAACGAGAGAACGATGGGTAGTTAGCGAGGGAAAGAAGACAGACAGAAAATTAACCCTAAGAGATTTTTAAACTCCGTCTGCCATCGGACGGAGCAAACGCCATTCCTGATTGGCCGATAGAATTTTAGTACTACATTTCTTTTCCCCCACGTTGCAATAACGAAAAAAAATTAAGATTTCAAATAGTATGCCTCACTGAGAACTAAACAAAGGCGTCCGAAAAGTGTGCTTGCAGTGCGGCATCGCTAATTTATTTGATCAGTGTAACTCGCCGTTTCCAAATGTCATTTAATTTGGCCGGCCAGGGAACTAGTGGAAGTGAAACTTTTTAAAAACGCTTTCGATGACGGTTTTTTTTCTCTCGCCTTTCTCTCCATCCATAGTTTAAGTAAGTTGGAACTAAAGCTAACATTGATACATTATGGTCAAAGGCAGCCAAGCTTTTCCGTTGTTTACGGACTAATAATTCTTTTGTCAGATTGATCAATGAGAGACTGCCTCCTTCGAAACATACATGGAAACAACCAAGTATGCGGTCGTTACGTCAGAGAGTGCCGCACGCAAATAAAGTAAATAAAGTAATGCAGTACCCCTAAGAAAACTAGCTGATGGTAGAGTATGTCTCGCGTTAAGACATCATTTGTGAGCATATCTCGTATTAAGACGTCATTTGTGATAGCTGTTGGCCTCACCGCCCTGTATGTAATTTTGGTTCTTTTCTCTTTCTCTGGTCGCCAACTTACTAAGGCGCTCCCGGAACAGCTGCTGGTGAATGAAGTTGAAACCGACGCGAAAACAAACCACTTCTTTAAAGGTTTGAATCGGCATACATGGGAAGGGAGGTGCCTACAAAGTCTCGAAAAACTTTGCAGTTTTCCAATCTTTCCCAAGGCACCAGATAGACGAGGCATCGTGGACAATGTTAACATCTCTTCAAATGCAAAACAAGTTACCGGCCTTCGATTGCTGGGTTTTCTTCGACCCAATGTGACTGGCGAATATTTTTTCTCTGTTGAGACTAATGGATTTGTGGAATTTTGGCTAAGTAAAAGCATTAGTTGGAAAGGGGGAGCGAAAATCGCACACGGCTACCCAACAGGCAAGCTTCAAGAATCTCTAGAATCTTCTAACTTAAGTGTGAAGTTGTCAGCCCAACATGCGTATTATATAGACATAGTGTATGCTCGGGGCGAAATTAGAAATGATAATGGCCCTCAAGTAAAACTTGCCTGGAAAAGACCAGATAAAAATGTCTTTGAAGTTATCCCTGGGGAGTTTTTTGCTCTGTTCAAAAATGATAGTGACATGGCTGAAATGAAAGTTTACGATGACGATTTGCCTGACGTGCTTGCTTGTGAATCAGTACGCCTTAAATTTGCAAGCGAACACATGAAACCGGAGAGGATCACTTACTTAGAAAGCTTAGCAGTGAGGAACGCATTAAATTTTTGCGATTACAAACCGAGTTATCTTCTTAATCCGGCAAGCGTAGCCGGTTTTAAACACAGTCATGGAGTTTATAAACATGCCCACAAAACGTACACTTTACCTTATTCAAGTGTCGATGGAATAACAAGGGGAGGAGCAGCATTCTTGTCTGAATTTCCTTTGGAGGAACGAGAAGCTCGCTCAGTAGTCGACAGATACACAGCTGCACTTGAGAAAAGTTACGCAGGGTGAGTCGCTTGTTGATAGTGTCTTACAAATATATTCTCAGTTTTCACCCACGTGAGAAAGCAGAAATAAAAATGGAAATCTTTTAATACAGAAAGTCTAGAATCTCGGAAATAAAAGAAGATAAATATGCAAAAAGCCTTGCCAAGAATCAGGTCTATGCAATTGTTCATATGCGAGATATTCGGAAAAACGTTTTACCCAAATTTAGAAAGCTTTGTATCAGGATCGTAACAAGGACATTTTTTTTGCCAACTGATCCCACATTTAGGCCGTAAATTTTGATCCTTGATCCCCAAATTGTTGCAAAACTTGATCCCTGATCCCGGCCGTGAATTTTTTTGATCCCTGGATTCAATCTGGGTTGGATTAACTGCGTGTACTTTATAAAAACTGAAAAAAAAGTGTTTCTCTTTTTATTTCTTTTACAATTAGTCACACTCTGGTCAACGCCCATTAAGCAATTTCTACCAGAATCCGTATTCGGCAAGCAAAGACTTTGACCAATTCTTTAGCTCTGTCATCTTAGCTCCAACCACGTCCAACAAACTGAGTCAACAGGTCAACAAGCAGAGAGTAAGTAATGTGCTAAAAAAAAGTAACATAAGATAAATATCTTCAAATTCAAGAAAAGTATCTCCACGTTTTGCAGACTTGAAGGTAGTCCAGCAGATCGGATTGCATTAGTACAGTTTTGTACCGGATCGAAATGTTACAGCAAAAATACAACTGAAATGAAAAATGTTGGCAGGTTAATCCTCCAATTAAGGCGCATTTCAGAATTTTGTGGTCTTTGTTGTTTCGTCAGGAAACCGGATTCCTGATCCTCTTACAGTAATGCTGATCCCGATCCCACGGCTTGTGATCCCAGATCCCGGCGCTGTGATCCCTGATCCCACTCCATTTTTTGCTGTTGATCTCTGATCCCATATACCTAGTTACGACCTTGTTTGTATGGAGACGCCATGTTTGTGTCCCTTTCAGGGTAGACTACGAGTAGTCCCCCATTTTTCCTCAGGGATAGTAGAACAAGCGAAACGCGAGCGAGCGTGAAAATCACCCCACGCGAGAAAAGGGGGTTATTTTCACGCGCGCTCGCGTTTCGCTCGCTCTACTATCCCTGAGGAAAAATGAGGGACTACTCGTAGTCTACTTTCAGGGGCACAAATATGGCCGCCGGAAACCAACAGAAACAACTGTTTTTGAGTTTTCTTACTTATTCGTGAATTCTTCTCTTGAGGAACTCATAAAGATTAAAGTAATATTCATTCTAAGACAAGGAATGTTTAGATAGCAAAATCTCCAAAAATCCGTAATGTTTTTAACCCACATAAGAGCTTTCCCGGCCGCCAGCTAAATGCCCGCGCGCGTCACGCAAAAAGCCTGGAAATTCAAGAGTCCTGTATCGCAAAACAAAGAACCCTTTTCAACCGAATTTTTTTTGTATAAAGGTTTTAAGGTGCTCTAGTATCACATGAAAGTAGAAACTCAAAAGAAGCGATAGTTTCTTAGTTTGAATTTTGGTGACGTCATGTGAAAACCAAGAATTGCTTGGAACAATGAAAGGCAGCACAATGGCAATTTTTTTTTTCTGGGGGGAGGGTACCTGTCTAAGAAATTTTATAATGACAGAAGCCTACATAGTCTCCTGATAATAATAACTAATGGCTTTGATTTATACTATCAGGTGCAGTATTACAGAAAGCTTCCAGTGTCCAATCAAAATGCACTCCTTAGCAACTGGTAGATATATGTTCAAATTTAATGGAGCAAATGAAAGTCTCCGAGGCACCTGACTGAAAATAAAAATCGTACCCACTTTATAAAATTACTTATTTTCACCGAGTTACAATTCAGCCTTCCATGCACGGGTTTTCCAATCATCTCATCGCGTCTCAACCCAGCACAGTTAACTATTTTAGTTCAACTCGATTACACGCATCGCAATTAGTCGAAGCTCTGTACAGTAATTTCGGTGAAACTAAATTTCCTTGGGATAAACCGACACAATCGCCAGCTAGGACGATTCTACCTGATACAGCTCCTATTCCTTGGGTATTTTAGCCACACAAAGAACATGTCGACTTAAATCTTTCAAGCGAAAATTCAGCATGCCGATGGTTGTTTTTTTGGGAAAAGGGTAGAAAAGGCCGGTATACACACTGACTAGCTGGCTCCTGAGTCCTCTCGGGGCTCAGAGGCACCTTGTTGTGTTGGTGGACTATCTGGTATTTGTCTACGAATTATTCTCTTCATATTTTTAATTTCGAACAAGCCCCAAATCTAACATGCAAAATTCCGAAATCAGTAAGCCCCGGGGCTTATATACTTCGAAGGCCCTTTTGGGGGGACTTATATACGGAGGAGAAATTTGCGCATCAAAATCGGCCGGGCTTACACTGCGTGGGAGGGAAATTTACGTCTCCAAATCGATTGGGCTAGCTTATAATTGGAGGGAAATTTTATGTCAGTAATTTGCAGAGAGTTTTTACTGAAACTCGCCTTGAGGACGTAGATCTTACAAAAACTCAGCCATGCAAGTACTTTTTCTATATAGAACGACCGAAATCCAAGCCAAGAGTTAAGAGTGAACTACGCAACAGCAAGCGACACTTTTTGACTGCAATCATTTAGAGGACGTAATAGTTCTTCGGCAAATGCAAAAATGTATGTGTTACTGAACAGTTTCTGCTTTGTTTGTTTTCACTTGAGGGCAATTTTCAAGTACAAATCCCCGGGGCTTATATTTGGAGGGGCGATTTAACGGAGGGTTTTTTGCGTTACGAGTTTGCGGGGCGGTACGTTACTTTTACGGTATTTTCAAAGGTTTTCCAAAATTTTAAACATCCCTCTCTCTAATATTTATACATTAAAATCATTTGAAAAATCACCAACAAATTTAGGCTCTATTTGGCGCCGCTCTCTCGGACCTCCTCAAGAAGAGAGGGCCGTTTGAAATCTGCTCCAGGAAAATAAATTTATGCTACCTGCTCAGCCTGCTCGATTTGAGCAGGCAACGATCTGATTGGTGGTAATTGACAATAGTTAGCCTGCGAAAACAGAGGAGCGAAGGGAAACGGGCGTTTTCGCAGATTAGACAATAGCAAACTAGCTATTCTTCCAGCCGGTCTGTTCCGGCGAGGAGCACAGGCTCATTTCCCAAACAGCGGCTGGTAATCTAGCCTACCAAAAATTCTCAAAAACTAATTGAACTGAGGATTCCAAACTAACTGAGTCATTTTTTGATTGAATGAAATATTGGCTAGATATTTAAGAAAAAGGGCAGAGATAAACGAAAAATAACGCTTTTAACCAGACTGCCCCCTTAATAACCCATTTCAACAAGCTCACGGTGAAAAGCGTTTATTTAACACACAAAACGGTACTTGATCGATTAACACTTTCCTTTATACTGCAGGAAATACAAATTCAACACCATCAAGCGCGTAGAGATGAAAGACGATCCTAAGAAAGGAAAGAGATATCTACTTGAGCTTGTCATTGAGGATATCACTGATGGGACACACTACTTATTGTCAGAATATGTCTTTGTACCTCATGGGAAAAACGCTTCTTTTTTATGTTATCCTAACGCTCTGCAGTGGAACAGGACGGCGGATGTCTACTTAATACTCACGGCTAAGAATCTGGGTCGATGGGTTCATCATTTTATAAAGAACGTTGAAAAGATCGTGCAAGAAACAAAAGACGACCATTTGCACGTCGTTATATATGACTTTGGAAGCCCCGATATTGATATTAAAAAGGCTTTACAAAGAAGCATCTTAAAGAATTATCATTTTATCATAAATCCTGCACCCTATTCAAGGGCTAAGTCTTTCAGTGAGGCCATAAAATCGGTTGATGATCCAGACGCTATTGTTGTTACTATAGATCTTCATCTTGATATTGGAAGTCAGACCATAAGTGATATACGTAAGGTAAGATTTCTGCCAATATGAGCCTGCAAATTTATCCGGATTAGAATGGATGAACAATTCTTGCAAGGACCATTTGGAAAAACAGCAGCGAGGGAAAGCCGGATCTTGTCGTAGATCAGGATCATCAGTATAAAATAACACTTTCAATTGAAGGCAAGGCTGATCGGACAACTAAAGGTTCCAAATTTATTTCCCAATATTTCGACTAGACAAAACTAGTCTCCATCAGGGGCTAGAAAAGCTAAGTGGACGGTCCATTCTAATCCGGATAAATCTGAAAATGAAGTCTTCCTCACGAAAACGTTATGTAAGGTAGCTACTGATGATATGGCAGGTAAACATCGTCCTCCGATTGGTCTTTCACCTTTGTCTAATCAATTACCTCATTTTGATTTCAGCATTGTTTCAAAGGAAAGACAGTCTACGCTCCTCAAATCATCTTTCTGCATTGTGGTGGCAGTAGCAATATGCCCGTAGGCGTCTGGTATCACTTGAGTTATGGCACGATAGCAATGTACAAAAGGGATTGGGAATCCTTCGGAGGGTTTTCAAAACAATTCCTCAACAAAGTCACGTGGGGTGGTGAGGACTGGGATATAATTAACGGTGCAGTTAAGGGAGGACTGGAAATAGAACGCAAGCGTGCGCCATGGATTTTTCACTACAAACACACCAAAGCGGGAATGTGGCAAAGAAATTAGATGACGTCCTTTTGTTTTTGTTTTGATGTTAATTCAAGGGCGGATTTAGGGTGGGTTTAGTGGGGCCCGGCCCACCCTTTTGTCCGGGAATTTTTTTGCTTTTGTCAACGTGTGTCGGATGTTACTTCGGCTTTGTTACTTTAAATATTGTTGCAGAATGCATGCAGTAAATATGCGTCTTTGAGAATAGGTCATTTCAGGAGTGGTCATTTGCATGATGGCGTCATTTTACTGCCATGACCAGGATCCTTCAAGGTTTCGCTTTCTTGTGCAAATTAGGGATTTTGTTATTTAGACCTCACTGGGATTACCAAATTTAAATATGAATTCTGGTCGTAGTAGTAAAATGCTATCATTGGTTTTGTAATAGAAAGGTTTTACAGTTTCTTTTAAAGGCAAAACTATTAAGAGACTTCACTTCATTTGGAATGGTTTCCCAAATTAGAGCTGAGTAAAGTGCTTGATAGCTCAAATAGCATACACGACTTGAAAATCACAAGTTTAAAATTTGCTGACGAATGTTATTAAATTTAATGCTTGAAAACAGATTACAACTTTCTTTGTGAAGGAATGTTCTAAACCTCATCATTGTCACCAAATCTCTTAGTACCCTCTTCATTTCCACCATCATCACCGTCATCATCATCATCATAGGCAACATTAACAACATCATCGTTCCCTTGATTATCATCATCATCATCATCATAGACAACACTAACAACATCATCGTTCCCTTGATCATCATCATCAACAACAACATAAACAACATTATCAACACTTTGCTTCTCTAAATTGTAAATAGCACAATCTACATGTTCAAGAGCATTCCCACTAAAGGTAGTCAGTTCCCTCAGTTGCCTAAGTGCTTTGAGATGGAATTTGGGCCTCAAAAAGTAGTGTGCTTGTTCGGGAAATGAGCCCGCGCTCCTCCACCCAACTGTCTCTTCTCGGAGAGGAACAAGAGAGCGGAGGGAATCGAGCCTAAAAAAATCTGTCAACCTTTGGTTACCGTTTGTTTCTAAACATTAGTCTCTCCACCATTTCATCATATTGCCTATAGTTTACTTTCCTCGTCAAGATTTGGGGAGGGGGTTATCATTGTTTTTTTGGACAAGAGGGGAGGGCTGTCAAAAATTCTGTATGATGTGGAGGGATGTTAAAAAATTGCCCCTTAGAGAAATATCCTCTGCCCCCTCCTGCAGTATACATAATGAATGCAGCCTAAGTCCAGAATCTTCCAACTCTTCCGGCTGTTTTGACTCGAAGTCAGAAGCTCTATTTCCTCTCCATATCCAAAAGGCATTAACAAATTATATCAACGTCTGTACGCACCAAATTAAAAGGACACAGGAGATGCTTTGGAACGGTAGCAGCAGGTTTCTTTTCGAGACGAATTAAAACAGTTACAAACACGTCTAACTTATCGCAGTTTGAATAATAGCAGAATATAGTCTCGTCATTTTCTTTAACGGTCACTTACAGCAAGATCACTTTTGAAAATGCATGTTGAATAGCATACGAAACCAGGAGCCGATGAATCGGCTCCTGACGAAACGTCAGGTTCATAAAAATGCGTTGTTTGTATTTTATTTTGTAACTATGCTGACTAATACGCCTTATGCAGCTGGTGGTCAGTCTTGTGGTACAACAAACGCCATGCTGGGACCAAAGAAGCGGCACTGGGACAAACAAAGGAGTTCTCGGTTTGTCTTCTTCACGACGTTTCCTGCCTTTCAGCATGTTGTCTTTGTACCACGTAACTGACAAGCTGTAAAGGGCTAAAAAGAGACGACGACAACAACAACAACAACAACAACAACATCTATTTTCTTGACATACCGTAACATGAGAGGTAGTCAGCAGCCGGGAAAGGGAGAAACACTAATCGAGGGAGGGTCAACACCTAAGATTATGCTCATTTAGCAACAGAACGTCAACGTCGGTTGACGACGGGAAAAAGCACGGAAGGGACAACGCACGACTTCCGGTGCCCAATTTGCCGCTCTGCTATTGGTCAAGCCATTTGTTTGATTTGTGCGCGCCGTCGTCAAGTTAACCGAGTACAAATGACTGACTGCGGGCTGCTGCGGGGCTTCAACCCTTCCGTGTGTGTGTCTTCAACCACCAATGGTCCCACCTTTATGGTCCCACCAATGTTATATAGCTACCGGCCAGCGGTTGTTGGCGTACAATTAAAGATGGCGGACAATCTGTCGGCGGATTGTTGTTGAAACGCTCTCTTTATGTATACATGTATAGACTCTTTTTATGGCCAGATACAATGATTAACCTTCTTGCGTTTCCTTTGACGTTGCAAGATAGTTCAAATTTTTTAAAACGATATGTACCATCACCCTAGTAGAGCCGCCAAGACCGGACGTGTGGTTGCTAGGGATGTAAGAGAGTTTACAGGCTTTTGCTCTGTTAGCGGAATGCGGCTCTCAGCAGGTTTTTTACGTTCACTTTTTAATTTGTACAGGGTGCAAACTTTGGTTTACAGTACAGCTTACAAGCTCAGGCGACTCCGGTGATCGAAAGACCCCATGGAAAACAGGTAATAAAAAAGTGAAGAATTTGATGTGCCCGAACGCTAAAGATGACGATAATAACACTGAACCTGACTTCATTTTCGATTCACCGGTATAACTCTTTGTTGGTTACTAAAGACGAAACACCCACAAAGCTTTTAAGCCTGAGGATAATGAATCCACTGAAAGAGTATACTGTGTCACACAATGGAAGTATTAATGCGTGTTCAGGAGAAATTTTGACATTACAAACTTACAGTATTATGCACCAGTCATTTGAAGCCCTCGGACACACTTGGCCTCATATTTACTCCACTTTTGTTCCCCGGTAAGTGGGGGATGTGCTATGTAAAACAGAATTTTCAATTATAGGTACCAGCCAGCAGCTGGCCAAAGTTAACAACAATTGCATTAGGGATGGGTCAACTGATGTTTGTCCTGTAACAGTAGCTAGAAACCTAGGCTCATGGTTTGACGAGCAGCTCACTATGTCAACTCATATTAGCAAGTTATGTGGTGTTGCCTTTTACCATTTGCATAATATCAAACGCATTCGCAATTATTTGTCTCGAGAATCAACAGAAATGCTTGTCTATGCATTTATTGCATCTCGTGTTGATTATTGTAACAGTCTTGTATGGGCTGCCCAACTACCAGCTTAACAAATTGCAGAGAGTTTTGAATGCCTCAGTCAGGCTAGTTTGTAATGCCCCTAGGTTTTGCCACATCTCTCCCCTTCTTCGTGGTCTACATTGGCTTTCTGTTAAAGCCCGGATACAATTTAAGATACTGCTTATTACGTTCAAAGAAATTCACGGGCTTTCTCCTAAATATCTATGCGATTTACTAACATTTAAATCGTACTTATATAACCTTAGATCTTCAAATAGTATTTTACTTTCTATGCCAGCTGTTCGATCAAAGACGTTAGGTGATAGAGCTTTTATGGTAGCAGCGCCAACGATCTGGAACTCTCTTCCAAAAGAATTACTAATGTGAGCAGTTTTAAGGTGTATATTAAGACTTATCTTTTTAGAACTTTATATTGGTGAGCAATGTTATATTCAGTTCTTACTTGCATGAATATATATTCTTTTTCTTGCTGTTTATTTATTTATTTTTGTTTATGTTTTATTTTTAAATGCATTATCTTTTATTTGTTTCTTGTAAGGTAATGCAGTTGTAATGCGCAGATGATCATTCTCATGTTAAGCTGCGCGCAATAAGTTCATAAATTATTATTATTATTATTGTTATTATTATATTAATCCCTGTCTTCACCTCCCTGACAGGATAATAAGCGAGGCAGTCACTCTGTAATCAGCGGTTTTCATTTGTGTCCTGCATAGTAACATAACTGTTAAAACAGCCATTTCTCTTCAAATGATATCAATTAATATTTCATATATCACAAGACATAATAAGCTGTTACTTTTGGATAAATAGTGTTTTTCTTTGAGTTTTGTGGTAATTGTCAGTAGTCATTGTAGTTGTCTGTTGTGTTTCATTGGGGCCAAAATAATATGGGGAAAAAAGACATACAGCTATAAACTGTACCATTAAATGGTATAGTTTATTTTATATGAGCGTATCAGGTGTGTCTTAGCTGAGTTGCCTCCTATTACTTGTGTTAGTGGCCTTTTTGTTTATAAGACTTTAAAACAGGAGTTGTAATAATTATTGATTTTGTTGTTTTCTTGCATTTTGTGACGTCAAGTTGTAAAATAGAAAGATCATTTTGAAATCTTTAATTAATAGTCTTCATTTTCTTTCTACATTGAGGATTTACAGGTGTGGCAATAGCTGCTCTGAAATTAAACGTTTTCTTTCACAGCTATTATCATATTATTTTGTCATCCCTTGTTATGCTTGTTAATAATGGATTAGAGTTGATTTTAAAAGGGAGTACTGTGTACAATGTACACGTGTGTGTCATATAGGGGTGGGGGAGTTCACCATTCATGGCCCAAGGAAGTGGAGAATTCACTTCCTCTCACTTGCATAAAAAGTGAATGCCCCAGTCATTCCCAAAGGAGGGGGGTGGGGGGGGGGGGGTCTAAAGGATTCAAATGACTGTTGCATTAACTTGTGGATGAGAAAAAACAAACTGTTTGTTCATTACATGTACACTTCATTCTAAAAAGGAAAAGATCAATAAATAATTATTAATAATTTTATTTTGCTTAGGAACTTTACACTATGCAAGTGTAAGTGGTAATAGATCAGTTTATTTGCAATTGGTTACGTAGTTACTGTGCATGTCCCATTGTCTGTATGGCAGCTTTCCTTTTTTCCTAAATGTACAATTTGTATTCAGCAAACACAAAAAAATTGAGGCAAGTCAAGAAAAACGTTTTTCGATTTTTCTGTAACCTGCATCACAGATGTAATCTTACACTGTTAAGCAAGGAAGTTCCAAGATCTGAGCCACCGACGGACTTAATGAAATGGACTCAATGAATTTCCAGAAGTGCACTTCAAATTTTACGTCAACCGTATAAACTAACTGAACGATGACCTTTTTAACAGGCCAATCATGCCCTGTACTCAAATCCAGGTACACAGCTGGAACTCAGGATATCGGAGATGTTTCACAGAGTTAACCAGAAGTTTTGTCTGCAGTGCAGGCTAATTCTCCCCCACTGTTAAAAAAAAAAAACATTTTTTGATATTGTAATATTGTGCGATGTATTGATAACTGTTTTGGATGGGAAAATACAAATTTGCCAGTAAATTGATTTGTTTTGAACTTTATCGTTATCCTGCTTTGCTGTTTTAGGGTGTTCCTGAATGGAAACAAAGTGCCTATAGCAGAGAAACTGGTCCTTTGACAAGACCATCTTCAAACACTAGGATTGATAATGGCACAAAATATCGTCACACCATATCACCACCTCAAGATGTTGATCGTCCCTCTTCCATTTTACGTAAGTATGCAGTCTTGGAAAGGTACATGTAGAAAACTGTAAACAGATTATGCATGTTCCACCTGAAAACTCCAGACAAAAATTCCAAATGGCATAATTCTGTTTCTTGTAAATGCAAAGCTTTCACAATCAAGAACAATTGTGATTTCACATTTAACTTTTGCTGATTACTTCTATGAGTTTTTTTTTGTGCTGCATCATTTCATATTAATTTTATTGCAGAATATTCCCATTCAAGTGTTGATGTAGTGCAAGATTCTAAGCAGAATTATGCAACCCCATCTTTCCGAGAACTTCACAAAGTTCAGCGCCAGGTTTTACAGCCAGCCCCAGCATATGTGACGGACCAAACATCTACATCAGGAGCTTCAGCAAGTTTTATGAAAGTGATGCCAGAAAACACTTATGAGGACAGTTTGCCGAGTCGACATTCATTTAGTGCTGGTTCTCAGGCACAGTCCAGAAGTAAAACACAAGTTTTCCTTCCAGGTGAGAAAAGCTCTTGTTGCAAGTATCTTTTTGTTGATAATTAGGCTGCATAAAATAAAGCTTAGCTTGTGATCAAGCCCTCCATCTGGGGGATGGGGACTAAAAATCACCAGGAGATGGTGAGGGAGAAAATGGAAGAGGGGTGCCCTTGATTGACTCCCTTTACTCGTTGAGTTTTGCCGTTTTTTGCATACATAAATACACTGTTCACAGGTAGCCGTGATGACACCTGAAGGAAGATCATGAGGTTATCCCCATATTAAGATCTCTCCTTACAGATAGCCCACCCAGCCCAGTGAAGTTTGGCCACACCACTGGGGTCCACATGTACATGTACATCCCCTACTCCTTTCAAACAGTGAGTCTGTGGTAGGGGTTCATTTACATCCCACAAGATAGAACCAGGTAAGTGAAGATGCTGAGAGAAGGGACCTACAGTTGTGGACCTACTGAGTGTTGGTCTGGCCGGGGTTTAAACCTGCGAACTCCCACTAAACGGACCAGCACTTTCCCAGCTGAGCTAACCGGGCAGTGGTATAACCAAGTACCCTGGTCCCAGGTTATACAGAGTGGAGGGACAGATTGAAACATAAAATTCACGTTTTGTGTAGCCAAATATAAAAGAGTTAGTGAACTACTGCAGTACTTAAGCCTGTATTAAGTGGTCCCCCAGTCAGTGATTGGCCAACTGACAGGTTCCTCATTATATATTGTAATAGAAGTGAGAAAAATTACTGAGAATTTATACTGAGGGCTATAAGATAGACACGTTTGTTTACAGACACCTAAAGTTGGTCCCTGCCTTTCTTTACTCCTTTTATTTGACTCTCTGTAAGACAGACACTTAGTTCTGGTCGCAGAGGTGTCCGTCTTAGAGAGAGTTGACTTTAAATGGGAATTGGCTGTTTTTGCAGGTGACAGGGTGATATTTGCTGAATCGCCATCAGCGCCAGGTATACCTATTGTTTACAGGCTCCCCGAGGAAAGACAGGCTAATCCTGACAGACTCAATTTAGACAGGTACCTTTAAAAATTTCTCAAAATTCAGCAAAATTTAGAAGTTTCTTTCGTAAAATGCTAAAACACAAATAGTACTATATGGGAAAGCACTTGGATAGTGCAGTGGTGAGAGCACTCACCTCCCACCAACATGGCCCGGGTTCAAATCCCTGCATCAATGCTATAATATTATGTTGATTGAGTTTGTTGTTGTTTCTCTGCTTTACTTCAAGAGGTTTTTCTCCAGTTGGACCTAAAATGGTAGATAAAGTTAACCACTTTGTAGATGTGCTACCTCTAAATTACTGTGTGTTTATTTTTTTATGTACAATGTATGTATGTGGAAGTACAGTGGACTGCCATGTTAACACCATGGGGTTTTTTGCACACACACTTAAGTTAGAACCACTATATGAGACTCTATTATACACTCTGAAATTGATCAAAGGAATCAAGTTTTGAGTTTTGAGGACTAAGTTTCAAGGTTACTGTAGATTGCCAACTTTTTTTACATGCCTTTGACTGAAACTGAAGTTAAAAAATGCAAATTGCACAAGAGCATCTTTAATTCATAGCTACTCTTCATTGCACCAGATCGTTATTATAACTCACCATACTTTGCTTGATGGATGTACTGATAGAGTAATTTTTGCTTATATTGTTTAATATTAGGAGGAGATTGACAATATGCCCCATACTTGAGGGTGAAGACTACCTTCGTCTCTTGAACTTTCAACACAATTTGATTAACAGAATCTCTCATCTTGAAAATCTCAAAAGGCTTATCTTCCTGGATTTTTATGATAATCAGATTGAAGAGATTTCAGGTCTGTCTGCCCTGAGATCTCTTAGAGTCCTCATGTTAGGAAAAAACAAGTAAGTATTTTTGATACCAAAAATAGGATACAGTCAATGCTCTCTAAGCCTTTAGGACAGTCACTATGTGTCAGTCTTAGAGAGATGTCCGTCTTATAGAGAGTTAACTTAAAGGTGTCTGTCTTAGCAAGGTGTCTATCTTATAGACCTGCCGTTAAATAGAGTGTTGAACTTGTATGAAAACTAGACTTGTACTGGAAGATATGATGTACATATGTACACTTCAGGTCAAAAGTTTTTAAATGCTGCAGATGGTAAGTCGGCACTTATTTTTTGAAAATGGTGTAGAAGTTAGCTTTGGGAAAGGAGGGAACACGTTAAGCATTACACAGATGTAGCCGTAATCACACCGATAGTATAATAGGGGCTTGGCAAGCCAAAACACTGCAATTAATGAACACTTTTAGGTCTTGTTCAAAACAAGTTGCATGTGCTTGGAACAGGGTTGCACAGTCTTGAAAAGTCCTTGAATTTTCTTCAACTTTGAATTTAGTGGCCTGGAAAGTGTTTTTTGATGCTTTTTGCTTGTCCAAGACAGAATGTGAATCATAGCTCAGAGAATTTATAGGTTATTTACGCATAGTGCTCAATGTTTTATGCATTAATTAACTACCAAATTAAGACAAGTGAACTGAAGAATGTAGAGAAGTTGGTGAACCAAACATTTTAAGCGTTAAAGCCTTATTAGAGTAGACTGGGAATGTGTATTTTTGTACAATCTGTGAAATTATATTCCTAGTAGATGGTCATTGAAAAGCTAATGTGGTACTTGAAAAGTCCTTGAAAAATGGTTGTAATTTTTTGTACGAACCGTGTACAAGCCAAAGTTTCCATCTAAGAATTGTCTGTGAATGATGTGACCCTTAAGGCTTTTACAAACATTCAGATCCGTTTTATACCATGTGCCACTCACAACAACTAAGTCCGCCAATTGAGCCCTCCACTGCCCGCCCATTAAAGAATCCTTTATGACAGTATTCTATGTAACATGTATGTATTTTTTAACTTGCTTCAGAATAAGAAGAATCAGTAATCTTGAATCTCTTACGAAACTTGATGTGCTTGACCTACATGGCAACAAGGTTTGTCGAAACTAAAAGGCTCTCAGTAAGACTTAAATATTATTAGTTTTCGTATCTCAAAGCAGCTTAATGAAGCATTTTGCATATTACGTACATGTGGACAGTGCTCTGTTAAGTACAAAAAGTTATGTTTTTCTGAACAACTTCCAAACATTGTCCACAGCACAAACCTTTCTACAACAATTTTCAGAGATGGTTCAACTCTTCTAAAGACATCTAAAGAGAACCGAAGAAGTTCCAAACGCGTTTCGATCCAACTGTCTGAACTCGTTTGACGCTACACTGTATTATATTGAGGGCAAAAAAAGTAGATAACATAAATTTATGAGTAATATCTTCACGTTTTCTTAGTACAGGGCTTGAAATAACTATTGGGCAGGCGCTGGACACATTGTCCGGTCAAACGTGATTTTGCTCGGACATAGGCATTTTTGGCCGGACAAATTTAATCCATCTTAACTAGTTGCAATAGAGGCTCCATTTTGCAAGTTACATGATCTGTATCATTTTCAGCAACAGCGACTCTAGTTACTCAAAACAAATCGAGTGTGCAAAAAATTAGAAGTTGTAGTTTTATTACTCTTTGTTCTGTTACATTGTAAGTCAGACACGTGGATTGCAAGACACAACCTCATCGTTAACGTTTGGTTGAAACCTGACCAAATCACTAACAAAACGTAACCTTCAACTTTATAGTACAACATTTACATTTTAGCAAATGCTGCTTTGTTTCTACAAATAATATCAAACGGGCAAATAAACTTGTGAAATCGTTTGGTTCAATAAATCAATCTCTCAATTAACACGATAATAAACGCTATTAAACGGAATGTAAATTAAAATACAAGTATGTAATATAATCCTGACTTACAAGTTTACTCTACCGTTCGGTTGAATGCAAATCTATACATTTTGTAAATTCTCCGTTACATCTCTTACAAGTTGCGCAATAAAAATAATCGTATCCTTCGGCGCGACCTGCTGGCCGAAGTAACATCGCCATTCGCACAAAAAATCATGGTAGTGGGCATTCATTGGCATTTGAATGCGTTAAAACTTATACATAATGTATTTCAAAGAGAACAGGGTGATGAATGTTGAGTTAACCTTGTGAATTAGTCGTTTAGTGATAAACACGCAACAAATTTACGGACAGGGCGAAATAAAGACAAACTCTATTTTTATGTTTACTTCATTAACACTCAAAGCCTTTTATTTTAATGTTACATTTGTGAAGTTTTATTGGAGCAAGAGGGTGGCCTAATTCATTATACTGTCACTCTGGGTCTTTCTTTTTTTCGCTCTTGTTGGCACCAGATGCTATGCGGGTTATTTTCGGCGCAGCGGGGCGTGCAATCTTGAGCACTTTACAACACGCTCAGCAGTAGCCAATTTGCGGTCGCGACTGACAACAGGAAATGTCATCAATTTCACGAACAAAAGTCCCTCTAGTTAATATCTTTTTTGGGAACATGATAAGATTGAATAAATTTCCATCATGATTGTCTCAAAATTGAATTTTCTTTGAAAGCCCAAATGACCGGACAACATGTCCGGTCATCCACGGATTTACTCGGACAATGCTCGATTCTGACCGGACATTGTCCGTTGACCGGCCGTTATTTCAAGCCCTGTAGTACGGTGAAGGTAACGTTGATATCTTTTTAAACGTGCTCTTCAGTGTTGGTTAAGGTGAACCATGTTCCTTGATCCAGCGTGCTTTTAGTGAAGATCTTCATGAGTGTGTAGCAGGGTTTGAAAGTAGTCTCGTCCGGTAGTCCGGGACAAGTAAATTTCCTTGCTGGGGGAGTAACTGTTAAAGTTCACTTGCCCAATGGGAAAGGGTGCAGGCAATTCATTCTCTAACAAAATAATTACCGTATTAATTCGAATAAGCGCCCAACCTCGAATTAGCGCCTACCTCGAATAAGCGCCCATCCTAAAGGCAGAAAAAGTTAATAAGCGCCCAGCCTTGAATAAGCGCCCACCCCACCCTACCCCCTTGCCCCTCACACCTCCCCCCCCAAAATTGAATAAGTACTAATAAGAGACTTCCCCGAAGACGGAGTTTTCTTCAGAGTATTTTACAGAAACCTTGCTTTGTTACATCTTCGCGTTTTGTTTTTACTATTTACTGTTTTGTTGCAAAATAAACATACTGCACTTGCTGAAGTGTTGAAAATTTAATAAGCGCCCAGCCTCGAATAAGCGCCCACCTCGAATAAGCGCCCACTCTCAAGGTCCAAAAATTTAATAAGCGCCCAGGGCGGTTAATCGAATAAATACGGTAACTAAGGTGCACAAGAAGTGGTACCGGAAAAAAAAATGTGAGAACTGCTTGCTCAAAGGACAAGCTTGAATTCAAGTTTTTTTCAAGCCCTGGCGTGTACAGTGTATCATTAATAAGTACTTATGATTTTATCTTTTTATTATCTTCAGATAGTAAAGATCGAAAATCTTGCACATCTCACTGAGTTAAGAGTTCTCAACTTAGCTGGGAATGAAATTGTGAATGTTTGTAACGTCAGTGGAATGAAGGCTTTGGCCGAACTGAACTTAAGAAGAAATAAAATTTCTACTGTGGTACGTATGTATTTTTCTCCTGGTATTTTTTAAAGTTTTTAAGTTGCTAAAACAGAGTGGGGGAGGGAGCGACGGCTGAGGGGACAAAAAAACTCAGAGTTTTTCCTTTGCGTTTTTCTCTTGTTTGTCTGTTGTTTTTTTCCAGTCAAACATAAATTTAATCTGAAGAACCTCCCATAAATTCGCTTTTTTACAGGAAGAAATCGACCTGTTGCCAAATCTTCAAAGACTGTTTTTAAGTTTTAATTGTATAACAAGGTAAGATCCTATGAAATTTGGTCTTTTCTTCTACAAGCCGATTCACCCACACAGAGGTCGATTCGCGTACATCATTTAAGTTGTTTCACCTCCACTGAAGTCTGTACGTGTAATAGTTCTGTATAAATAGGAGTAAAGCTCACCGATGTTTAACGCAACTGTGTTGGCGAATTGTCCTCAGTTTAGGCGAAACAACTTAGATCATGTATAGGCGAATCGACCTCAGTGTAGGCGAAACAAGCGACGTCGTTCGCATAGACTACGTACTGCACTGTCCCTTTAAATGAAGATATGATCATCGCAGTGGTAATTGCAATTTAAGCAATTGCAAATTAACCTGCAGTTCACATCATCTTTATTCCATGTATCACTACTCTTTCTAACACTTGACGTGACTTTGCTACAGATGTATACTGATAGAGGTGTTAATGATTCATCTCCTTTCTTCATTTTTCAGCTTCGATGATATAACGTGTTTATCAAATTCCAGTTCGCTGAATGAACTGTCCTTGGATGGGAATCCCTTTTCAGTAGACCCCAGTTATAAACAGGTCATTTTAAGGCACCTATCAAGTCTGCGCCAGCTAGATATGAAACGGATTTCGGTAAGAGTTAAATGTATTTTTTCATTGTTTTCGGTGGCACTTGAATTGTGAAAATTTTGACGTCAGTTCTACGGTCTGTAAAAGTATCGACAATGGGAAATTGCAGTCTATTTGTTTGCACAAGACTGTCGTCAGGTCTTCGGTATTGCCGCCGCTAGATCGTTATTCAAGGACTAGAACGACTACGGGGACAAGATTTGACTTAAAGTTTTTTTGCGTATTCTCAAAACATAGACACCCTGGAAAGATTTTTTTCACCAGGAGAGTTAGCACTGTTATCTTCATTAAAGGAGGTTATGCCCTCTGCCCATCGCAAAATGATAAAACTTCTAACATTTGATAACTTGTTTCTGCCACTAAGACATAATTGTTAAAACTCGTAGTAGAATGATTATGGCTATCACGTTTTCCCGCCAAATCGTAGCTGGTTCACGCGCGAGCACAACTTGGTATTGAGAAAATCTCGAACTCTTAGCCGAACTGGCCTTAGAATCTAAAGGTTTCTGTTACTATCGGCTTTAGAACTAGTAGGCAGTTCTAAAAGAACAAGAATGTGGTGGTGTTTTTGTTGCAGGAAGAAGAAAAAAGAATAGCCTCAGTCATGGCAAGAAAAGAAGAAGAGAAAAAGAAAGAAATCAGTAAATTAGCTGTGCTAAAGGTACTCCATGTCTCGGATCGATGCTGTCTCCCTGATCTGCCACCCAGAAAAATGATGTAAACGAAATCTTAGGACACTTTCCATAAAGAGAACACCATTATTAATCTGCCCGTCAATTTCTATTCCTTCGGAAAGGTTTTGCGCGAGAACTCTTGAAAAATCCTATTTCATTTACAAAATGACGTGTCCTGCTTGCCGCCGGTTGTGACTTTAGGTGAGCGCAATCAGTTTTGCAGACAAAACCTGCCCATTTACATTCCCGTTTCTATTTTTGTGTTTCCAAAAGGTGTAAACACTGCCAACATTTTAAAATCCCTGCTAGTATACTCTCTAGGAGCGTTGACCATTATACAGCCATGCAATAGTTCACTGACAATTTCTTGTAAGGTCCGTCTGTATATATTCTATTTCTTTATAAAATTCAGGAAAAACGTCGTATTGCTATCAACAATGCACAGCGGCAGTGGGAAGTATCACGAATCAAAGAAAGGTATGCGCATTATTATAACGAGTTCACCGATGCACCTGTTCAAACTTGTAACCTGAAATATTAAAATATTATTAGTCTTGGTCTCTGTACACACCATACCGGATGGCTTTCGCGCCGGCACGAAAATCATACCGGACACGGCTTCTGTTCGCACACAAGAATGGTTGTGGCGGCGCGATTTCTGTGACGGAAGCGGCGTCAGATATCGGATAGGTTTTGTGTTATACTTTGACGCACGGCCCGTCGCGGAAGTAAATAGGGATCTTAAGATGCGACGACGGCGACGGCAACGGGAAGGGCACAAAAGTAATAGGTTTAATTAGCAAAACAAGAATTTTGCACGTGCATCACGCTTTTTTGTACATTTGATTTCTTTGCCGTCACTGCACGACTACGACGTGAAAATGCCTAATTTCACGATTTACAGAGGAAGTACACAAGCGGCAACGAAATTTCCTCTCTCTTTCTGAACTTGAATATGGTTCTTAGGAATTCAACTTTAGGAGGGTTCACCTACATTTGACAAAGTTAGTGACTTAGAGTAATCGCGATGAAGATTGAAAGAACGCGAATTCACTTTTTGAGCGACGTTTTCTCTGCCGTCGCCGTCCTTGGATCTTAAGGTCCCTAATAAGTAGACAGAGACGGAGGTAAATATTAAGGAGTGAGGACTGGAATTTAGTGCTCCAAACCCTCTCGGCCAACTGCATCGGTGATGTTGGATGTGATTGAAAGACTTGTGCCACCCCGGGCTGATGCTGTTCATACTATACCCGAATAGCTTTCCGTGCAGGCGGTACTGTGTAAGCATACCCTTGCAGGACACAATGTCATGTTGTTGGAAAATATTAAGCTTTTACACTGTACATGTGTGTTTGTCACTGCTCAAACAAATCACTAGATGTCACGTAGTGAAAAACTTACCCTAAGCAAGGTGTACCAAATGTCTGCAAAAGAAGCTCTATCTCCTCCGCGTTTGTGGCTACTAGGAAGTGATTTTCTGTCCTTTTGTTAGCCTACCTGTCTGCTTAAGCTTATAAAATTGAATTCTCTTACATGTATCCTCACTAAGTACCTCAAACTACGTAGTCAAGATTAGTGACTTTCTTTCGAAGAGAATTTAGTGTAGAATGGAGTCGGTTTCCTGATGGAGCTATAGAAGGTGAGTGCCTCTAGCACTGGCCATTTAGCACTGATAATTTCAGTTCTTCCCCCATGGCAAAAGAAAGGAGCAATGTTAAGGGTACTTTACCCACGCCAAATCTAAACTGTTTGCAGCTTGAAGTCTGATTCGCGAAACATGACAGAGAGTACCTCGCAAGCTCTTCAATTTTCTGGAAATGCAGATGGTCCCGGCCCTGAGCCACCAGAGAATAATACGTAAGTAGCATTGGCTGACATGACGCTGAAATTTTCATCTTGCCCCGAGCCATCTAATGGATAAACATCACGGCAGGAGTTGAAGGAGTAGTAGGAGAAGTATACTTCATTCAAATGTCTGGGTTTTTAGCTTTTAAAATCTATGAAAATGCAAAAAAACCTCCCTGAAACTGCCTCCTCTACAGGCCAGGCTCGTGAGGCATAGCGGGGAGCACGGAACGAGCGAGAGGGGGGGTTATGGGAACGAGCGCAGAACGCGAGCGGTGAGTGACGGAAAGGAAATCATTTTGTTTGGAAAGCGAAGTGGGCCTTGAGAGAACGCGCTAGTGGTGAGCAAAACCACGAGGGACTTTCTTCACACTTAAGGACCCCCATATGAATGAAATATCAATCCGAGTTGGACCAAAAACTGTCCAAAACAAAGCGTTCTTCACTTAAGTTAATTTCTTTTCCAGATGTGCCGACGTATCAGTGGAGAATTCCAGGTCGACAAACGCATTGTGATATCTACTATGTGGGCATCTACGTTTGTTATTACAGTCGATTGACTTTTTTTTTCATGATTTAGGAACAGGGATACTGTCCCTTCCCCCCTTAGTATATGCCACCTGGCAGAGCTTGATAATGACACACTTTACCTGTATGGCCCAGGCTCGTTGGATGCACTGGATCGTAACTGGGGTAATCAAGCTGTACAGGCTGTGAGCGCCATCTCCTTCAAATTCATCGACTTTGACAACATCGTTCCTCAGTTGTACAAGATAAGAGCTCGATTCCCTGCTCTGTTGGTGAGTATACCACGAAAGAAACATGACTAACGTGCGAAGTTGTAATTTTAATTGTAAATTGTAATTAGTTCCGAAACACTTAGGAGCTCTTTAAGAGAACTCGTTAAAATGTGTCCCTGCATATCCAGATCGAATTGGAATTTGGAATTGTTGGTTTTTAAGGAGAGGGGGAAACCAGAGTACCTGGAGAAAAACCTCTTGGAGCAAGGGAGAGAACCAACAACAAACTCAACCCACAAATGGCGTCGACGCCGGGAGTTGAACCCGGATCCCTGGTGGGAGGCGAGTGCTTTCACCATTGCACCACCCCTCCTCCCCTAAGTTGCCCTTTAGCATCGGTGCATTGTTAAAAGTGTTACCCGTAGAGACGTCTTTCGTTTTTGGTATCTTAGTACAGGGCATATAACTGGTCAAAAAGGTTTCTTTCATTTGAACATGCTTTCACGTAGAAAGTCGCTTGAAAGTTTCCGATCCCACCTGGCCCTTCATAGTCGGCTGAATTCTCAAAACAATTTCCTGAAAATAGTAAACATAAAACCTCACAGCGTTGAAACAAACGAACCCTTTGTCTTAATCCGGCTCCAATCAGGAAATGCGTTAGAGCTCCATAGTATGGCTAAGCAAACAGTCAGTAACTCATACTTATTTTTACATTGTAGGGCCTTACATTTACAGAAACAAACATCAAAAGTTTGCAGCAAATAAATTCTTTATCCCTACTAAGAAGACTTGATCATCTCAGTATCAGCAGCGAAGGAAACCCCGTCACAACCTTTACTCTTTGGAGACCATATGTTCTTTTTCGTCTGGCACACTTTTCTCTTAGAAAAATCAACGATATCGAGGTTAGTTAAGTAACCCATATTTTCTTCCATTTGAGGGATAACGCTTTAATTTAATGTTCATCATTGAAAACAGCCGACATTTGGCGACGCTACCACTGGTTTACCCGCCAAATGACGTCTGAGAAACGAGTGCAGAAATTCCATACTGATGACGCGTCACTACCCAGATCTGGGTAGTGCTGCTGACTGGTCGTGCCGCGTGGGAAATTTGATTCAACCAATCAGAAGCACTACCCAGACCTGGGTAGTGGCGCGTAATCAGTACCGTTTCTCAGACGTCATTTGGCGAGGAAACCAGTGGTAGCGTCGCCAAATGTCGGCTGTTTTCTCAGGCAACATTTGTTTTTCTTCCATTTATGGTGGTCTAGGTGACGGCTGAAGATAATGTTGCCGCTGAAAAGTTGTTTGGAACGTTGGCTCACATTACTACATCTCAGCTTCCTCAATCCAGACTCCTCACCATGTTGGGAGATTCAAGGTAACATGCAACCTCGTTTCCAGGTTTCTCTCCTGCTCGTACCCTGGGAGCGAGGTTTGGTAAAATTTAACTTGTAACTGATTCAGTCCAGCTTTACTTGAAAACGAGATTTCAGTTTATTTGGTCACTCACTAATAAGACTTTAATTCGCCTGTTATGTTGACCATAAGAAGTTTTAGTATTAGTATAGCCTGCGAGCAAAGCGAGCCGCGCAAGAACGCGCGAGCGAGCAGCGAAGCCGCGAGGGCCCCCCCCCCCCCCCGCTTTCGCGTCTCCTCTCGCGTGTCTCTCGCGCGTCTAATTTTCGCAATATCCCCCAAATGGAGAGCCTGCTCGCGGGCTAGTATCTGTAAGGCTTTATTTATGGAGGGTGACACTTGACAGTAGTAAAAACACTGATAAATTAGTGACACTCATTACACCATCAAAAGTAGCTTAAAAGTGAAATCAGTATCATAAAAATTCTAACACTATACATTAAACAGTAAAAATAGCGACAGTTAAAAATACAAAAAGCTTGAAATATCATTCAATGTGGCAAAATCAGCTGAAATAAATTCTTGATTTAAAAAAGCCTCGTATTTGGAAGTTCTCAGTTCTTCAAGGAACTTGAAAGAACTTACGATTTTAGCCAGCCCGGCTGTAAATCAGGTCTTACCATAACTGTAGATAAATTATGTCTCTTGCTGGAAATAATATATACAATGGTTATTAAATCGTAAAGTAATCCGATGGTTATGTTTTTCGCTTTGTGTTGATGTTGTATTGTCAGTGGTGAATTTTCCGTAGGTATTTTTCTTGACCTCTCAAAAGCCTTTGACACTGTAAATCATATCATCCTTTTTGATAAACTCGAACATTACGGTATTCGTGGCTTAGCGCTGGACTGGATAAGAAGTTACTTTTCAAACAGAAAGCAATATGTTGAATATAATGGCCACCGTTCGTTAAGAAATGAAATCTCTTGTGGGGTCCCTCAGGGTTCTATCCTCGGACCTCTATTTTTCTTACTGTACATTAACGACATCAACAATGCTTCTAATCTATTAAATCTGATATTGTTCGCTGACGATACCAATGTATTCATGTCACATAAAGATCTGAACTATCTCTCAGATATGTTAAACTTGGAGATGGACAAACTGTCAATCTGGTTTAAAGCAAACAAGCTTTCTCTAAATCTTAAAAAGACTAAATTTATGGTCTTCAAACCAAGACAAAAGCGTTCAATTTGTAATATTCAAATAAGTATAGATAATCAAAATATTGTTAAAGTAAAGGAGACAAATTTTCTAGGCGTAATTTTGGATGAAAACCTAAATTGGAAGTCGGAAATATCTCACGTTGCAAGTAAAGTTGCGAAGTCAATCGGTATAATATCTAGATGCAGCTTCTTTCTTCCTAAATCGTCTTTACGTATGCTCTACTATTCCTTAATTTATCCTTATTTTTACTACTGCAATATCGTTTGGGCTTCGACCTATAAAACTAATCTCCGCCGCCTTGTTATCCTGCAAAAGCGCATTATTAGAATTATTAATAAATCACATTTTAATGCTCATACCGACCCCATCTTTAAGGACCTCGGTATACTAAAATTTAATGATATCCATTTGCTTCAACTGGGCCAATTTATGTATTCTTGCAAAAATTCATTCTTACCTCCAAAGTTTAATAACAATTTCTCTCAAAGCAATCAATTCCACTCTTACAATACAAGAAATTCCCAGGCCTACCGTCTACCGTATTGTCGTAGAAACACGAAGAAGTTCTCGCCCTTTTTTCAAGGGCCTAAGTTTTTTAATTCACTTGACAACAAGATCATCAACTCTCAATCCCTCTCCTCTTTTAAGAAAAAACTGAAGATTAAATTATTGAGTAAGTATGAAAACAGTTTATAAATCTTTCCATCTTCGACTTTTCGCCTTCTTCTCTTCAATTGATGTGAAACAGCTCTAGCTCATAGTTCGAGGAGGCCTAACCTCTCATAAGCTCCTATAGTTTCTGTTAGGTCTCCTCGCCACTTCTTTTTTTTTTTTTTCTTCTTCTTCTTTTCCTATATTTTTTGTAATTAGTGTGGCAAATAAAATAAAATAAAATAAAAATAAAATAAAACTGTTAGCATCTTTGCGTTTCAGGCGAAAACAAGTTCTGGATGCGGATAAGAATAAAAGAAGCGAGCCTGGAAAACACGAAAGGTAATCGTTTATCAATAGGTAATATTACTACTATTTTTTTATTCCAAATTCTAATCTGTTGAAGTACACATTACCCTTCTGATATCATTCCTTAGCGGCAAGAATATCCGAAGTTACCCCGGAGACTTCCGAAAATTTATCGAGCTTGACGCAAAGTTTTCCAAATCCATCCAAAACCCGTCGGAATTTAAAAAAAAAGCACTTTATTTGAGTGTATTTAGCACGAAAGTACTAATTGGGGACACTATTTTCACGTTTCGTACTGGAGACGGGACCGCCATTAGGTGCTCATCCGAGCCAGGCGAAGATCTACCCGTTTGCAGGGCAAAGGGAGTACCTTCATTTCTCAGTCATTTTAAGACCCTGAGTGTTGGTCCGATCCCGGGAATGGAACTGGCTACCTCCCGCTCTTCAGTCAAGCGCTCTACTTACCGAGCTAATCCTGTTGCAGTAATCCGAACGTTTCGTGGGATTTCGGACAAAGAGCTGAACGTTAGCGAAAATCTCCGTGAAAATGATACGAAGACCTATCTTGCGCGGTACAACAGTGTCCATTGGGATTTTTCGAGGCCTCTTTTTGGGGGACTTCTCTTTATCAGTTCACATCCTGATTATGTAATCTGGCGTATCTACTTCCAGGACTCCCTCTACGGAATCTGTCAGCCGAGCAGGACTACAGTACTGGCCAGCTGAATCACAACGGACTCATAACCAGGTATGTGTATATTATGTTTCAATTGTATTCTTGGTTTCAATCTTATTTTCTCTTTTTGTTTCAAACTTATTTACTTTTACAGATGCTTTTACATTACCATACCCAAAAACAAGTTTAAGATTGAACGACAATCATGTTTTTGTGGCCACTGTTCTAGTCTACCACGCAACCGTTTTTTTGTGTCGCCGCGCCATGCTCCTCCCACAAGCATCGCGTGACCACAAAAAACGGCTGCGTTGGAGAGTACCAGCGTACCGGCACTTAGAGCAAGCAGAGTACAGACTTGTCTTCTATTTGTTTTCGTCAAGGAAGCAGAAGAGAGAGGAAAATTTGCTGTAAACTACATGAAGGAGATCGCTCATACCGCCATCCTCACAGAACGAAAGAAAAAGAAATTAGATGAGATCCTGCCGGAACTGTTTTGTCAAATGGTCCAAACGGCTGTGGTGGACCTTGCAGATTTGGATAAGTTTATGAGAAACAGCTTTGAAAAATTAAAACAGAAATAGAAGAAAAAGGCAAATTATTGCACTGGCCCTCTGACGTAAACAGAATCTCTTCCATCACGCCATCTTCCCCTTGGAGAATTTTTAAATGTTGTCTTAGATTTTCGATGAAATAGTTAAGAAACACACCTAATATCAGACTCAAAAAACAGTTCCACAAGAGTCACAAGATTTGTCACGGGTACAAGATTTTTCATGGTCGGCTGGCTGGCTCGCTCCTCCAAGTGTTAGTATATTTAACGCAAAACAAGTTATATTGTTATTTATTCCTGGAGAGCGTAACCGGGGCTTCAAAAACGTTCAGCAAGCGAGGCGACCTCCTTAAGAGACACGCCCTTTTCCCCTTGATTCCTGCTGAGCCACAAATGGTTAGATAAAAGTTCAAATGCTTGGATTGTATGGCCAAATGAAAAAATGGAGGACGCGGAGAGTGGAAAATGGAAATTATATAAAAAGTGAAGATTGGGGGTTATGAAAAGTACGTGTAATAAAGAGTTAAATGTTTACTGAAGATC
>OZ037779.1:51998794-52121294 GCA_964035525.1 Porites cylindrica | reverse complement strand
GTATGGGGCGCCAAATGTATTTTTATTATTTAGAGTGGTTATTTGTATATAACCAAAACAAGAGTGGTTATTTACAAATAACCACATTACAGGTTTATTATTTCTAAATAACCAAAATGAAAAATTGGTTATTTAATAAATAACCAAAATGAAAAATTGGTTATTTAATAAATAACCAAAATGAAAAATTGGTTATTTAATAAATAACCAAAATGGAAATTGGTTATTTAATAAATAACCAAAATGGAAATTGGTTATTTATTAAATAACCAAAATGGAAATTGGTTATTTAATAAATAACCAAAATGGAAATTGGTTATTTAATAAATAACCAAAATGCGAAATTGGTTATTTAATAAATAACCAAAATGCGAAAATGGTTATTTATTAAATAACCAAAATGCGAAATTGGTTATTTAATAAATAACCAAAATGCGAAATTGGTTATTTAATAAATAACCAAAATGGAAATTGGTTATTTAATAAATAACCAAAATGCGAAATTGGTTATTTAATAAATAACCAAAATGCGAAAATGGTTATTTATTAAATACCGGTAACCAACGGCGCAAATGGTTATTTATTAAACCAACGGCGAAAATGGTTATTTAATAAATAACCAAAATGCAGGCAGAATGGAAAAATTGGTTACTTAAACAAACTGGGCAATTGGTTATTTAGTAAATAAACGAACGTGGACGCTTAAAAATCCAAAAATGTGCAAAAGTGGTTATTTACCTAATTTGGTCATAACAAGTGACCACATGGCAGCCTTGTTCCCAGTCGTCCTCGGCGATTTCGGATGTGACGTCACCTGGCCCATTTTCCCGCTCATTTCCCATAATGACCTGCAGCTTTTTATTTCCAACATGGCTTCTTCCAACGAGGATGAAATTGTGGAAAGAATTTCCGCAGCAGTGCGGAACGCTCTTTGTAGAAATTCCCAGCAACAGGTACGTGCAAGGCTAATTTAATGGTTTTCTGTCTTTGGAAATGTCTTGCATGCCTGAAACACACTTAAACGTCCGAAGGAAGACATGCGAACGAACTTGATGTTTTGTGTCTTTTGTCCCACTGACATAACTATCAGGGTTTATTTTGGAACACATTTTCTTTGTTTTTATTTAGGGAATTGTTGGCCGTCCCCCAATATCACTATCAAAAGAAACAATTGAAGGTTACCTAAATATGGGTTATTCTGTGTCTCAAACTGCAGAAGTATGTGATGTATCTCGATCAGCTTTGTATTCTAGAATGGAGCAACTGGGTATTTGCTACAAAGACCGGTTTTCCAGTATCGACAATGACGATTTGGATAGAGTAGTAAGAGATATCAAGAATAAGCATCCAAACTGCGGAGAAGTGATGATTACTGGCCACTTAAGGGCTAGAGGAATAATCGTCCAACGAAACCGTGTACGTGAGTCCATTCACCGCATTGATCCCCAAGGTGTTGATGATCGTAGGTGCAGAAGAATTCGCCGTCGTGTTTATTCTGTGCCGTGCCCAAATTTCATGTGGCACCTCGACGGCAATCATAAACTTATTCGTTGGCGATTTGTCGTACATGTTGGTATAGATGGCTTTAGCAGATTGATTGTCTATTGTCAATGTAGTAACAACAATAGATCCCAGACTGTTTTAACTTTGTTCCAACATGCTGTTAGTCAGTATGGAAGACCACTCAAAGTACGAACTGACAAAGGAGGAGAAAATGTCCGTGTTTGGGAACAAATGGTTAATCAATCACCAGCAGGGGAGATGTCAGTCATCACAGGAAGTTCAGTTCACAACCAAAGAGTAGAGCGGTTTAATCGCGATTTAAACATTCATTGTGCTGATGTCATTAAGTCGGAGTTATATGGGTTAGAACAGCAAGGTCTCTTGGATCCTTCAAATGACACAGATTTATTTTGCTTACATTATGTCTATGTTCCTAGAATAAATCAACTTCTGGAAGAGTTTGTCAATGCCCACAACCATCATTCTATTTCTACAGAGAATAACCTAACTCCACTGCAACTATATAACAACAATCAGCACTTGCTTGGTCTTCACAGTATTACACACCAACGGCAAGTTCCTGGGGCTGGAAACCTCCCCACAAGGCAGACACTTGTTGAAGTGCCTCCTATTTGCAGCCCACTAGGTGATGAATGCTATCAGAATCTCTGTCGAGACATAGATCCTCTTGTGAATACTTCAAGAATAGACCTCTACAAGCAAGTTATTGAGTATGTTGGAAATTATTTGTTACAAAACTAATGTAACAGAAATTATCACGACTACTGAAGCCTTAGGGAAAATAGGTGGCATGACAGCTTCAAAAATAAGGTACATTTAGGCATGCTGAAATTGTGCTCCATGGATGTTGCTCTTAACAATTTTTCTACCATTGGTACTCACCATAAGTGACCTATGTTGTGTTTTACTAGTAATTCAGATTAAGACATTAGGAGTCTAAAGTTTAAAATAATGCCTCTTGATTTTATTGTTCCATTTCATATAAGTAGACATTCTTGCGAAAAAGATAATATTATTAGAATTCTCTGAAGGGTTATTTCAAATAAGGATTCTCTGAGGGTTTTTTTGGGGGAGCTGATGCAACTGTTTACCAAACAATTTGGCCGTTAGGTGCAATTGTCACCTATTACAGAGCATAATATAGAGCATTGTGGAGGGTCAGTGAAGAGTGCAAGGAAGGGAGGAGGGTCCACCTCCCTTTGCAGTGTTTCTGATCTGCAGAAAACAAGTGGGATCTCTATTTCTGTTCGTTCAAGATGTGCACTTTACAGTTTCACAACATAAGCCTTTCAAAAGAGGCAACAGCAGTTGTATATGTGTTGTATAATGGTAGTTTACACTCATCCTCTTGTAACAGATTTAGTGAGAAGTGCATTTATTTCCTATCTCTGGAAATCCTCTGAGCATTGTGTGTAGAGTATAACAAAAAAAACCCAAACATTTCCATGTCTGCTATTAGTCCAAGACTCCAAGTTACATTTTAAAGCAACATTAACAACAGTCCGCAAAACAGGATTTTACACCCATTGACTGGTCCATGCTACTTTATAAATCCCTTTGAGTACATGCATTATCCATTTTGGTCCTATAGACTCTACTGGGGACTATTTCCTGCATCTTGTCTAGGGTTTAGTCCCTGCAATGATGCTCTTCACATCGATTATATCTAAGGGCCTGTTTACATGGAGGTGGTGGACCCCAGGTAGGTGATGTAACCCGCCTGTCCATACAATCTCTTATTTTAATGTGATCACGTTTACATGTTAGGTATCCCACCACATGTTACCTCACCTACCTGGCGTCCCCCACCTTCACGTAAACAGACCCTACCTGGTAATCTCTTTGGCCTGGGTGCCCAAATGAGTCTCACAATGCCCTCTAAATCTGACAGGGCAAATACCATAAGAATTAACAATTAAAGAACAAAATTATGTACTTCAGTTGAAGTTAAAGCTGTCAAATGTCTTTATTTGGCTTTCAACCAACAAGGCACCAAATTGCTAACGAAGATTGCAACTTTCTTAAATGTTAACAGTACAGCAGCATCATTTTCTTGTACGAAAAACAAAATACATGCTGAACATCAAACTGTTATCTGCTGACATGGTCGGGAAAGGATTTCTAGGACAGTTCTTCAAGTTCGTAACATGCATTTTTTGGATGCATATCTAACATTAACACATGATCAAAGAGAGGTTGTAGACCTTGGTGCTCTAGTGTCTTGTTTGCTGATAATCAAATGAGATAGACTGAGACACCATCAATGTCAATGAGGGGAAAAATTCGAAAAAATCTAAAAATGACAGTGATTTCACACAGTAACAGTAACCAACGAGTTTATATGCAATAGATATATAAAATTAGCATTATAAAAGATAAAAACAGAAGTTAATGGAAATGATCAATAACAGGGCTGTCTCCAAGATTTTAAGGGACTGACTGAAAAATGTAATATCATTACTATGTGGGAATTGATTAGCTAGTTTTGGTAAGTTCGCTTGGTTCTACTTCTTTCTGTTTGCTATGAAAAAAGTTGCTGGGGATTATGCTTATAGAAACTGGGAGAATCCCCTTCCTATAGTCTTTAGTGATAGCCCTGCACAATAAGATTATTATTTAGATCATACTAAAATCAACCTAACATTTTGTAACAGATATCTTTCAACCTTTATACATAACTGAGTACTGAACTGAAGTACAAACTGCATGTTTATACTCATGAAATGCTTGTATGTAGAGCACTTTTATGCCATTCCAAAACCCCGGGTATTTTGAACAGCATAACTCATAGCTTCCTTAAAGTCTTCATAAGTTTTATGAATTACAGGAAGATAAAGGGTACAAGAACATGTACTTGCCTTGGGAAATCTAGACAGTATTCCTGACTTCTCATCAGGTTCATGCAGAAATGATATTTGACATGAAAGTCCCTGGGGGGGTAAATTTTTGCATCCTGATACAAAAAACAGGATATCCGACAGGGTTATTTCAGCTGACTCTTCCTCACAGTCTTGCATCAAGTCCTGCCAGTGAGAGAGAACAAGGTTCTCAACTTCCCTTCTATTAGATCCTTCACATGCACGTGCAACTGAGAACATGTCATCAAAATCAGTGACAGTCAAAGTGTCAGGCTTGAAACAGAAAGCTTCCCTCATCACTTGTGGGTATTGCAAAATTGAGTCCATTACCCCTAATGTACGAAGACCCTCCTTGAAACTTTCATACGCTGCTTGTGCTCTTCCCAAAACATACCAGTTGACAGTTTTCTGAACAAGGTTTTCAATATCACTAGTAGTTTTAATTACCTGAAATGTGCCAGCCATATCAAACAGTAAATCGAGTTTGGCATCATTGATAATATCTTCTGCCTCTTGTACATTTGAGGCATTCAGTAATTTTTCAAGAGATATTCTTAGATCATAGTCGCAAACATCATTCACTGAAGCATTCACATTTTGAACCCCTTTCACGATACCATTATAGCAAACATCTGAGAGGCATTTCAATGTAGGACCACCATGAACAAATGACAAAGCAAATATCTGCCCAGCTAAATAATACTCCCCATCCTCTAAACACCTTGCATTTAGTGATAAGAATTTAGCAAAAGCACCCCCAACAAACATATGGGAATTGAGCAACCTATCTGTTACAAGTGTAAAAAATTCCCTTGCTGGACCCCCAAGATCTATAGCCCCTTCAGAAATCCCCATGTCATCAGTAAACTTTACTGAAATTCTGTTTTGAGGGTCAAATGATTTCCTATTAAGTGCCCTTTTTGCACCCTCCCATATATGATTTCTACTTATGTTAAATTTTGATGTTTCAGTATCTTTTATAACTGATGAAAGATTATGAAGAATCTCCCTCAGTGTGATGTTTGCCTGGACAGTTTCCACTTCAACACTGGGTGGCGGAGGCTTCTCGTTTTCAATGATCACTTCCTCATCAGAACTCAATTCATCAAATATCAGTGCTGCATACATTTCATCTGCTGACCTTCAAAGGTAACAAAAACGTTGGAAAAACAAAGGTTAATACGAATGAAAATAATATGTATTTATTTATGGTAGTCAATTCAGAACTTGTGTGTTGTCAGATAGCACAAGTAACAATGTACAATGCTGGTTCCTTCATATGATCTGTGGTGGTTTATTGAGTTATTGTGTCGGTCAATTGCAAAATTAAAGTCTCTTTTATGAAAAAGAAAATAAATAAAATATAATTGAAACCATATTGGCGAATGCTGATTTAATAAATTTGGAAACTGTCAATAGTAGGTTGTGATATTTTGGTGGCAAATGGTTGAAGCAATTACTGTAAGTTGTTTCAATTCATGAAAAGTTTGTAATACCTTCATCAAAATTCATAAAATGATGTAAAACACAATCATGGATACCCTTCTACCATATTAATGTAATGAGGACACTTCCTTATTACACAACATTTTTTTAGACCCTAGCAGAAAGCCCATACACATGAAGCTACCATCCTTACAATGACTAAGTTTGTGCAAATACCTATAATTCTCCATCAGTGAAGCAGCAGAAGTGACAGATGGCCCTGGAACTGAGACAGCAGAAGATCCAGTTACTGACACGGGAGAAGGTCCAGCTACTGACACAGCAGAAGACCCAGTTACAAACACAGCAGAAGGTCCAGCCAATGACACTGCCAAAGGTCCAGTCAATGGTGGTGATTTAGTGCTTGATTTACTTGATTTACTTAAGCTCCCATCAAATGTGGGAACATCCAGCTTGAGAATATAAATCGAAATAAATGATACTGAAAGTTAAACTGGCAGCCTGATGTATTATGGTCTCCATGGTTCTGTTAAAGCCAGATAGGATAACAAATTGTAGTAATAAATACCATTATACAAATATCCCTTTAAAATGATAAATGGATATGACACATTGCAAGGAGATAAATATAGAACAGCCCTTTGTGTTAACCAAAGGCAACTGAAGACAAAAACAAAGCAAGCATTTAATGGCATTTATAGGAGATACTTTTTTTAGCCAACAAGTACCTTCAACAACATATAAACAAGTTAAGGCTGGATATGACTTACACTTCAGTTTAGTGTAATGATCCCAACACAGGTAAGAGAAAGAGTCCAGTGAATTTTAGTGGAAAGAGTCAGGGAGACATTGCTTCATTGTTAAATGTACCAAGAGGCATGATCAATCAAATTAGACAGAAGCTGGGGGTACTTACAGGACATGTAGGGAAACACATTTACAGAACCAAGTCAACCTCTGGATTTGGAAAATTGATTCAGGGAGGTCAAAAACAATAATTATTTTAACAAAGCAAATACATAACCTAATTACCTCGAAATGATCAGTGTCACTATTTTCATCGTCACTTGCAACAATATGTCTAATCAATGTTGATTCCTTCTTTGAACTTGGGACTGGAAGGTGTGTCATGATGTACAGGGCTCCCTGAGATGCTAACGAAAGTACTTCAGGGGCATTCCATTTGAATGATGTGGAGACATTTGGCTGCTTTAGTTTTTTTGCCCCAGGTACAATGCTAAAAAAATAACAAGTGGCAATACATAAAGACAATAATTGACTTAGTCATTTGTGGTAATTCTAAGCACAAATGACTAACTTACTACAATCTCAAGTACCTTGTAGTCTACTTCAGTTTACTGAAATGAAGTTCTTAAAACAAATTATTGACCACTTGATACTCTATTACGAAATAGAAATTGTGAAGCTTCAGGATTAAACAACTATAGAATGCTAGTTGATTTAGGAGAAGTTTGGATTAATAATATATTACTAAGGTAGCAGTCTTGTTATCATTCTTCGAGCAGGGTAATTTTCTTACCAGCCAGCATTAATTCAGTGACGGTGGAATTAAATCTACAACATGTTAGAAGCTTCACAGCTGGTTAAAGAAAACCCCGACAATTATGTAATTATTGACTGAACGTACCTTAAATACTGAAAGGGCATTTCCTCATCGTCTTCCAAATGAAAAGCTTTCCTAAATATACTCGAGATTTCACTTGCAACTGCTGCCTTGTCCCACGTATTATTAAGGCTCACTTTACCAATCAGGCCCAACTCTGCCAACTGAGCCCTTCGCGTTCCTCGTGGAATGGCAAAGATCTCACCCTCCTCAAATGGCAGGCATACTACATCTTTGGTGACAACTTTGGATTTCGCTTGTGTCGATCTTGTTGAAGAAGCTCGTCTTCGCTTAGGCGCTGGGAAATACGATCGTGAATTTTCCACGTTCCTTTCACGGTTTTGCCTGAAGCCTTGGAGAAAGGAGGATGGCAATTGAACGCTGGCTGCAGGTGATTGTTCACCAGAAAGAAGTGAATGATGTTCATCCTAAAACCAATTGCAAAACTGTAGCATTACCACGGGAAGAAAAACACAATCGACTCATACAATATCAACAGTCAAGGGTACGAAAATGTGTTCAAAATAAACCCTGATAGTTATGTCAGTGGGACAAAAGACACAAAACATCAAGTTCGTTCGCATGTCTTCCTTCGGACGTTTAAGTGTGTTTCAGGCATGCAAGACATTTCCAAAGACAGAAAACCATTAAATTAGCCTTGCACGTACCTGTTGCTGGGAATTTCTACAAAGAGCGTTCCGCACTGCTGCGGAAATTCTTTCCACAATTTCATCCTCGTTGGAAGAAGCCATGTTGGAAATAAAAAGCTGCAGGTCATTATGGGAAATGAGCGGGAAAATGGGCCAGGTGACGTCACATCCGAAATCGCCGAGGACGACTGGGAACAAGGCTGCCATGTGGTCACTTGTTATGACCAAATTAGGTAAATAACCACTTTTGCACATTTTTGGATTTTTAAGCGTCCACGTTCGTTTATTTACTAAATAACCAATTGCCCAGTTTGTTTATAAGTAACCAATTTTTCCATTCTGCCTGCATTTTGGTTATTTATTAAATAACCATTTTCGCCGTTGGTTATTTATTAAATAACCATTTTCGCATTTTGGTTATTTATTAAATAACCATTTTCGCCGTTGGTTTAATAAATAACCATTTTCGCCGTTGGTTATTTAATAAATAACCATTTTCGCATTTTGGTTATTTATTAAATAACCAATTTCGCATTTTGGTTATTTATTAAATAACCAATTTCCATTTTGGTTATTTATTAAATAACCAATTTCGCATTTTGGTTATTTATTAAATAATCAATTTCGCATTTTGGTTATTTAATAAATAACCATTTTCGCATTTTGGTTATTTATTAAATAACCAATTTCCATTTTGGTTATTTATTAAATAACCAATTTCCATTTTGGTTATTTATTAAATAACCAATTTTTCATTTTGGTTATTTAACAAATAACCATTTTTTCATTTTGGTTATTTAACAAATAACCAATTTTTCATTTTGGTTATTTAGAAATAATAAACCTGTAATGTGGTTGTTTGTAAATAACCACTCTTGTTTTGGTTATATACAAATAACCACTCTAAATAATAAAAATACATTTGGCGCCCCATATATCTGTGGCAGCCCCCAAACCTGTCTCGAGGAAAATTAAACCCACAAAATAATGTTGAACCGGGCGGTGAGATACAGTCCAGTTTGAGGGCGCAAATCACAACCCATTTCATTATATGCCTTTGTACTTCATCCTTGTTAATGTAAATCACTGCACTGGCCTGAAGCATGTCCTTAACTGCGCCTTCTTTCATCATCGGAAAGTATTCAAACATGCCCGGTTGAGTAGCGGCTATTATGGAGTGGCCGGTTGTGTCGAGAAAAAACACTGCGCCTGTATTGTGGCGGGACATAAGTTCTATTACATTATTGGTTAGGTTTCCTAAGAATTTGACAGATGAATCAAACCACATTGTTCCATCAAATTCAGAAAGCATTTCTTGAATTATCAGCGGTTTCCAGGCATAATTTTGCAGGTTACGAACGTGTTCAGGATATGCATTAAAGTCGAATTTTCTGTAGACTAGGTCAGGCATGTTTTTAACTTCATTGATCTGCTCATCGCTTAGTCCAAGATCGTAGAAAAAACATTTCGTTCCAGGGAAACTCTTTCTAAAATCTTCTATGTGAGGTTTGAATTCGCCGTAGTGGTTACTCGAACACCCGGTTACAGGAGTCACGAGATCAAAAAATGGCGTCTTGGCATCAACGGACTCGATTGGCTTTCGCTTGAAGGTTTGATCCCGAAGAACTCTCCTTACCACAGCTAGAGTTGAATCATCAAAGTTGAACTCTTTTCCAATTATGGAAGAGTTAAGTCTAGAAACATAATGGCCGATTTGGAAACGTTCATCAGCAGGAATTTCCGTAGTTACAATGTCTTTAGTGCTGGTAGCAACACTTTCCGTGGCGTTCACAGTCTTCGCTCCACCATGATTTTGACCGGCCTGAAGTTTGGATGAATCATGAGGAGTTGTGTAGCGTGACTTGAATATCAAGTAACCAAAGAATGAACCAATCAAGATGGAAAGAAGCCAAACGTACCTCCTGCTTATGTTCATTCTGGCTTGAGTAAGGCTTTAAGGAAGAATTTTATCTACAAGATATAAATGGACACAAATAAACAGTCAGAAAGTGTCTCATCAGGCATCACACGAAATAATATCACCAACTCGAAGCAAGGTTCAGTAGTGGTGGTGTAGCAGCACTCGCCCTTTATAAATTTGCCGGCCTGGGTTCGCTACACGTGGTTTCAGTTTGCTGCTGGTTCTCTTCGTTGCTAGGGTTAACTTTGGACCTTTCGGTTTGGTCAAAAACTCCCACTCCCAAATTGCAAATTAATCTGAAAAGAACCCTTTTAAAGAGATTTAGGAATTCTTAGGAATATCCTAGGAATTCCTAAGAATAAAATGTTTGAATTTTGACCTTGTAATTCCTAAGACTGATTGTAATTATGCCCATTGCAGCTTAGTTTGTTTGTCAGGTCAGTGACAGGACATGAAAAGCAAGTCAGTCTCAACTTAATTTTCAGTTCTCGACTCCTTTCCTACACATCGCTGATGTAACAATTTCCATTCATGCATTGTTGCCATTTATATGAATTTACAGACAATGTCGTAAACTTCTACAAAAATAGCTTACAATCATTTTAGGAATTGTTAGGAACTCTGCCTAAGGATTAATACCCTGGTCCCAGAGGTTTTTCTTCCCAAAAGAGAGAGCGAGTCGCGAAGAGGCGACAACGAAGAAAAATTTCAAGAATAACCTCTGGGACCAGGGTAAGGGATTAATAATCAAGAAGAGAGCTGGCTGCAGTTGACATGTCAATTAAACTTCTGTTTAATACGTGCAATATATATCGGTTTGGATGAAAGCAAATACATGCGAGTTCTATAAAATTGAGAAACTAGAATACTAGTCATGGAAACTGATCCAGCAAAAATCAATGGCTCCAGCCAAGAGCCATAATGGCCCCATTATGGCGTTCTTGCTCCAGCCTAAAATGAACGAACCATCACTGTTATACCTGAGTACTCCCTATAGAGTTTCCCCCTGGGTGGACATTCTTAGCTGGTAGGAAGAAGCCTTCAGAAAGCAAGGTATGTATTACATGACATGTAGGTTGTTGTTGTTACATTGTAGTAACTGGTAGTAATACATGCAACCAACTGCTAACATAGTTTAGCATGTCCTGCTAGGCGGTACTATTTCCTTAGATAATACACGCCAAACGGACAAGGCATTTTTTATGAAAAAAAGCATTCCTGTTTAGTTACCCTGGCCTTTTAGAAACCTAAAGAATAAAAAAATATATATATATAGTCGCCTGATGATTGCTTCTCTAGAGGCATGAAACTCCGAGTAGCGATTAAATGTTTTTGAACTAGTCCGACTCCAGAAGTTCATCTTTTATCTATATATATATATTATATACCTCCTAACAAATGCTGCTAAAACTCAGGATGTCCCGTTGGACGGTACTATTTTCTTCGGTAATACCGCAGGGTCGTAACGAGGTATATTTTCTTCCGCCTGATCCCACAGTCCGACCTTAAATTTTGATTCCTGATCCCAAAATTGCTGCAAATCTTGATCCCTGACCCCATGAAAATGTTTTTGGATCCCTGGATTCAATCTGGGTTGGATTAGCTGCATATCATATAAAAACTAACTAGACGCCCCTAGTCGTGCATCACCATGTATTCTTGTAGACTACTAATACTAGTGTGCATAGCTTCAGGGGCGTAGACTGAGACCTTGAAAGTGTACGATGCGGTGATGAAGATTTGCAGCACCGAAGGCGGCCCAGCCTAGGGGAGTCGGGGGGCATGCTTCCCCAGAAAATCTTCTAATTTAGGGTCTCGGAAATGCTATTTCCAGCATTTTCTGCAGTGGCCAGAATCCGAAACTCGTTCCTAGTACTCCTCGGCTGTCCTTTTGAACGGTATGGTTTAGGCACAACCGTAGCCTGCGTCGCAGTAGCCTCCCCGCAGACGTCCTTTGGGGTTCGTTTGTCACGCATTCATTTCTCCCCAAACGAACCCCAAAGGACGTCTGCGGGGAGGCTCGCGTCGCAGACGCTCTAAACCTTCCATATGAATGGTTTAGACGAGTGCGTGGGCAGGCTGCAACGCAGGCTAGCACAACCGTGGCGCAAGCTCAATTTAGTAGATAATTAGTGATTATAAACATAACATGTGTGAGGTGTTGCGTTACAAAGTCGGTCAACGGAAGGATCGTATGGGCTCGCAAACACACGCGAGGCGTTGTGGTACAACGGTCAGTGTCAAGATTATAAATGGCCTGAGTGTCAGGCCTTCCTAAGGGGCTAGGGGAGAGGAGATTTTAAATGGGGGAGAGGGGAGGGGGAGAAGAGAAAGGAACGCCTAACACAAAACCATTCAGCAGATCGTGTGACACATCCAAAATCTGCATGTGGCAGGGATTGGATAACACACATTATTAAAAACTGAATCATTGGATAATGCAATTCTAGCACTTTGATTGGCTTAGCCGTTATGGTATATGAGCTATTATACCATGCTCTCCATATATGGTCGGTGTACGCGTCAGTTTAAAATTGGAAGCTAGCTGAGATTTTTTTCGGGAAGGATAGAACGGCGCCCGAAGCAAATTGTTTTAATTCATTTCTTAGAATACTAGAAATGCAATTTCATCGAAAGGAAAAAGACAAAAACAAACAAAAAAGCCACAAGAGCTTGTTTGAAAGTTTGTCGAAAAACACATGAAAACACATGGAACTAAAGTACCTTGACCAGCTACGAAAGAAGGCAAGTGTTGTTTCTTCATGATCGAAACGCCATTCGCCGATCGAGTCACTCGCCGATAGATAACTGCGGCTTGTTTATCCGACATCAAGAATATAAATCACAAGTAACCAGCTACAAATACACGCTATGCAGCCATTCACCAGGGTAATCGAGGGGGCAGTATAGCTTCTTTTCTCGTTCAGCAAAACCAGCTTGTGGCTTCAAACAACTTCACAACAAGCGACCGAGGTAATAGTTTTTCTCCGTTGTTCTTACTTTTATAAATGCACCGAAAATCCAAATTCACACTAATTTCGACGGCTGTCACTTAAAAATTCTTTTCCTTCACATTATCTGCTAGGTTTTTTTAGCTGTTCTGCTGTGTAAAATGCTAGAATCCCGATGAGTTTTTAAAAAACTAATGTTCATCGCTACAATGTTTTGATTTTTCATTCATCATGTTCATGCAGTCTAGGCGAGTCCGTTCGCGCGTTCACAGTTTTGATAGACGGGTGACATGTGAATAGCGGAAGTCCCTTGTCTTTTCCGGTTTGTTCTAGTCGGGGAGATTAAACGAGATTTTGTGGGCGTTTTTAATAAAACAGGGGCACCCAACGACAACTTTCGAAAAAATATCTGTTAGGAAGACGATTTGAGATCTAGAATTTTCGGAACATTTGTTGTAAAATTTCTTGCCTGCCTGCCTCTCCAAGGATTTTCGAACATCTAAAAAATGGTAAAATTGCTCATTTTCAACGGATTTTTACCCTAAAAAGGTCACCTAAAATTTTCGGGAGCCTTTCCTCTGGCTGAAATTTTCGAACAGGTAAGTTTTGATCCCTATTATTTTCGGATCACTAGACTTTCAGCTAGGAAATCCGAACAGATGAAAAATTTATAGGGGATAAAAATATGCCCATATCCACTGTTTAAATACTAAACACGTTTAACAATGCTATGTTTAAGTGGTTTTGAACTATATTCTCGTTGGGTGCCCCTGATAAAACAATTATTCCACTCGCGCTTGTTGGATATGAGATGATAGATAGCCAACTCCGCGCTACGCGCCTCGTTGGCTATCCGAGTTTGACTAATAGTCGCGGGTCGCGGGTCGCGGGTCGCGGGTCCAATGTCGCGGTCGCGGGTCCAAAGTCGCGGTCGCGGGTCCAATGTCGCGGTCGCGGGTCCAAAGTCGCGGTCGCGGGTCCAAAGTCGCGGTCGCGGGTCCAATAGGGACCTTAAGCAAAGACGTTTTTGAGCCACGCACGTCAACCGGAAGTGAGGCCTTCTCCCTTTTAATATACCTTGACGCTAACAAACTTGTATTGCTGAGTTTCTTTTCTCTTTTAAAGACGATTTACCTGAGAGTTTCAACCAAACCATTCCCCAGTGATGCAAAAAGTCCACTTCCGGTTGACGTCCGTCGCTCAAAAACGCTGTTGCTTAAGCTCCCTAATGTCGCGGCAGGGGAAAATGATTTGAAAACGACTGATATGAAAACAATATGAAGGGAAAAAATCTTTTTTATGCACAATACTCTAGGGTAGCCAATTTACAGGTTACGCATGTTAGAGTCAACAAAATAATGTCTCAAGAAAAGACCTAAAAGAAAAAGCTGGCCGACTTTTGTGTTCACCGCAAGTTTATTTTGTTTTCTTTCTGTCGGGCCCAGTTGAGTGTAAATTCAGCTTTGAATATACTTATGTATAACAGTATCTGATAAAAAATGTTACCATGAGTAACCATTGTTTTCTTCTTGTCTATGAATTGCTCACAAATTCTTAGGGGTGCATTCACTGAAAAATGTGCGATACACTTCATAGACTATAAATTATAAACGTTACAACAACTTAAAACCTTTTTTAAGAAAGGCTAACTGGGGCTCGAAAAGCTACGAGTCTGTCGGTAGAAGAAACGAGAACTGTTTCAATTTTAACAAATGTTTCGGCAAAAAATAAAGAAAACGCTTGTTAAAAAACTTCCTGGTCGCTGTTACGAAAAATTGTATTGCGTGAATAGTGTGACTTTCTAGAAGCTTCGCGAGAGTTCATAATTTGTTTATTTTAGGATCTTGTGTAAGCGTTTCTAAAAGCGGTAATTTTTGTAATCTTTCTATAATTAGACTATTTGGAAAGTTCTAGAATCTTATTGTAAACGTATATAAGGTAGGCGAGCCCGAGTTAAGTTTTAACTAGTTTTCACAAGCGAAGAGAGTTTGACGTTGGTCGTGTTTAGTCAAGTGTGACGAAGGCAGTGTTTGTTCAAGTTGGCGGAGGCCGTGTAAGTTTAACGAGTTACGTGCTGTTGTGGAGTTTTACTCAGTGGAAACTACGTTCATCTTTGGAATAAATCTTCTTGTTGCTGTTCGGACAACCCTGCGTTCAGTTTAGTTTGCAAGCTACCCGTCCTCTAAAAGATTACCCGCGTAACAGTCGCAAACTCCCAAAATAAACTCTTTGCACAAGTAAGTGGAAAGAGGAGGAGAGGCGTTGGGCTTGAAGTGCCAGTAAAGTACATTCAAGCGGGTATTTAAGGCATTACTTTAATAAAAAACAAGTAATGATCCACAGCAAGAGGGGATAAAGCTCGAGCTTTATCCTCTCTTGTCCACAGAAAGGAGTTTGTTCCCAATAACGATTGAAATCCGGAATCCAAGTTCTACCAAGAGAGAATAGATCATAGTCTCTTGGTTCTACTGACAAAGACTTGAATCCAGTACCTGGAATCTGGAATTACTCACCTAATTTATTGTCTTTTCTTAGCTCTGGTGGAGTTGATAACTTACCGTTTTCAGTGTCCGGTTTACTTTCTTTTTCAGCTTCATGATATCGGGCGTTATTATTTCCTTACCTACTTACTCACTTAGTTATTTACGATGCATGTTTTCAAGATTTGACTGAGACGCACGTTGAATGGCTTCCTATTGTCAGGTTGTCCTGGTTGCCATTTAGGTGAAGAGAACAAGAAGTTATATGGGTTGCCGTCTCAGTTGTAAAAATAAAAGCATTAAGCGAAAATCTTGCTTCGAGGAACAGACTTCTTTCTGTGGATTATTACTTGTTTCCATATTAAATTCATGCCTTGAATACCGCTTGAATGAAGTTTCATGCGCCTATTTACATTTTCTTTCAGTTTTGCCGAAAACATCTGTTAAATATAAGAGTTCTCGTCTCTTCTACCGACAGACTCGTAGCTTTTTGAGCCCGAGTTCGCTTTTTTTAAAAAAAGGCTTTAAGTTGTTGTAACGTTTATAATCTGTAGTCTGAACCCTTAAGCATTTGTGAGCAATTCATCGACAAGAAGAAAGCAATGGTAACTTATGGTAACTTTTTTTATCAGATACTGTTATACATAAGTATATTCAAAGCTGAATTTACACATAACTGGGCCCGACAGAAAGAAAAAAAAATAAACTTGCGCTGAACACAAAAGTCGACCAGCTTTTTCTTTTAGGTCTTTTCTTGAGACATTATTTTGTTGACTCTAACATGCGTAACCTGTAAATTGGGTACCGTAGAGTATTGTGCATAAAAAAGATTTTTTCCCTTTATATTGTGTTCATATCAGTCGTTTTCACTCAGCTGTTACCTCGAACCCCAAATCATTTTCCCCTGCCGCAACATTGGACCCGCGACCGCGACATTGGACCCGCGACCGCGACTTTGGACCCGCGACCGCGACTTTGGACCCGCGACCCGCGACCCGCGACTATTAGTCAAACTCTGGCTATCCAGCATCTCATATCCAACGCGCCCTCCTGGAATAATTGTTAAATAACCCCTGACGTCACCGGCTGCAAGCAAATACGAGCAGAGCGATCGGCAAGGAGAAGCCGATCTGGCGAGCCCTCAGTCTCTTGGTTTGCGGTCTATAGAATGTGTAACGAAACTGTAACGCGATCAAAATAACCCATTTTTTAAAGTGGTTTTCGACGGGTGTTGATGTTCTAACGCCCAACACATCTCCTCTGGACCCTGTCTCCTCGCAATTTTTTCACCCTTTCCCAAAACAGGGAGCCTGTGCAATACCATCTGTTTTTGAGTTTTCCTCAAAATACGTGACTTCATCGTTTGAGGAACTCATAAAGATTAAAGTACTATTTATTCTGAGGCAAGGAATGTTTAGATAGCAAAATCTCAAAACGTCTTTAACCCACATAAGAGCTTTCCCGGCCGCCAGCCAAATGCCGCGTTACACAAAAGCCTGGAAATTCAACCGTCCTTTGTCGCAAAACAAAGAACACTTTCGAACAGAAAATTTGTATAAACTAAGATGTTTAGGTGCTGAAATACCTCACGAAAGTAGACGCACACATGACTCGATAGTTTGTTTGTTTTGGTGGCGTCAAGGCATATAAAAAGGGAAGAGGTCTTGCTTCCGATTGCTGTCCGTCGCTCAAAAACGCCTGAGCTTATTAAAGTTAAACTTTATACGTGGCAACGAAAACGTCACGCATTCCTCGCAATCTGAATTTTCTCGGCGAAACGGCTTTTTTTGGGGGAATTTTCTGTTTAAAATATCCGAGTAGACGCAGCGAGAAAGTAAATTGTCATTTCGTACTCTACAGATTGTCATTTCGCAAACTACAGATTTTCATTTCGCAAACTACAGATTTTCATTTCGTTTCGTTTGGCTCCATTTCGTTTCGCAAACTACAGTAAGCCATAATATGATTTGGGGGTGTATATATAAATGCGAAATTTGCAATAAATTCACACTGTAGTTATAAGAAAAATTTAGCCATAAAGTCACTTTGTATATTCTACAAACCGAGAATTTAGCCATTAATTAACGGCTAAATATTTTCCTTTTTATAGAAATTATTTAGCCATTAATTAACGGCTAAACATTTCCTCTACATATGTAGTTATGATTTGGTGTTAAGCCGTTCGGTAGAGCCAGCGAATTACAGTGAAGTGACGGCAATGTGTAGCCACCAGAAAACAAAGCTCTGCACAACTTATATGTAAGCGAGACATTCAATATTAGCAAAACTTTAATGAAATAGACCTAACGCAAGAGAAAAACAAAAACGAGAAATATCAGATTAGTCTTTTAACTCAACTGAAGTAAACATTTACAGATACAATACGTACCTACAAAGTTAGTCCCTCACCTTGCACGTAAGACTAATCTCTTTCAATTTTATTCGCAAATTTGCAAACATAATTGTGCTCTGTGGCAGACGTAGGGGATAGGGAATCACAACAGAACTGAATTCGTCATCACTAGGCGTCTCTGCTACTCTAGTATTTTCTTCCATCATGTTTACTACGGACACCGGATGGCTAAGAGTCAGATTTGTCCACACCTGATAGATATTAAATCCACGCCGTGCAAGCACGAAACCAAACACAATAAATGAATGTTTTGCCCCTGAACACTTCCGACCAGTAGATATGATGTATTTGAATCGTGATGGTAAAGCCTTTACAACTACTACAGTAGAAAAGGTTTTACTATGAAAAAAATTTCGTGACATCGTCTTTACTTTACCGTGGTAAACCTGACAGGTCCACTTGAAACTTTCCATGCGTTGTTTTGTGTAAACCCTGTCTCGATATGTTCACCTCATGTTCACGTCGCCTTAGAGACACATGATTATTGGTTAGTTTATTTCGGCGGGCATTTGGGTTTTTCGTTAGTTTGTTTAACACGGAGATTCTTCTCCTGTAAACGTTTTCCCGATCTAAGTTACATTGAAACTTAACATTTGTACGTTTGAGAATTAGTTTTCATAACTGCATCTATTCTGATTCGGAGAGACGTCTCAACACTGCACCTAAAAAGTCCCAAAAGTCGCCTTGCAAGGACCGTTTGTTTTTGGTATTAGTACGGGTGGCGTGTATCGAGCTTGTGTGAGTGAAAGTTATGTACGCGTGGAAATTGTGATCGTCGCAGTGCTGGTGCTCATGTTTGTGAATGAATATAATCTCTTTGTGATTTTTGAAGAAATGCAGGAACAGTCTGTAGCAAGTGGCCTTTGTACGTGACGTGAATTCGTGATTCTAATATACCTTCAAAACGACTCGTGACCCGGTATCGTTCTTTGATGTAATATTTTTTGTAGAAAACTTCTGGTAGCAATGTACTTTAATTTGCCATACTGCGTTAAAAATCCAGCTGATGATTTGGGGCGATCTTGATACAAACGTTTATCAATTATTTAATACTAAATTTAGCGTGCTTATCTATTTATCTACCTTGAAAATGAACATTTGGCACGCAATCTTGAGTTTGCCGGTGTCGAGTTGCTGTTGAGCGAACTCTGGACCCAAAAATGTTTGGATGTCAGCCTCAACTACAGAGGAATTTTGGCCCAAATGTGGCCTAATTTAGCTCGAACAGGATTACAGAAATATGCAGCGTGCAGACAGCGGTCATTACCGTGTTACCGTTCAGCCGAATTATAGCGTAATTTGGGCCCAATTTTGGCCCGGTTTTGGCATCGCTGGAGTATAGTTGGGATTTGGGTTCTATTTTGGTTTATTTTGTGGCTTCAATATTTACGTTTCAGAGAGGCTCGTTTTGGTTCACCTCTGGATGAACTTTTTAAGGTCCTATTTTGGTTTATTTCGGCCAGGGTTTGGCTGAAAATTATGGCCCAATTTACCTTCTGGCTAGAGCGTTAATTTTGGTAACACCTAACATTTATAATCGCCTCGTGTACTGAATTCGCAGGACGAATATATGTTACGGTTTACTTACACGGCAAACGCTCATTCCAAATAGTTTATTCGTTTCTTACCGGCTTAAATTTCACGTGCAGTTTCTTTTAATTAAACCAGCTAAGATTGACCGAATTTTGAAGCAGATGTTGGCTTCAATACCGTATAAATTAAGTTTCGGTTTCCTCTCTTTCGTTTCCGGCCATATTACGTTTTCATGTCTCTTAATAGCCAGGCGACAAACGGCAAATTTGCAGATTAGGATGGCTTCCAAAGTTTTCGTTTTTAGCTTGAAATCCTCAAGTAGGGTCGATATCTTGCAGCTGACTCCACTTTCATGAAATTGTGGCTTTGTACATTTCTAAAATACCAACTAAACGGTTACCACTCGCTAACGGTAGGTCATTACTTTTCAGATTTTAAGCACAGTGAACTGAGATGAAATCAGCAGAAAGAGCTTTTCAACAAGAAAACAGTGGAGCATCGGCCCAGCCTTGTTTGCCATGATGTCATATGGTGTGACTCAGCCAAACAAGCTATTCTAATTCAGGCAATTTTCAGTCTTCAACTTTTTCCCTTTAGACGAAATGGCTATAAAATGTCCACTCAGCTACACTTTATCCTGAGATCCCGAGTTAAATTCTTAATATTTCCTTCCATTTCTCCCTATTAAATGTCACAGATATTAATTTCTTATAACCGACGGTTCTTATTTAACGATTCAACATTTATTTCTGCACTAGATATACAAGGAAATGTAACGCAAAAAGTATCCAACCTCGCCGTCAATAATAGCTTCGATGTGCGTGGACGCGAGCTAACACCGAACCGAGATGAGCTTTTTACGGCAAGGTATAACGGATTGGCGAAAGCTATCCAGAAAAATATTTTTATTTGATCTCAAAATTTCCAGTTTGTGTTTTAGATAGCTTTTGTGTGACCGTTTATTTCGTGTTTACCGCAAATCTCGGATTTTCGAGCAACGTGCTGTTGTCTCTACGCGTATTTGTGCATAATTTCGCCACTCCTTGTTCTGAGATCAAAACTTACCTGACACTTGCTTTCAAATCCTTGTAACGTTTTTATCCCTATCCTAACGTGGAGAAGAAAATAGCTCACGAAGTAGGATTGCCGGAGTAACACAGTTAATTTGGCTGCGACATTTGCGTATGGTTTCAATTTCATGAACGGTCGAGAGGAAAAAACCTATGGGAAGCTTCTTGCTGGGAAGAATGGCAATTTCTCCCGACTATTGGTCACAAATAGACACGTGATAGGTTTCCAGTTCCCAATATGAGTGATTACACGTCTCTGCAAACAAACGCTATGACCGTGCATCATGTTTCGTTGGCTTATGTGGCTGGTTTCGAAACATTGTAAAGCGTGTACCTTCGTATTTTTATCTTTTCTACTCATACTGATTTGCAGCTTTATGGTTAGTTCATTTTCCCCTTATGTGCTTATCAGCGATAGAATTCCTAAACCCGACGAAAGACTCGGGAATTTGAAGGAAGGTGCAAATGCTACCATTGAAGCTATAAACAACTGCTCGCAAACTACGGATATATTGCCAGATTTCATCGAGTGTAAAAGGGGAACATTGCTCTACTCTGCGTGGTTTGATGATCGACATGCTCAAAATTATATCCAGGTATTGTTGATGACTTCACGTAGAAACCAACCACTGCCTCTCTCATGTCGTTTCCCAAATGGGCCAACTTCTACTATCTCTGTAAGGGCTGTTACTCCGTATTATGAAATCAACAAACGATACAGCAACAAACGTTATGGTCTCTTCGTGGCGTCCTGCATTCTTTCGAAAGATTTGGTCGGCATACCGAATTTTGTTAACATCTCGATAGCTAACGAATGTATGGTTGAGTTACCTGTGGGAAACACAAGAAACACATCTTACAAGAGAGATTACGGAATTTGCATTCCTCCGATGTTTGGAAATATTCGAGTCGCCGAGGTAGTCGAGTTTCTGGAAATGTCGCAACTTTTAGGAGCGTCATATTTTACGTTTTATGACTACAGTATCTCTGACAGCGTGAGGAAAATGCTTAGTTACTACGAAAGAAAAGGGGTAGCAGAAGTTCTTCCTTGGAGTTTACCCACCTATATCACAGACCAAGATGTCCATTACTATGGGCAAATTTTTTCCATGCAAGACTGTTTGTTCCGGTCAATAAATCGTCTCAACTTCGTTGCGTTCAACGATTTAGACGAGTTTATAACCCCGCTTCAGGATGAAAGCATGCCTTCTCTACTTTACAGTATCCACGACTCTAACTATTGCGGCCACTGTTTTCCAAGCGCACGATTTCCCACTGTAGATAGCTTGACTCAAAACTATTCTCTTTTCACTCAAAACGTTCTACGTCGTTTACCTCAAGCTGATTCGACACACACCAAATGCGTTGATGATCCACAAAGAGTGTTTGAACATGGAGTACATCTTATCATGCAACCATTCGAAGGCTACAAAACTAACCATGTGAACTGGAACAAAGCTAGAGTTTTCCATTACAGAAAATGTCAACCTCCATGTAACTCGGCCGCTGATATGAAAGTAGATACAACCATGCATAAATACAGCGAGCAATTGAGAAAGAATGTGATTTCAAGCTTCGTTAAGTGTAAGGTCTTTAATAATGCAATAATCAATTCAATAATCAATTCAATTAACAATAAAATAAAATTTTAAGTTAACTGATGCATTGATCGCTTTGATATTGTTATAAAACAATTAGTTCATGCGTCAGCGTGCGTATGTCGAGATATTGAGCACTTGGGAAGTTTGGAGAGCACTCAAGAGGCTAGAGTTGCACGAGGCTGCGCCTCGTGCAACTCTTATACGCCTCTTTCGTGCTCTCCAAACTTCCCAAGTGCTCAATATCTCGACATACGCACAGCTGCAGCATGAACTAATTGTTTTATAACAATATCAAAGCGATCAATGCATCAGTTAACTTAAAATTTTATTATTGTAGAGCGCGCTCAAAGCAGTACGCGTCAATGTTTACGTGAGTATATTTTTTTTCCTCTCAGTTAAGCTTATGTTTTTATCCTGAAACTGAGAGAAATTGTACTCTAAAATGATTGTAAAATCCATACTTAGGTGCCGGAAAACTATTAAATTACCGAAAAATTGTTATTGAGAGAAAACAACTTTGCAAAGAATGATCTCACGCCATAGCCCGCACAGCTCGCGGAGGTGACAACAACAACAACAACAACACTCGCCTCTTTTCCTTACTGTCGATTAACAAATTCAAACGTTTCCTCCTAAATTTCCTTATAAAACACATGGTAAACGCTTCATTGTCTATTGCTGAGTTATGGATGCACTCAGGAGACTCAGGATTGCTCAGCTCCCAACAACTCGAGGAATTACGAATAGTTTATTGACGTCATCAGCGTGCTCAACAGGAATATGAAGCACGCTCGCGCTATTGAATTTGATTAGGCGAATTTTCTAGCTATGTGATAATAATGAATCGTTTTCATTTCTACTGAAGAGTCAATTAGTTTGTAAACCTGCGTAGTATAATTGGAGTTAATAAAAATTAACCAAGCTTTTAAAACGTTACGTGGGTGAACCGTTTAACACTGTATTGTATTTTGTATGTTATTTTTACTCCATCCTATAGATAATACATTAGTTGTACAATATCAATTAGTACAAGGTTGATTAAACTACGTGTACATAATAAAAAAAAGAAAGTTATGGCCCTTTAACAGATTGATTTTATTCTAATATAGCTTTGTTATTCATTAAAACACAAACACGAACGCACACACACACACGCACAGAAGTCAATATTGAGAGAGATAATATTTTTTAAGTACCTTTTTGAACAGGATTTTCGATGATTTATTGCGAATAGAAAGGGGTAGATCGTTCCATATTCAAATAAAAGACACCAACACGAGAAACTAAATTATTTAAACACACAAAAAAACTATCCAGCTTCAAGAGACGCGGCCATCATCATCGCTGGCCGCTGATGGTACAGAAATACAGCTGGTGTATTTCTAGATCATGCAAAGGCATTTGATATGGTAAACCATAAGATATCTGCAAGAAAAGCTTGAACATCACGGAATCGGAGGGATAGCCTTAGACTGGTGTAGAGATTACCTTACTAATAGAAAGAAAATTTTAAAAATACAAATCAGACAACTCAGACAGTTTAACAATTAAATGTGGGTACCACGGGGATCAGTGCTAGGACCACTGCTTTTGCTTATTTATATCAATGACAATTAAGAAAGCTCCAGGATTTTATCATTTATTTTGTTTGCAGATAACACAAATTTATTTCATACTCACTGTGATAAAAACCTAAATAATCTGCTCAACACAATTGATAAGATTAAATGAAACAATTGATAGGATTAAATGAAATTACCCTGTGGCTTTCAGTCTATAAATTATCTTTGAATACAAATAAAACTCGCTTCATAATATTTAAGACAAAAAACAAAAGACAACGAAGGATATATAATAATAATAATAATAATAATAATAATAATAATAATAATAATAATAATAATAATAAATGTTATTTAGCCAGGGTTACCTCCTCTTCTGCATAAAATGCTGATATCAGTGAGGGTCCTGGAAAAAATCTATATAACTAGCCAAATTTACAGTAACTAAAAATATATTAAAAGTTAAAAATACAACAATATTTAAAAAACATTTTAAGCCAAAATACAACAATTAAAATACACTTAAAGCCAAACTGATACAAACTTATCAAGTAATTAAAAAGCTTTTGATCTATGTAATGCCAAAATACGAGTTTTGAAAATTAGAAATGACGTAAAATCCTTCATTACACTTGGAATATTATTAAAAAGTTTCAACCTATTAAAGTAAAAAGACTTCCTTGCCGTCTAAGTTCTGACTTTGGGGAGCCACAAGTTCTGCCTACTTCCCCTCGTTAGTAAGATGTCTCATCAAAAATATCTTAAATGACAGGAATAACAGCTAGGGCCAGGCATTACTTGTCTCGCAAAAGTGCAGTCACTATCTATAATATATTGATTTATCCTCACTTGTCGTATTGTAATATTATTTAGAGCAGCACGTGTCCAGTGAGACCTGAGTCAATTTTTATGATACAGAAAAAAATAGTAAGAATTATGACATTCTCAAGTTACAGAAAAGAAACAAGAACAATCTTTACTTCTTTAAAAATAATGAATATATATACGAACTAAACAAACACTTTATTTTAGCTGCAGTCCATTGTTCTGGCTCTTCTGCCCACCTACGCTCACAAGTATTGACTGACGGGCGTGACGTCAAAAGGATCAATCAAGACACCATCCACTACTCGAAAGTTGTCACTTTTCTGGCTACCAGAAACACCGATAACAGCATAAAACACAGGAAATAACTGCAAAATATATATATTTTATGACTCAGTGCGGCAAAAGTAAGATTTGCTCGGTCATAGTTTACCAGACAAACATGCTAGACACACAGGCCAGAACAACGCGTCATCAATTAACCAATTGGAATGCAACGTTCATTTGGTCATAACGTGGGAAGAGCCAGAACAATGGAGTGGTAACAGACGCTTTATTTTTCTCCTCCCCTCGTCTCACGCTTCGCGCAAAATGCCGTGTTCGCCTCGCTTGGCTCATAAAAAAAGCGCCTGTTATGAAGGCTATTTGCTCTCAAACTTCAGAGATTATTTTTCAAAAAATGAAGATATACACAACTATCACACACGATCAGCTTCTATGGTACATACTAGTTATGGAAAATTCTCTGTAGAATATAGAGGGGCAGAAATATGGAATAATTTGCCAGATAATTTTAAAAACAAAATGACATCTTACAGTTCTTTTAAATATTCGGTTAAACCTTCTATACAAATGATTCAGGCAATAATACCTATTTGTTAATATATCTAGATACCATATTAGTTAGCTATTATTTTTTTTTTTTTTTTTTTTTTTTTATAATAATTTTTTTATTTATTTACAACACAAGCACTACTTACAAAATGTTACTTAACACAACTTACAGTGCTTACACTACTTACAACACCGTACTCATTACTTTTTTTACATAGAAAGAAGAAAAGAAAGTTACAATTACAATTATTGACGACTAATAACTTAAACTAAAGTGATTACTAACATAATTTACAATACTAACACTATAAACACAGTGGCAACAGAAAAGTATAAGAGGATTATATATAGATTAAGTATAAGTGTTTTTCTTTTTATTTAGAAGGATAAGTAAAGAGAACTGAACGGCCTAGACTGTAATAATAATAATACTAATAATAATAAAGCGTTACGCGGTGCACAATATCGCCCATTTTTTATAAAAGTCACTTAAAGTTCTATTTTTGGTACAAATATATTTTTCTGTTTCGAATTTAATATTAATCCTTAACTTAAACCCTGCAATAATTGGACGAGTTTGTGATCTTCTGCAATCCCATATATATAGTTTGGCTATTAGTAGAAAGTAGTTCAGTAAAGGGCATTGTACGGCTATTATACCTAATAGCACATCCTGTAGACTAAGGTTGATCAATTCATTTGACAACGAGTAATAATAAAATTCAAAATCCTTCCAGAAAAGTTTTGCATATACACAGTCAAAAAGAAGGTGGATAAGGGTTTCCGGTTTATACATACAAAAGGAGCATTTATCATCGGTAATATATCCTATTTTATATAACTTAGTGTTAGTATATAATATGGAGTTAAGGACCTTGTACTGAAAGGCCTTAACATAGAATTCAGAACATATGATGTGCGGTAAAAGAAATGCTTTTTCTAGCTGATCTTCCGTCAGATTAAAATCCCGTTTTAAAGCTGAGGTATTTTTAGAAAGCTGTGCCTTTTTACTTATGAGCAATGAATAATAATCTTTTGATTTCTTCTTTAAAATATCAAAGTCGTTATTCTTAATTATCACGGAGGGTGGCATTGTTAAAAAGGTGTGATCAGATGTTCTAGGATTAGCTTTTAAGTGGGACGGTACAGCATATCTGAGACCTGCCCATACTAAGAAATTGGTTTTTTCAATCTTTCTTATAATGATACTATGTGACTCTGCAATACTTAAATCAAATCGAAGATCGGAAACCAGAAGAAAACCATTGTCGAAAAATGATTTGTAAAAAATTGGCTTATTATTTATCCTAATGTCTTTATTATTCCAAATAATATTATACCGCATTTTATCTGTAGAAAAGTCGTCACGAAAATCAGCCCACCATTGAAGCAGCTCGGAGTAAAAAGGTGATTTGATTAGATCGTCTTTTACATCGTAGTTACAATGAAATAGAAAGAGGCCCCCGAAACTTTTAAGTTGATAACGCAAGTAATTCTTCCATGTGCTGTCGTTTTCGCTGAAGATTCTCTTTAGCCACAGCTTTGTATATTTTTGTAAAAAGAAGAAACCCATCTAATAAAGCTCTGGCCAAAATTAAAAGATTCTAGACAACTTTGTAAAAAGCTGCGTTCTAAACTATCGAAAGCCTTCTGAAAATCGATAAAGATCAACAAACCAGGAATGTTTTCTTCAACAGTGAAGTTCATTATGTCAAAAATCGATCGTACTGTTTCGCCGATATAGCGGTCTTTTATAAATCCAGTTTGATTGTAATGGATGATGCTTGGTAGAACATTTTGTATTCTAGCAGCTATAACTTTAGCCATAATTTTCGCATCCACATTTACCAAAGATATCGGCCTCCAGTTTTCCAGAAAGGATCGATCTTTTCCTTTCTTTTCGATGAGCGTAATTACTGCTTGCTTTTGAGAGCGCGACATTTCACTTTTTCGAAGCATTCGTTAGCACTTCTTTCTCGAGCTTTTCTTTTGGAATACTGTATAGTGTGCGCTCTTATGTTGTATTTTAACCAGTCCCAAATACTTCGACAGTTCGAAAGGTCCTTACGACCTTCAGCTAACCAGATAGGTATCCTCTCCGTGATGCCATTAACGTAGTCTTCATCATCTAAAAGGGAGCAATTCATTTTCCAGATACCTGGACCTTTGATGTCATCAGATTTGTATACAAGTTCAAGAGTAATAGCTGCATGGTCTGTTCTAATTGCCGGGATTATATCTGCTGCTTTAACTAGATCATGTAAAGAATTTGAGATCAGCCAATAGTCTAAACGACAAAAGATCATAGGCAAATTTTGACTCCATGTAAAGCTCTTTTTCTGAGGATTCTTAACTCTCCATATATCGACGAGATCAAACTCTTCTAGTAGGTTGCTAATGGTTGATACAACAGATTTTCTTGGACTCAATTGGCCTCCTTTCTTATCCATAAGTGGATTAAGCGGGCAGTTGAAATCCCCTCCCATAATAATGTTTTCTTCTTCATCAAAATTATTATTTCGCAAAATCAGAAGTAGATTGTTGAAAAAGCTCACAATATTCGAATCTTTATTCGGAGCGTAGATGTTGATTAGAACATACATTTTGTCATTAAATTCTGCTTTTATTATAACATATTGTCCTGAGGGGTCCAACACTTTTGAGTGAATTGTGCAATCAACATCCTTTTTAACAAGAATTGCCACCCCGCGTGAATTGGAGGTCCCGTGGGCCATAATAATGTCACTCCCCCATTCATTTCTCCAACACGTCTCTGAGTCCATTTTTGAGTGGGTTTCTTGTAAGAAGATGAAATCTGCTTTTTGCTTTCGACACCAAGTAAATATCGTTCTCCTTTTCTTAAAATTTCCAATGCCCCTTACATTTAAGGAAACTAATTTGCACGTGCTAGCGCACATTTCAGTAGTAGTAAAATACCAGTAAAACTGTGATTGCAGAAGAAAACATGAGATATGATTAAAGAGCGCTCCGCTTGGTTTTTGCAATATTTAGATAAGAATAGACCGTTCCTCAAATTAGAGGAAATTAACGCGAAAAATTTCATCAGTACATATATATTAGAATAATAGATTCTATTGCCTATTACGTACACTACACAAAAATGGAACAAGAGGGAAAAACACGATAATACACCTACCTCGTGTTCCAGATTAATATCCATCTACTAACAACCTAGATCCTACACAGAAGAAAGCTCCTCCGCCAAAAAAAAAGAAAAACATATAATCAAAATAAAAGGTGTCCATGGAGCAAAAATCTAACAAAAGGATGATGATCTTATCTGATGTTGTTTTGATACAAAAGAGCGAATAATTAAAAATCATAGATAATATTGAGAAGAAAAGAAACGTATAACTTCGCCAGAAAATATTGTAATCGCCGTTCGGCAAACTAATGAATAAAGCTCAAACTCAAAGGATTCTTTTAGAGTCAGAATTTAATATATTTACCATCGATGTAAAGTTTGTCTGGTTCGGACTTGCTAAAGTTGGCCCGTCTACCTTCTTTTCTTGCCTGTTTTAATTTCTCCATCTGCGCTTTCCTCAGTTGATGTAGTTCCTTTGGAATGTCCTCAAACATTTTGAAGTTTGTGCCCTTTAGCTTTCGCCCTTGTTTGAAGACACGCTCCTTGTCTGAAAATCGTAGAAACCGAGCGATAATCGTGCGGCCGTCGTTACCAGTATCATCTTTTGGCTTGCCTAGCCTGTGGACCCTCTGGAATTCAATATGTTCGGCGTTCTCAACTCCAAGCGTATTTTTTATAAAGTTCACAAGAACGCCTTTGGTATCTTCGTTTGCAGTTTTCCCTTCTTCAGCGTTTTGGGAAACTTCTGGAATTCCTTCGAATTTTAGATTTTCGCGTCGGCTATAGGCCTCTAAATACAGGATTTTCTTTCGGCATTCACCTAGTTCCTTCTTACGCTCGTCGAGAGTTGATTGAAGTCGGTCGAGTTCGCTGTCGACAAATTGGGAGTTGGTTTCCATATGTGTAAATTTTCCTTCGAGCTTTTCCTGTTTATCTTTGACTGATATGACATCTACTTCCACGGAAGTAATCTTGCTTTGCAGCTTTTTAACAGTTAAGCTTATATCTTCCATCTTTAAATCCATGCTATCCAGTCTTGCGATTATAAGGTCTAGTTTTCCCTCGACGCCTTCCACAGGAGTTTTGGCGGCCATTGTTTTCTCGGCGTCGCTTGAAAGTGTCACGTCCGGAGATGAGGCCTCTTTAGCTCGTTTTTCTTCAGGCGACGCTTCAGTTGAGCTACAGGATGAGTTTCTGCTGTATTTTCTCTTAGGAGTAACAAAAACAGAGGAAACCTCCATAAACACCGTAGTAAGAAAAGTGGCCGACGGAGCTTCCGAAAATGCGTCTTCACTCCATGTTGCTCTCCCCAGACCTATTATGATATTAAATGTCCATGTTAGCCATCATAATTTGCGACTAGCATATTTATATTGTTAAACGTGGGGATCTTCTCAGAAAAGTCTGGTAGGGCTTGTTAAGCGTAAAGGTATCCACGCCCTAAATATAAGCACTGCTTTGTTTGTAGTGTGAATGGCGAAATAAAAAAAAAATAAATAAAAAACACGTATCCGTGCAATAAAAACACTCTTCACAGTGGAAGGAGTTGAAAATGCCGTTTCGCTGTCTTCATGGGAAAGAGAATGTTTTTTTGAATATATATATATACAGAATTCTTACGTCTTTTCAAATTTGTATATCTTTACATGTGACCGCTAATGTTGTCAGTCGCCTGATGATTGCTTCTCTAGAGGCATGAAACTCCGAGTAGCGATTAAATGTTTTTGAACTAGTCCGACTCCAGAAGTTCATCTTTTATCTATTTACAGCTCTGGTGTTACCATTGAGCACTCTTATAGCAGATGAAGTCTTCATTTTATCTACTTATAGTTATATATATATATATATATATATATATATATATATATATATATATATATAAAGTTGTCCCTGAAGAAGATCGCTGAATGTGATCGAAATATAGGTGGATTGAAAGGAAACTGTTTTCTGTCTTCATTTGTGATTAAGATATATAATATATATATATATATATATATAGATTTGCAGAGTTGGATTATTTGGTCGAAGACATTTATTGCTACTCAGAGTTTCATGCTCCTTGCGGAGCAATCATCAGGCAACTGCTAAAAATAACGGATACATATGAAGATATACAAAATTTGAAAATACAGAACAATGCGTAGTGGCGTGACATGCAGAAATATGATTGGTTGCTAAGCGAATACGTTCTTCAAGAGGAATTTCTTAGAATGTCTACAATTAGATATCAGTTCGCTTCTGTTGTTCAGGGTTGACATTTCGGGTTTACAGAACGTATTCGCTTAGCAACCAATCATATTTCTACATGTCACGCCACTACGCATTGTTCTGTATTTTCAAATTTTGTATATCTTCATATGTATCCGTTATTTTTGGCAGTTGCCTGATGATTGCTCCGCAAGGAGCATGAAACTCTGAGAAGCAATAAATGTCTTCGACCAAATAATCCAACTCTGCAAATCTACACATCGCTCTAGTTTACCTATTGAGCACTTTAATTAAATCTTCAATTCATTATATTACTATATTATATATATATATATAACAAGACTATTCTTTTTCTTATTTCACGAGAAATATTCTTGAATTTATTTTTTTAATTTATTTATTTATTTAGCTTCGCCTAACTAGAATACAATCTTTATAAATGAATACATAAAAATTATTAGGCAGGGGGACCACTACAGCCTAGCAAATTACAGTGGATCCCTCGTTAACAAAAAAATCGTTAAAAAATAAATAACTAAATAACTAAAGCTACTGATATATAAAAAGGAAAATCAAAAGGAAACAAAACAGAAGTTCAAATTGCTAGAAGCAGCACGTCGGCGGGCTCAGGAGAGTCCCCGAATACCCGGCCGATCGATCAACGACTGGTTTCTGCTCACCCGAGTTAATTTTGCATGCGAACTTGCCGTGTTTTCTTTTCCTTTATTTTTTTTTCACTGATCCGGTGACCGTAATAGGAGACATCACTATTTACAAAACGAAGTAAAAGAAAAGAAGCTTTTGTTTCAAGAACCAATGCACCTCTGGTTGGCACATTAATATCAGTAGGTGATGTCATAGCGGATATTGCTATAATAGTCATAATGCTAACATGCCTCACATTATAATACATATTTAAGAATATAATTGGTCAATAAACAAATTGGCGCCAAATCCCTAATGTTTTGTTGGGTGACAGTTTATAGTTTTTTTTAAGGACTCGTTTAGCATGAAGTGGGATCGGTTGTTTCTTACTGACACTTTTAGTACCGTTTTTATGGGCTTAATGTATCTGTTGACACTGGAATCCTGATACGAGTGAGTTTATTTTTGTTCAGTTAAAGTCATTAAACTGATGTGCTGGTCTTGGATTTATAGTCGCATTTGTTCGTCAAGAAAACTGAGTTGATTTACCTCGTGGATGCCCCGGGGAGAGACTCCCCGGGGTGGATGCACAGGTGTCCCAAGCGCAATTTAGTAGAACCGCAAGCCATTGGTATTGACAGAGGCTACTTAAAGTTTACCAGAGCATGATTGGCGAGTTGCATAGGGATGAACAGAAGTAGTAAGTTTAAAATATTCATTGAAACAAGAAGGTAACAGTTTACGTGACCACTCACAAACAAAGGAAAGTACTTGTAATTTAGTAATCTTATTGATCTGAGGTTAAGTTAAAGCTCCGAGTGGGGTCTACTGTAGGTTTTACGAAAAATGAATCTAATTGCTTTTTTTTCTGGATTACATATAGAGCTGACAAAAATGAAGGAAAACTTAAGCCCCAAACATGAACACCATAAACGAGAAAAGAATAAATTAGAGAGTAATGAGGCATGAGGAGAATATCTCTATTGACAAAATGTCTCACGTCAATGTCTCAAAATACCTACTGTTTTTGATAGTTTCTAACAAAGTTGGTCAATATGACTTTTCCATGTTAAGTTGGAATCAAATGTTATGCCTAAGTACCTAGCAGAGCCAACTTGTTTAATACGTACATCTTCAATTTTAATACAAAAAAGAGTGATTAGGGTCACGTTTATTGGAATGAAAGAGAATATAATTAGGTTAAGAGATACTAAGTGCTAATCGATTTAACTTCATTCATTCAGCAAAAGATGTAAGTTCCTGATTTAGTGTTTTTTCAAGATGACGTAGGTTTTTGCCGGAGAAATAAAGGTTAGAATTATCAGCAAACAAATGAAATGTCAATAAGCTAGAAGTATTAGGCAAATCATTCACATATAACAAGAATAAATGTGATCCTAGAATGGATCCTTGTGGAACACCATAAGTCACAGGTAAGGAAATCGAGTTATGACCTTACAAACTGCCCTTTTTGGGATAAATAAGATTTAAACCAATCATGCACAACACCTCTTTTTCCATAATGCTGAAGCTTAGTTAATAAAATTGTATGGTTTACAGTATCAAAAGCTTTTTTCAAATCTATAAATACGCCACAGCCAAATTCACCATTATCAATGGACTGATGAATAGATTCAGTGACAGAAATAAGTGCATGAGTTGTCGAACATTAGTCCCTGAAACCAAATTGAAGAGGGTAAAGTATTATTAACTTCTCCAGCTACCAATACAGGCGTTGATACAATTAACGTGCTAATTTTAATTTATCAGGAAAATTGCCTCAAGTAAAGGAATCATTTATTAAAAGAAGCTAAAGGCTGAGATATATAGTCCTTGATAGTTTTTAAAATAGTAACAGGTACATTGAAAGGAATAAGAGTCCCGATTTCTTGCGGAATGGCAGGGAATAAAAAGAAAGATTCAGCAAAATTTCCCCTCAGATAAAATGAGGGGCTATAATTTCCCTGGGGTATTCCCTTCTCAGTAGTCTTACCAACATTAGCAAAAACGTTATTAGCAACATCATTAGGGTTACTTGCATGCAAATTATCCTGCGGAAGGATTGTATGGCCTCGCAAACATATGTGAGGTGTTGTGTTACAACGATTGGTCAGAAGATTATAAAGGTTTGTACGGGATCGCGACTGATTTGATTTTAAAAAAAAAAAAGAAAGAAAGAAAGAAAGAAATAACGTTAACTTTTAAGTGGAGAATCTGGAGAAGGTAAATCGTCGAGATCGGCAGAAATGGGGCTAAAATGTGAATAAAAGATGAGGAATACAATATCGAAAGGAGGTAAGTTAACTTTTATTCAAAAATTAGCGTTCTTTCTTTTTTTCTTCTTTTTTAAATTAAATCAATCGCGATTACATATACAGGTGTACAAACCTTAATAATCTTCTAACCGACCGTTGCAACACAACACCTCACACATGTTTGTGAGCCCATATAACTAAGAAAACGAGAGTACCCCGCCGGCTGGGAACCAATTATTTTTATTGCTATTTTAATTTTGACATTTACTTATGGCCCTGACATTTTCGTCCAAATACAAATAGTTTCACTTTCATCTTTTAAGTTTTTCGCAACCGTGAAATGTATCCAGGTTCCACCAGGCCTTTTATCAGTTGGAAATTCAAACCATTTTTCTCCAAACATGCCAGCTAACTCCTTCTTCCAGTTGCTAGGAACAAAAAACAGAAATCCTTCGAATTCCATAAGCTTGAGAGGGTAGACCGACCAGCTTACACTTGGGTTGACGAAGATATCAACCATTAAGCCATCGTGCCATCTGCAATTGAATGCCTTGCAGTATCTATAGCAACTATTCCTGTCCCTAAGTCTAGGGTTCCACACTCGTTCATAATTCCCGACAATTTTGTGTTGATGTAATCCATACGTTTTAACTTCCTCGTCTCTGGGTTGGAGCGCAGGATCGCTGACCACGTTTTGGAAGAAAATATCCTCGGGGAGTTCCTTTGCTACAGATTGAAAAAAAGTTATATAATCTTCTGAAGGCATGAAAATGTCTACATCATCATCCCAAGGAATAAACCCTTTATGTCTGGCGGCGCCCAGTAAAGTTCCATGCCCAAGCCAGTACGTTAGGTTGTGCTTCTGAGCGAGTAGACGGAAGACACGCAACATTCGTGTCATAACAAGCTGTGCTTGTCGCGAAGTGGTCTTTGTTTGATGGCGAATGTCGGGACAGTAGAATGCTCTATTGATCAAGTCGCATCTCCCTCCGAGTTCTGTGTATAACTTAGGACACATTTCGCCCCAGTCAAATCGAACATCGCAGTGCTTTCCCGTACGATTAGAGTAATAGCGCTCTACGATCATCAGCTTCCGTTTTCTTGCAGAAAATAAGGAAGAAAGTGACTCGATTTCAAAGGTAACAATCCACAGAAGATACGTCGCCGTCGAATTAGGATAAACAAAAGTAGGACGCCAGACTTTCTCACAGTACTTGATCACGTCTACAGAGCCACCATATTATAGACAATGGAAGGACTCGTAATCGCATCGCATGATTTGTTTTACAGGAAAGTTGCTAATCTGTCACCTATTATATAGAATTAACATGCGAACGGTCACGCAAAACGTTATGCAGCAGTCCGTTGCTAAACTATAAAGAAAGCACACTCACATACACCCACCCAAACAGAAAAAGAGAAAAAAGAGAAAGCAGATGAAGAAGAAGGAAAAGAAAAAAAAAACAAAACAACGGGAAAAATTCTTTTTTATTATACCTACATTCGAGTGGTAAATTATTCTGTTTTCTATTATCAAGGTGTCAGACTGTGTCATTAACGACACAGGCAATCTGACATCTTGATAAGAGTAATACATTCCGACTCGTTAATTAACTAAACTTCATTTTAATCGGTGTATAAACAAAAAAACAGAGACAGAAAAAAGAAGAAGGCGAAACAAGGAACAAAGAAAATCTTGGCACTGGCAGAAGGATCTTTCATTACTGCTTAGACTGCTTAAAATATGTATCTTTAGACTTACGAGGTAACATTCATTAAAATGAGCTTTGTCTCTATCGATTTATCCAGAAAAGTTGCTTCTACTATCATTAGTGACGTGATGATTGATGACAGTTCAGTGCTTGTGCAGGTGAATATTTCTTAAGTACCTAATTGCAAAGCACTGCTTCCATTACCTCGTTCAAAGAATAACTCAGCTTTTAACAAGAAAGCAAAATGGAAATCCAGTTTGCTTTAGCTTTGCTCAGGGTAACTAGCTTAAAGCTAATTAAACTGGGCGCGCGTTTATACACTGGCTTGGTATTCTACTTTAAACGATGAGCGACCGATCCGATGTGAATTTCACCCTATAAAAACACTTCTGAAACATCAAAATCGTATGGCATAAAGCATCGCGACATAGATAAATCAATATGGTGATGAGCCTTTTGGTTAAAACAAAACGGACACTTGACAAAGTGCTAATTTTTACAGATTGACCACCAGATCACCTCTCACGCATGCACTGCTCAGTACAATTTTCATTCATGGTGACAAGATCCGTAACAAAATAAAACTAAGTGGACTTACGAACAGAGACTTATCAATTGACTTAAGATACTTTTCGTCTACATACACTAAACAAAAACTGATGAGACCATTTTTGGTTCACGAGGCCATAAATTAAAATGATGAAAATGGATTGGATAAGTGTGGCAGAGCACAGTACTCCATAATGGCGTGCCACCAAAAACCAAATCTGCAGTGCAATCCTCATACAATTCCGAAACATTTGTTATTAGAATAAGTTATTCAAATTGGTGCTTCTTAGCCTAAATTGTAATGTGAACTGCCTTGGAAACACACACACATGCACAAAACAACAACAGCAACGACAACAAAAATACAAAAAAACAAAAAAATGTTTTAAATTAATGAGAAAAATTGAACCGCAACATTTAACAATGTGCTGGCAGTGATTAAAAGTTGGCTTTACGTAATAATTAGATTTAGCTATTCTCCTTCTAACGCTCACCCCGTCAGTGTCCCACCCGGGCCTCCCTTCGAACAAGGTTTTGTTTTGTTCAGTTTCAACTTCAATAATCACTCCTCTTCTGTTGCATTTTAGTCACCTGAGTACACTGAGTATTCCGGCTTCTTTAAGTTGATTATACAAAGCCGCATTACAGAAACAGTGGACTTCGTCTGGGTTAGTTTCTTTTCCAGAATTAACCTGCGACCCATCCGCCGACTTAAGCTCCTAATCGCAGAAAAAAGAAAGGAAGGAAAATAAACAAAAATAAAGGAGATGGGGTGATGCGTGGCTTCCCCCCCTTGTGATGTGCTACGCGCTTTTTCCGTGTACATACAACTGAACCTCGATGTGACGAGCCTCTGTATAACGAAGTCCTCGATATAACGACCGATTTTCTACTTTGCCAGTGCCTTAGTCCTTCGTTATATCGAGTGACTACCATCAGTAATCAGCTCCTGCTACTTTGTATCATTAGAAAGCTAATAATTACGGTATTGACGCGAGGTTCAACAACATCTCCGTTGGACGCATTGGACCGGCTAGACTTGTCACAAGTAAACAGCGAGAAAGTCTATGGACTGCGTTACAAAAAGTAAGACGGAAATGCTAAAGGGAATTACTTCTACACACACCTAACCACGCCCAAAACCAACAAATTATAACTCACTAGGAATCTTACAGTCACTGCAGACAGTGTCACTCATTGGTGAAAATTCTACACCCACTCACACACAAAAAAAATATGTTGGAATAGCATTACTGGAGACTCGGTGTTCGGACTTTAGAAGTTTATTCTAGTTGAGTGAAAAGTGGCGTTGCTTTATGTACTCACCGGTACTCACGTGCATGAGGTATAGAAAGCTAACGTAAAGCTACGCAAACGCAATAATTTATCAGTCAATAAATTACAGCATACCTCACTGAAACTGTTGACGTTAACTCTTGTTTATTTGCTAAATACCTGTTTACATAAGATGCGAATTACAAAACTCTTTTTATGTAAATCACATTTGTGCCAGTTTATCTGAATGATCTGTTCTGAACGATCATCAGTTCGCCAACCGAAGTTCAAGCCACTTGCTGCCGGCACTACCGTACATGTACCATCTTATATCAATGGTATATAAAGCCAACTGCGAAAGGTTGGCGTATGCATTCAGTCAGTTCTGGAATAAACAGTGATCTTGAGAAGCCACAATACTCAGTAAATAGATTTGACCTTTCGACACCGACTATTCTATGGAATACGAGGGATTAAACAACCGCACAATGAAAGTCCTCACGAACTTAGAAAGAAGTATCAGCCTAAAATTTTATACAATACATTGATAATTTCAGTGTTTCGAGTAACAGCGCTATGTTCTCAAGGGCGTTCTACTAACCTCAAACTGGAAGATCTTTGCGACAAGCTGGCAAACAGTCAGTCGTTCTTACCAAGCATCAGATTACACTCCCTGGGTGGAATCTCCTTTTGTGACAGCAGCGAATGCGAAGAATTTGATGTGGGATCGTTTCACTGGAGGCTGTATTGTGTCGTGGCGGTGATAGCACTGATAGTGAACCGCGCGCGATTGAGAAGGCCTTTTATCTACCAAGAATTTTGCGTCGATATGTTGTGATTCTTGTTGTGGTTTTTAACAGGAAATCGATCGGACAGCCAGCCCGAGGTGGGTGCCATAGTTTCATTACTCGGGCTGAATCTTTGGCGCGTTGCAGCGCACTTATGTGAATACAGTAGAGCATTCACGGCCGATCACCATATCAAAACACTTCACAAAATTATGAGGCAGTGTTCAAGGATAAAGTTTTCCTTTCCAAGGTAAGTACAAAAGGTCACCGATTTCTTAAGCGATGCGATCCATCGGGACATCGACGCGAGTTTGTAATCACTGGATGACAAAAATGCAATTTTTTCTCATATATTTTCCTTTTTCGTTGTTAGGATTCCAATATGCCTTGCCTTCCTTCTGGTTTTCAGTTGCGTTATCGACACAAGACAAGAGGAGGTTAGTTTAAATTTTCTGGATTAGTATTTGAACATACCATTATTGCATACTCATGGCAAAATGATGACAGAACATACACAAATGGTTACTAGTAAATAATTCTCTGTTCGAGTTGAATTCTGCAGACATGTCTACTAAGTTTTGTCTGGAGAGGCTCGACATCTGGGAATATAATGCTTTAAATTCTATCATGGACAAACCCCGTTCGGGGACAAAACCTTTTTTGACAGATTCGAATGCCTGACAATAGTCGATTTGGAAGTTATTAGTCGAGTTGCTTCATAGTACCTTGCGTTCCATTGCACATTAAACAGTGCGTAAACATTCGGAAAGTATCAAGATTTTATCTCCTTTTCTGTTTAATAGCGTGAGTCAAGAGATTAAAGGATAATTTTTGTAAGATGGGAATCGTTGTCAGCTTTCGTCCGTCTTTGTCACATGGTAGTAGTGACAAATTTGCTGACACGTTTCACAGTGTGGATGCCTTCAGATGTGTGAGGTCGGAGCAACTATGAGAAGGTTTCGGGGGGGGGAGGGGGGGGGGGGGGTCTTATCCCACTTTCTTGAAGACATGAAGCCGCAACATGGATTAAATTTTGCGATTTTCAGAAAGTACCCAGTACCGAGCATTGATAATATTTTCGTTTTTATCGAGTACGTGCAATAGAAATACAAATTTTCAAAAAATACTACGGTGTGCGTACTCCATGTAAAACCAGTTTTGTGTACAAAGCGAATTTTAGTTAGAGAATAGTTACTCTGGCGTAAATTTTGCGGGAAAAATGTTTGGGGTAATTTTTATTTGCGCGAACCTTATTTTTGCGGATCCCTGGAAAAATCGCAAAATTTAGAACCGCAAAAATTTAGTGCCACACGGTAAGTCTGATCTGGGGTGCTTACCATATACACAAAGCACCCAGGTGGAAATCTTATGCATAAATACAAAACTATAACATCTTGACGTGATGGGAATACGAAGAATACGAACCGCTACAGAGAATATATATCCAAATCAGCTGAACAAACTCAAATTACAGCCCATATTTTCTGAACCTTCAGAAACGGAATGGTGCCCACAATTTCGTTACCTTTTTTTACGTATTAAAGTATTAAAATAAAAACAAGAAAAAAAATCACACACACAAACAAAAACAGATAATCCACTAAAAAATCGAGCTTATAAATCGCATGAAAGTGCTTTTTGAGAAAATCTGGAACGTTTTAACTGATCGATCGACTGATGCGGAACGTTAGAAAGGCTTATAGCACTATAATGGTTTCCGGTTTGAAATTATGTATCATTTAAAGACCACAAACAGGCAGCCGATACTTAATATGACTAACAAAGTCTTAATGAATTTACCTCAATCAATTTTTGCCACTTGTTACATTGAAATGCTATTTAGTACTCTTATCTCACAGACCACACTGCCTCGTTATAGCAAGTATAAAATTTAATTCAACGGCGGACTGACTAGTTCTTCGATTCGATGGTATATTTGCTTGGAAACGAGGTGGATCGATGGTATGGTATTTGTTTAGAAACAAGGCTGCTTCCGCAACAAATCGTCAATCAACCTCGATTCCAGGCGCGGCCACCTAGCCTAAAAAATGGCGTCCAAGACTGAATTCGTAATTCTTCACATCATACTCAGCCTCATTCAATAACTGCTAATTATTTGGCTTTTTAGTGATCTATCAGGAAGTTACCCTGTACGCGTTCTAGTAGCCGGATACAACATGTGTATTAATTCGAAATCCTGGCTACTCCACCAGAATCCAACGACAACGTTTTACTGCTTTGCCATTAAAATATTGGAAACGGTTGTTTTACGTTGCATTTGTTCCGAAGGCAGTAAAGTTATTGCCCATAAATCATCTGCAAATGTCTTCTGTCATCTTCAACTCCAACCTTTACTTTTTTTTAGCTTTTCTGTTCATGCTACCCGAAAATAACTAGTCTAATAGGCAATCGAGGCGGAAACAAAGGAGCGGAACGAAACCGCCTCCTGAGCAACGGTCCTTATGGTTGACTAGAAGGTCATTATTCCCTAATATAGAGAATGATAAACAACAAAACTAGGTTCGCGATCATTTCAAACAGGTTACATGGCTACAGCAGGAGACTCAAAGTTTCTAACTTCGATTATACTTCGATTCTAAAACTTCGATTCTACTGAGCGATAAAACAAATTCTTGACATTGTAATTTATTAACCCGTTGTGTCTTTACTCAATTATAAACAAATGTTAAGCAGATACAGCTTGAACTAAGACTGTGAACGAAATTGTCCTGGTTGACAATACTTAGCACATTTACAAAAACGTCAATTTTCTTTGGACTTGGCTTTTGCCACTTATAAGAAAGAAAACCGTAATTGAGGATTGAAATGTTTTATGGATATAGCCCATAAAATAAATAATGAATGCCACATTTAACTTAAAAATTATGAATGTGGCATTAATATCCCAGTAAACCACATGTTCGAAACACTTTTACGGATAATACCACACATTTCCGCCATTTTTTCTGTGCCGAAAACAGAGAGAAAATAGAGTCTATTTGGCGTGACTTTCTTTTTTATTTGGATACTTATGTTACAATCTGTCAAAGCAATTCTCAACTGTTCCCTAACGGGTTCTTAAGACAACTTACACTCAAGAAGTGTGGAATGGCTTCTTTGCACACCCTGTCAAGTGTGTTCATCCGATAGCAAGGCTGATGTAATCTTGAGGTCGCTGTTGCGATTCCTCAAATTTCTTTGTATTGACTAATTTCCTCTCCAGGGCCAGCTTTCGCTTAGATGGGTCACTACATGAAAATAAATATAACATTTTAAGTTATCCTAGCTTTTACAGTTAGGCGGGAAACCACTTTCAGTAATTGCTGGTAAATCAATCAACCGTGTGGCAAGGGTAGCGGAGGATACAATCTTCGAAGAAATCAATGAACAATGTAGACCATGCCCTTTCCCTTATCTGAGTACTGGGACAATGGAGCGTTTGGTCTTTACCCCACTGACGGTTTCACCCTTGATTACAGTTGCTTAAATCTCTCCGTCATTGTCATTCTACTGTGACATAATCGTGTCATAACGTACATTAATGAAAACTTTCATTGGCCCAAAGTAAAGGTTATAAAATAACGGGTTTCTTTTGGCGAGTGTTGGTGTTGTGCAGCGGAAGGGAGGTTGTTTAGAAGGTTGGTCCCCGTTAGGTGTTCGTGTTCAGGGATTTATTTTGTGATTTAAACTTCCTATAAAGAGGACCGTGATTTGACTGAGATTGTCATTAGAGCGGCCGAGACATGACATTTTGCAATTTTAACAATACGAGCTTCAGAAAATGATGTTCTAAGGAATCGACAAGCGGTCCGAAAAGTGAGATTCATTTTAACTTAGCATAAGTTGTCCTCGTTTCATACTCTTTCGACCGCCTTGTTTATTCCACTCTCTGCCCCTGGTCCTCTATAGTCGAACTGAGAATCTAGAACCTCCTGTTGGGAGTTGCTGCGTCCATTTGCCCGTAGCTAAAAGTTTGACCGGTTTCAAACTTTGCCCAGCAACTCCCAACAACACGCAACAAAAGGGCATGCAAAGGGACGCAACATGTCAGTAACATCCAACAACGTTGGGAAGTTGGACAACAATGTTGCATGGGGTTAAACCCTATTCAGACCGGGGGGCTTTTGAGGCTTCCTCTCGCTAAAAAATTGAATAAATTCAAAACTGTTCAAGCTAGGACCACCAAACTTAGCGACTTTTCCTAAAATTCATCTGGGAAAATTTTTAAGTCTTCTTGACGTGTACGTCAACATTGATGTTACCATGTCAACCGAGTTTTGACTTTTGACAGCCTTGTTTTTCAAAATTTACATTTTCTCTAAAAAATAGGTTTTATTTTAGTGATTGAATTATTAAATTACACTTAATTTAGCATTATTTTATCAAAGTTGTTGTAACTTTTGTTGAAATCCAGGCGTTTTAGCTACTTGTATGAAAAGAAAAAAAATGAGTTTAATATGACCAAATGGCAGCTAGATGCTGAGTTAAATTTTCGATAGTGTTCAAGTCTACCGGGATTTCATATTTTGCTGATTTTGCTGTCATCATGACATCACTACTATTGAGAAAGGGAAATTTGGATTCTTCCTTTAAATTCAATAATATGACGTCATAATGCCCCTTCGCCCCCCGTTCGCAGGAAGCGAAAAAAGCCCGGTCTGAATGATGGTTAAATGGCAATTTTTAAAACGCATTTCAGGGATTACGGGATGAGGAATTTTTGTAGGGATGACGAGGTTGAAGAATCCCGAATTTTCGGGGGCTCTCATCAGTGTTACATTGGATTGAAGAGCTTACGAGGGATTTCATTGTCTTTTTAGACGCGTCATCCAGATTCGTTTTCGTCGTTACTTCAAATTGTGGATGATGGTTCTGTTGCAAGGGAGAGGCGAAATGCAGACGCCAGTAACTCACACGGTAAAAATATTACGTTAAACTAGTAGAGAATATGACTTGTTGATAGCGCGCTATGAGCTCGGACACGTCCGTTAACAAGCTATACATAGTCAAAGGCTCTGTCAGCCAGTCTAGTTATGTAATCATGATTTCAGCTCCACCAGGCAGTGTAACATGAAAGAAAACGCCGGCGTTATTTTGGTAGTTTGGCCGAGAACAGAAAACTATCTCACGGTAACCTCTTATTACATCCAAGTATGCAGTACATAAGCAACATAAATCACAGCCAAACGATAATTGTAAAAAGAAACCAATGCTGTCAGGACGGAGACCACAAAAAGAAAAAAAAACCTGCTGAAAACAATCCCAGTGGTGAAAAAAGCCGGGCAAGAAACCTGGGTAGGAAGCTAGGCTCAACAGCCAATCTTTTGATGATGTGGGCTACACTGTTCAGACATTACCGTCCATGTTAACTGGAGTGGAAGATCGTACGTATGACAACTATGATATACTTAAAACTATAAAGGCGACATACTTGAAACTTTCATTGTTAAATTTCAGATTTTTTGGCAGATGAACCTGAGGGGAGTGTTCCCGTTACGGAAGGTCAGGAGATTTATATTTTGTTGATTTTCCTTTGAAGCATCTTTTTCGAAGTTTTCCCGCTGAAAGTCAATTGAATCAGTGAATTTTACGCGTTAATTTTTTCCTCTTTTGTTAATACAGGTGAAGTAGTCACATTGTAGACATTATAGGATAATTCCTATTTCCAGCAATGTCCAATATATTACTTACATAAGTGTCTTATTGCTTGTAGTGAACGTTTTAGTTCTGAATTTTGGAAGAGAAACAACTCCGTGGTTATTTCGAAAGCGTAGTAATTTTTTTTATAGATAAACCCTTTAAGTAACTGGCACATATTAACTGCCGCCCGGCAAGTGCTGGGTTCACAGGGCTGGCTTCACAACGTCATTTCCAGCTTATACTTTGGGTAAGCAGCTCTCATCATTTTGATTGCCCGTCGCGACTTCTTGCTCGTATTTATTAATGATTTAGTCAGTCAGAGAATGATTTGCGTGGACCATTTAAGCAGGTAAGCTTTAAATGTTACTTACCCAGCAAGAAAAGTCCTGGACCAACGGACGGGACTTTTTTTCGAGCCCATGGTCGGTAGTTATTCTGAGAAATTAGCAAATGCATTTTGGCTGTGATTTTATCAAGGCCTTGTCTCGGCTGATCATGGGCATGATCGAGTAGGACAGCAGAAGGCGTAAGATCTATCTTGGGGAAAACTGATTGCAACTATTAAAAACAAAAAAGCAAACAAAAGAAGAAACAAAAGGAGAAAACCTGAGTAAGTATACAATGACTATAGTATCACCACAGAAAGTGAAACGACATTTTGTAATTATTTGCTTTGCAGGACCATCCATAATCTGTATTAAGAAAACATTCCGACTCAGGACACCCGGCCAGTTGTCTGTAGATGTATGTTCCACGGTATATGCTGTAACAGGAAGCGACATCTCCGTGACATGTAGGGCAAGTTCAACTTCTGGTAAACCTAAAATTGAGTGGTTTAGGTATGGGTATCCTGTGACTAACAGATACTCGGCTGATGTCGCAGCCATTGACGGTGTGTTGAGAATTCGCCGAGTAAGTCGGTTCAATGAAGGCTCGTATACGTGTAAAGCTTCAAATGAAGAAGGGAAGTCGGAGGAATATTTCACGCTTAAACGACTAAGTAAGTAAAAATACACTGTACAAACATTTTTCTGTTATGCAATCTTGCTACGGTAGCAATCTTGTCTTGTTGGAGCACGGGGCGCGTTAAGAAGCAAATACAGGGGTGGTATGAGAGGGGTGGGATGGCATTCTCTTCCTCCCCCACGCCCTTCCGTCCCGATTTTGTTTTTCTCTTTCTTAAGCTCCTTGCATTCCCACACCTTCTGCGCTTTGGAGAGAATACTACTGCTTCTTGGGCTAACGCAATTCGTTCTATTATTTAAGAGTAATTTTGCTTGGCTGGCTCTAAAACGAAATCTTTACAGCCGTGCGTGACCGGGTCGGTTTTTCATATTTATAAGAACTCTTTGGATGTGCTCCGTCAAGAGTACCTGTTTTTTCTCTCCACTTTACATCCTCTGTGATGACCGTTTTAACTTTTAACCAGTTTATCCTTTGATATATTTTTCTTGTTACAGACCCTTCTTTGCCCATAATACTCGCATCTGATGGTCACGTGTCGTTTGGACCCAACGATAAAGTAGCAGAGATCACAATTGGAAGTGACGCTACAGTTTACCGGGGCGCAACCCTCACCATTCGTTGTCCCGTTGAAGGGCCAGGCAATCCTTTTGTCTATTGGACCAATCAAGGTAGATCTGTGTCCATTGGCAAAGCTCAGAAAGTTGGAAATGATCTCGTCATAAGAAACATCGATAACAGATATGCTCTAGTCTACACATGCACTGCGAGGACACTGCGAGGAAAAGTCGAAGAGGAGTCAACGGTTACCGTTTTAGGTATGAATAAATAAACTGTATAAGGCAATGAGTGGTTTAATGATCAAGAACAGTTCACGGAATTTTTACTTGAAGAACTATGTATTTAAAGTGCAGAACGTGTCCAACAGTAAAAGATCTCGAAACTGTGCACTGGTTCTAAGAAATGATTTGTCCCAATAGTGAATTTCTTAGAATACATTAACAGGATTGAGTTATTTGCTACTCCAAAATTTATTGTTTTTTTTAATATATATAATCAACTAAATTGATGTTTATTTGATTGTATAGCAACGTAATTCGCATGCCTTAATAGATCGCCTATCAGGCTTAAGAAAGTGGAGTTTTTCATTTAGGTTTATTCGTTTTCGTTCTTCATTTTAAAAACTCGAGATTCCAAATCCTAAACCAACGGCGGTTTTAGTCACGTGATAACCCATATAATATACACAGTATACAGCCAGATTGGTTCTTTAATAGTATCTAGAGAGGAACTCTTGATCTCATTTGTTGCAAATGTAACTTAAGTTGACTCCTGTTATTTGTTTTTGTCTTGCACGTTAAGGCCAAGGTATTGGTAGATCCCAAGTGGTGAATAACGAGCCCGTTTCTGAGAATGAAAAACGCCCAGCTTAGCTGACATAAATAAACTGACTATTTCCCGTTTTAATTTCTTAAGCTCTAGACCCTCCTAGAATAAAAAGAGGAACAAGAAATTTACGAATGGTTGAAGAAGACAGTACAGAGGTTGAGATATACGTGGGAACTAATTTGACTATCATCTCCGAGACCCAAGTTACAGTTCGCTGTGAAGCCCCTGTTAACCCAGCTCCTGATATAAAATGGAAAATTCAAGGAAGAGATACTGGCTTCAAAGACACAGTAACGTTGAGTAAGGACAACTCTACTTTGACGATCAGCGATACTACAGATAGAGACTCCGGTTTGTATTCTTGTACTGCCAGTAACAATGTTGGACGGGACCTCAGTTCTTCAAGCATTAATATTTTACGTAAGTCATCTTGTGTAAATTTCTCGATTTATGTAACTATTAAAAGGAAGCGGTTTTTGAAACATCTGGTTATAACAATTTGCGATAAAAATTTTGCTTAAAAGCAATTTTTTAAGAAATTTTGAAAAAACCGCAATTAATACTACATTTGTGCGAAACTCTTTGTTGTAACACATTTTATTATTCTAATGTTACTTTTCTTTTTGATGATTTATTGTTTTTTTCTGTATTCAAAGAACATTCATACGCTATTTTCTTTTGAGTTAACAATGACGCCCGAGAACGTGAAAACGTCATGTTTTTTTTAAAGGTTCTTTAAATTTCTTGGAATGTTTTTAAGCAAACTTTTAACGTAATTTTTCATAGCCATATCTGTCTATTATGAACATATTTCATTATTAGTTATATCAATTGTGAATATGCATGTGGGAATGCTATTCCATGATGTCACGGAGTAGTTAGTTAAAAATTAAACTGATTGTTTTAGGGGAAGCAGGGGATGTGAGGGACGGGAGAAGAAATTAGCAGAAATCAACAGTTGCCACATAATCATTCTCTAGTTAATCTTCTGATCACATGGGCTACCAGGGTTTCTAAACCTTCATGTGGTTTAAAGTGCCTTTTACGATCATCTTTGTCTCATATTGTTCCTAATTTAGCTCCCCAGCCGCCGAGAATACATTACTCCAACCAGGTAGTAACCCAGCTAAAGAAACGCCAAGTACTTGAAGCCACGATTGGTGACGAACTAACTGTGTTGACTGGTGTGAATGTAGCCATCACGTGCCCAACATCGGGACTGCCTTTTCCGACCATACAATGGAGGAAAGATGACAACGATTTGTCCTTTAACGGAACCACACTCAAAATAAAAAACGTGACAACTCAGGACTCGGGTGTTTTCACTTGTGAGGCCACGAACAGAGCCGGCAAGATTAGTCATGGTAGCGAGTTTCGTGTAATTGGTAAGCATCCAAAATACACCCCCTCGCACCCGCCCTGTACAATTGTACAACTGCATAAAATCTAGCACCCTCTGCATTTAGAATACCCGAGCTTACGGAGTGTACAAGACACATTTCTCGATGTAGAAAAACTCGGTCCAATTTAAAGTAGGATGCTGAATTAATTAAAGTTCATGGTTTGTGATTTCTAATCGGTGGTCTCATCTCGATCCGTTTTGGTCTGTTTCTGTAAGGTTTCAAGGTTCGCTGCTTGTGATCGAAAATATGATTGACGGCAGCGAAAAACCCAGTTGTAGGCTGGATTAAAAGTGCAGAGTTCGCATGTTATTTAAAAGCGCAGTAAAATGTTAGAGATTAAGAAGAATTGCCTTTTCATTTCTGATTCTGTCCATACGTGCAGCTGCTGAGAGGCCCGAAATCAAGTCATCAACAGGACGTCTCATTGGTCTTGAAGGAATCGAAGAAGCCGTCGTAAGGATTGGACAGGATTTGCGAGTAGTAGAGGGAGTTATTGTTCGTCTTATCTGCCAAGTCAACCGTGGATTCCCCACACCTCAAGTCACATGGTATTTGAATGATCGGCTTATCATGCCGTCCGAACGATTTTTGATTAACACCCGGCCCATTGACTCACTGACTGTAAATGGGATCCAATTACAGGATACGGGTCAAGTATCATGTGTCGCCATGAACACCGCTGGACAAGCTAGCGAATCTTCTTTCATCAGAATTTTGGGTAAGGATAAACTCGCTAGCTTTGTTGAGGCCTCAAATGTAATAAATGACACTAAGGTCCTAAAGGTAATACATTTTGGCTCTAAATGCACTAAAGGTCCTAAATGTAATACAGTTTTGGCCCTAAATGTAATAAAGGTCCTAAGTGTAATACGTTTTGGCCCTAAATGTAATAAAATCCTAACAGTAGTAGAATAACTATTGGCCGTAAACTTGATAAAGTGGCAGTGACTTGAATGTCATAGCCAGGCGATTTACTTTCTATGCCATATTGAAGTCTTTATAGACATTTAAGAATTCCACACTGCCCATAATGCACCGTGTTTACCTTCCAATATTTCGCATAAAGTAAAAATAGCAAAGCAGTGCGGTTAAGTTAAAGGATTACACATAGAAAATGGACCCCTTCTGATCTTGTACTGCAAAGTGACAAAGGTTCTGAATTTAAAGGAGCTCTGCAAGAACGTTTTCGTAAATTGCGAGTAAAATTGCTATACAGCCGCCCAAACCATCCCCACTCCCTTGGAAAATATAATTCATTGCGCTCATGTTCGTGCTATAAATTCCATAGTGTGATTCTTTAAAACTGGCGGGAAGAAAGGTCTTTATTAGGCGAAAGCGCTGGCTGAAAACCAGAGGATTTTAAATGAGGAACCAAAAAGAAGTACCAAAGTACATATGTCCATTTGAAGTGTATTTTGCTCACACAAGCCTAGTTACCTACTAACCAAGCTTATATACATTTGGGACCTTTATTTCATTTAAGGCCAAAATTTCCTACATGTACGTTTAGGGTCAAAAGTTATTGCACTTAGGACCTTTATTACATTTGAGGCCTCAACAGCTTTGAGATATTCCCCATAAAGATATAACGCCCCCTTTGGAACGGATATCCCGGTATAACTTACGATTTTCCTTGCCCCAGTCACGGTAAAATGCATCAGTCGGAAAAATCCCAATACCCGCATTTTACTGGACACATTTTGCCAGTCCCTAAGCAGTTCGTTGTATTAAGATTCCGCTGTACAGTAATAATGTAAGTACAAGTACTGGTGGATAATTAACGGTTATTCACTGGAGTAGATGGAGGAGACGGTGTAATGTACTGAAAACTCAGATTCTCAGTGTCTTAAGGAAACTTAAAAATTAACATTTTATTTTTAAATTTCTTGGAAGGTGAGAGCAGCGCACAAATCGTTCCGGGAAACAAGTCCGTCGAGTCCATTGAAGGAACTGCCAAAGTCGCTATTCAGATTGGAGACAGCTTGAACATTTTGTCAGGGTCTGACATATCAATCGATTGCATCGCTAGTGGGACACCTCCCCCTGTATTAAAATGGCGTTGGAATGGTCGCGAGGTAATTTCAAGATCGAGAACAAAAAAGTTTATCATCACAGAGATAACTGACGGTTCACGTCTTAGTATCCAGCAGTTAACATCGGAGAATGAAGGGCAATATGAGTGCGTGGCGACTAACACTGGTGGAGCAGATAGAATCGCGTCGGTTATAACAGTATTAGGTGCGTAGCATACCACATTTAATTGACGTCGAGATAAGTCTTTGTCGTATGATTTTTAGCTTTTCAAGCAGTCATTAATGATCAACTTAGCAAACTCACGAGAAACATGTTCCTGGGTGTGGCTGCATGTATGGCCCACAGCACGATTGGGGGCTTTGTTTATTCGTAGCGTGAGAAAACAGCCGACTTTTCGCGACGCCACCACTGGTTTCACCGAGAAATGACGTTTGACTAGCGAGCTCACAATTTCCATACTGATGACTTGTCACTACAACGTTCTCGGTAGTGCTTCTGATTGGTCGTACTTCTTCGGAAATTTGCTTTAACCAGTCAGAAGCACTTCTGAATTCTACGTAGTGACGCGTCATCAGCATGGAATTCCTGCGCTCGTTTCTTAGACGTCGTTTCGCGGGGAAGAAATGTCGACTGTTTTCTAAGACTATGAAAGTAATGTTTCATCCAACCGTCAAGGGCCAAAAGGAGAGGATTTACCTAGTATTATTTTTGAAGGATACCCAATACAGGTCTATTTTCCTTGTTGTAGAGACGTTTCTCTATCATCGTGTAGTTGCTATGTATTATATTAGAAACTGCTTACAGCTGAGATAATTTTCCTTTTTATAGACGGAACACTTCCAAAGATTGAAGCTTCATCCACTTCCGTAGAACATATCACTAACTTGAGCCCTGTTTCCGTTCAAATTGGAACACGCGTCACAGTATTGTCCGGTGTTAGCCTGGAGATCACGTGCACAGCATCTGGAATCCCTGAACCTTCGATCTTTTGGCTTAGACAAGGGAAACAGATTGATTTCTCTGAAAGGTTCTCGGTTCATAATGGTACTCTTGTTGTTCGTGCCATTCGTCGGAGTGACAAGGGCTCGTTTACCTGTACTGCTAACAACACTATCGGGAAAACAGCCACTTCTACACAGGTAGACGTATTAGGTAAGAGCTTTAACATTAACTTGCTAGTAAGCTTAATTACTGCAAGGCACAGCCAGCCAATAACCCTTGAAACAACAAATACAGTTGTGTGAAAGCACCTCCACCACCACAAACGGTACCATTACTTACAACATCAACTTTATTCATTATGTAAAAATGTGGACAGTTCATGTATCAACAAACGCGAAATTGATTTCCAGGGCATCTGAAGTATTTCTGCTTAAGGATTTCTTACTAATACAACTAAGTTCACTCTTCATTAAGAGAAGTGAAATTAACCGAAAATGGAAGAAGAGTTTTCCACTCGCAAAATAAAATCTGCATTGCAACGGAGGTAACAAATATTTCATTTCAGCGAAAGTTGTATTTTATTTTGAGTTCACTTATTTTTCTTAGAACCCATCAAGCCCCGAATAACGCAGACTGGAAGAAACTTAACTATAGAGCGCATCACAAGTCTATCAGAAGCTGTCGGAGGTAACATTCTGTGTCGAGATGGAATTGATTTGGAGCTGACGTGCACTGTGCAAGGAAGGCCGACACCACAGATTTTTTGGCTGCGAGGAAGCAAGACCGTGGGATCTGGATTTAAACTTGACCTCGGAATCCTCGAGGAGGAAAGTTCTGGAGATTACACATGCCTCGCAACTAACGTGGGTGGAGAGGACCGAAAAACAACAAGATTGAACGTCATATGTAAGGATAACCGGGCGCCAAATGCTAAATGAACGTTCCCTATCGATTATCTAACCTATACTAGGTTAGATAAAAAAAAAATTCATGCGCCCAGTATCAGTGCGAGCTGTTTCAGCGTCAATTTCTGTTTCTAATTGTGAGATTTAAGGCTTTTTATCTTAAAAACTGACCCAAAATCATAAAACAAGCTTACTTATGGATGTTCAAAGTAACTGGAAAACATAGCTACTAGCAATAGGCCATTTTGACGATGACGATTTTTGACTATTTTGCATTCTTATTTAAATTTGTCAATTCCACTGAGGTTTAAAGAACAATAGCCCTAATTTGCACAAGAAAACAACAAACTGAAGGATTCTAGTAGTTGTAGTAAAATGACGTCATCGTGCAATTGTCCTATTCACGTATTAATCCTACTCACCATAATGCCAAGGTAGAGTGGCTTCTTGCCACAAACTTGTCATAAGTTTTAAGGAGAGATTTAGAGCAAACACCTTTTGTAATTGCCAATATAAAGAAAATTCATCAGGAAAGCAGTAAACGGTGTCAGACTTATTCAATAAACCATTTTAGAGATAAAAGAGAGCTTAAGTAATTAAGAACGTCAAAATGAGCAATCCGACAACTCTGTAGTTTACCACACTCACGTTTTTTTACGTATCATCACATGACTACGGATTTTTTTTTTAATTTGACTTGCATACGGTCATCAATAGAAGGGGTTAACAGCGCTTGTTCACTTACAAGCTCTCGCTGCCATCGTCCTTTTAAGTTTCAAAATAAAGTTACATGTAATTAAACGAGCGTTTATATTCCATTCCAGCTGCCATTCCACCAAAGATTCAATCCAGTGACAAGACGATAGAAGCCTTTGAAGAAGGAGCGGCTCTGGTCGTCCCCATAGGAACACAGCTGCGAGTGGCGCAAGGAACCAAAATCGATTTTATTTGCCGCGTGTCCGGCTTTCCAACACCTACTGTGAGCTGGGCAGTTGGAAACCAAGTTTTAAACGACCGATTGGAGCGGCAAGGATATTTCGTTTCTCCGTATAACGGCACCAGTAGCACCCTTCTTGTCAGGACATCCAGGTCTTCTGCAAACGATGAAGTCTTCAGTTGTAGGGCATACAATGGCGGCGGTTCTAAGACCGTTTTCTCAAAAGTGAGGTTTTTCGGTAAGTAAAGCTTAACAAAAGTGTTGTGTTACTCTGTATGGAATAGTTTTTGCCCTCTTTGGAGGGTAATTTTCGAGATCAGGGAATCTGCGAACGCAAGTGGAGCGCAGGAAACGCCTGTTTTAATGTCACAAAATGGAGAGATACAACGGGACTTTTAAAAGAGGGATGATGGAGATGACTACTTGAGTGAAATTTTAAGAAAGTGAACCATCACGAGCTTAGCAGGGTCTCAAATTCAGGCTTACGTAGAACGTTGCTGTTTTCTTACGAATAGAATTTTTTCAAGTTCTCCAGCGGTTTGTGGAAGCTGTGTAGCGATTGTTTCAGCAGTTCTGAACTTATTTTCATAACCTTTGTTTTTAACGTCTCCCACCTTGGCTACCCCAGGCACCCACTTTCAGTTCCGATGCGGGGCAAGATAGCTTTCTCAGCAATTCATTCTCACTAACTTAGGCTTTGCGCACAAAACATAAAGTAAAAAATATTTCCACTTTAATTAAACTATTCAGTTATTGTGGAACTGAGGCGCATTTTGGTTCTGTTACAGAGCGTGTTCAGCCTTTAATCAAGTCAACATGGGTCACGGGATCAGTAGGTGTGAAGGAATCGCTTGTTACCAGGGATCCCTTCAAAGTCACCGTTGGCGACGATGTGCGGACATTCACTAAAACAAAGGTACGAGAATCCTTTTTTCTTAATCCTTGGTTTGAGTAATGCGAGTTCATACTTTTAGTTTTTGTGAGTTCATATATCATATACTTTCCATTTAAAATCGGTTTTTCATTTAACTAGTACTTTGTGGACTTCACTGGAACGACCTAGACACACAGGTTTCTTCCTCTACGGAAGATGCCCAAAAAAACTGCGTTTTCGTTTCTATGTAGTTGTGAAGTTGCTTTTCAAGGAACCGCAGCTCCTACAGCTATCACTCTGCCTAGTCCTGGACGAATTTCAATCATTTATCAGGGGCACCCAACGAGAATACAGTTCAAAACCACTTAAACATAGTATTGTTCAACGTATTTTAGTATTTAAACGGTAGATATAGGCATATTTTTATCCCCTAAAAATTTGTCATCTGTTCGGATTTCCCAGCTGAAATTCTAGTGATGCGAAAATTATAGGGATCAAAACTTACCTTTTCGAAAATTTCAGCCAGAAAAAATGCTTCCGAAAATTCTAGGTGACCTTTTTAGGGTAAAAATCGGTTAAAAATTGGCAATTATACTATTTTTTAGATGTTCGAAAAGCCTAGGAGAAATTTTACAACAAATGGTCCGAAAATTCTAGATCTCAGATCTTCTTCGGAACAGATATATTCCGAAAATTGACGTTGGGTGCCCCTGATTTATCTCTAATTTAACTCTCACATGACGTTGGTCCTGTGTTTATCCTGCCAACAGGGAGTCACTTAATACTTTGCAACTTTAATTTTGTTCAGTTCACGATAGAATGTCCCGTGTTTGCCATACCCCTGGCAAAAGTCCAGTGGACGTTCAATGGAGGGCTGTTGCAAAGTAAACACCAGACTGTTAATAATGATTTGGTCCTAAGTGAGGAGAGCGATTTATCTGATGCCGGACGCTATGGCTGCTCTGCATCGAATCCTTTGGGAAACGACCGCGCCTGGTCAAATGTTGTTTTCTTGGGTAAGTGTTCTCGTAAAAAGTAAAGAATCGTTATTTTACGTCGGTAGCTCGGAATAGTCTAGTCTGGTGGAGAAGTATGACATTTCAAACTAGAATAAGTCATCTGATTAACAAACATCGTGCGCTCATCTTCCTCACGCCTTATTGATATTCAACAGAGCCCAGAGCGCCGACCATCACAACAAGTGAATCCTCAGTACGGTTGCTGACCACAGTCGAATACACAACAACAATTGGCGCCAATATAACCACATTGGTTGGCAGCAATATTACATTCGTCTGCGCCTCTGAAGGACTGCCCAATCCTACCGTTTCTTGGCAGAAAGACGGCGTGGCTTTAAACGCTTCCAGCACGCTTTACAGGATGTTTGCTTTCGATAAAAATGCAACTGGAGTTTATTCTTGTGTGGCAGAGAACCTGGGTGGTTCCGTCATGGCTAATTCAACAGTGATAATACTTGGTTTGTAGAAACAACTTCCTTTTTAATACATCCAGGGCGCTTCATGTCATTTTGAGGAAATTAAAACTGCCCAAACTAAAAATTAAACCCTTTTGCTTTACGTCGCTAACAATCTTACGTAATTACTTGACAATCCATTTGATCATATTTTAACTGAAGAATTCAAAGTTTTCATAGTTTAGCACTCACAGCTTGTAGACTACTAACGTATCCAGGCAACTCGACTTCCCAGAGGTTACTGCAGCTGGTTGGAGGTGTCCTGGCTGATACAGAAATCATTTTGCTGAGCGCAATTTGAGATCTCCCTAAATTCGATTAAGGCCGGGTAACTTAGAGTGTCATGGTTTCGCGATATTTATTTACTAATATTGTACGAAGGAATACTATATAATATTGTCACGTGTGAGAGTTTGGCTACTTTTTTCTTAGATCGTGAGATTGAATCAGCCACAGTTCCACGTATCATCGCATCTGGAACAAACCAAGTTGTCGTAGACGGCCGCAAAATAGTACAGCACACCATTGGGGGGAATGTAACTATTCTGGAAGGAAGGGACCTTCTTTTACGCTGCCCAACAGAAGGGTTTCCTGTACCGTCAATCTCCTGGCTCTTTAATGGGCTTCCTGTACAGATCAGTGACACTCTTCAGATTGATGATACCACAGGTAACTTGAAGGTTGTGGAGATGACCCCGGAAGACGATGGCGTGTACACCTGTGTCGCAACCAACATTGCTGGTGAAGCCCGAGAGGCTTCGTTTACAACTGTTGTCGGTGAGTTCTAAGAAATGATACACATAACGGTAAAGACCTCTATTTCCCTGTTCTCTCGCTTTCCTTGAAAAGGCCTCTTTTGACAACTTCTTATATTGTGGAAGAAGAAAAGGGGTACGAAAAGGGGTACGAATATGCAGGGGCACCCAAGGGGAAATTTTGAGAAAAAGACCTACAAGCAACAACAAAGCGTGAATAAAGTTTTCTGAGACTATTTTAAGCATTTTGGGAGATTGCTGGAAAAACGCTATCTGTTCCTCACTCCCAGCAAGACTGATGGAAGAGTTCCCAGCCAGCAAACTTACAACCTGCAACCTGACTTACTAGGAAGTTTCATAGGGCACAATTCAGATCTTTAGTGGTAAGTAACCCATACAAGTGACCCGTAGCAGCTATTCTAGTCTTCAAATCCCCTCTGACACCCTAAATTATCTTTTTCCCAGCAACACTTTTCTTCCAAGGATTATTTTTTCTTCCAAATCTCCCAGCCAGCAAAACTGTGCCTGAAGAACAGATATTTTGAGGAACAGATCCATTGGGTGCCCCTGGAATATGCGAACCCCTAGTGTGGGGACGTTAGTAGGTTCAGGCAGCATGGTCTCCAGTAAATTTTGAAATTCAGGCTCTTATAAATCAGACGAAATAGCATTTTCACCACAAACGTAGCCATAACAACTTCTGGATCTCTCTTGTGACATGTTTGGATGTTTTAATTTAACCTGCTTCTTAGATCTGTCGGAGCTAGTCTAAGGTCAGATTTTGATGTAACGACTGTGCGAAGCGCAGTTGAGTTATATTATATATTGAATTACAAACCCCATCGAAGTGGGATACGCAAGGATGACCGATACATATGAAATGCTTTAATGCATCGAAGTAACTTGTGTATTATTTCCCTCTGCCAGAACCGACGTTTCCCATCATCGATTCATCAAACATCTCAGTTGAAGTGTTTGATCCCACGCGCAAAGTTCTCAAAGTGAAGATCGGAACCAAGGTTACAACACTAACTGGGACACCCGTCGGTATTACTTGTGACGTCACTGGATTCCCTAAACCCAGTGTCAGCTGGATCAAAGACTCCACTACTATAACTGAATCCGACTCGGAACGCCTGCTTATGGGTAACAACAAGATCAACTTGCTGAGGGCTCAGAAGTCTGACTCGGGCTTATACATGTGTACCGCCTCTAGTCCCGGTGGGCAAACAGCAGTGGTCTCAAATATCACTTTTGTTGGTAAGAAATATTGAAGTCAGTGCCTTTTTGCCACTGTCGATAACATGATTGAAAAGCTTGTAAAATTCGTTGTAGTAAGGGACTGGAATTATAAAAATGACCGAACTTTCACGACATTCACTACCTAGTTCTCAAAGATGACTGATTTTGGTATTAGTTTCGTTTGCTCTTTATATATTAATTTCTTAACCTCTGCTTTGATTCCTTTTTTGATAATTTCTTAAGAATAAAGGGCAATAAATACTCTTCGGTATGAAAATTCTCACTGCTTATAACATCCATTTCTCCATATCAGAGAGGCGGTCTTTTAGAGGTGTAAGATCTTTCAAACCAATTTACGTCTCTTGATACTATAGACCTTATGCACCTACCGCGGCGATGAGACATGATGATGGTGATGATGATGATACAATAATGGTTTACTGTTACGCATTAATTTTTGAATGGTAATTAATCCATTGTAAAAATAATCATATGGGAAAACGTCTAGAGGCTCATGCCCCACCATGTGTTCCTTTTATTTGTCATTACCACGACTTTTTTTACGTTGTGTGTGTGCTGTTTCTTTTGCTCCATCGAACAGAACCTGCGAAGCCAAAAATTTTCCCAGCATCAGAGGAGACCGAACTACTCAGACGCCTATCAGTGAACATTACAATTGGAGAAAAGCTTACTGTGCTTGACAAAAGCAACGTCACTATAGAGTGTTTGGCGGAAGGAATCCCACCGCCTTCATTATCGTGGAGTAATGATGGCAAAAAAGTGGAGAATTCTGGAAGAAATTTCTTACATCTAAGAAGCGTCACTAAGGAAGATTCAGGGCGATACACTTGCTCAGCAGATAATTTCCTAGGATCCGACAGGCAGTCAGCTATACTCACTGTGAGAGGTAAAAAGACGAAATAAATATTTTGCAGATTTTTTTGTCGTCGTCCTTTCTCGTCTTGTCTTTTATGGTTTCTTTAATTACAATGTAAAGAATGGCCCGTGTTAAAAAAACTTTCTATTCCAGTTTAAAAAAGTAAATGATAGATTTTCTAGTAACCTGTTACCTTACACTCTCAAAAATTTAGGTTTAGGCCTGGTTGGAACTTCTTCCAACACAACTAGTTCCATCGCTCTCAAAGTATCACCGTTGTTTTGTTGAACTCGCTCCAAAAACTCGAGCTGGTTTGGTCATGCTCAAGGGAGACAAAATGGCCAAAAAATAAAGCACAGAGGAATAAGGAAAATTATGGAATGATAAATAAGTTAGTTGTTACAATATTAGGCTTTTTACCTTGCAATAAACCGGTTGTTTACTATTTTGTTATTTATTTTTTTATTTTTATTCACAGTTGGAAGAAAGCCAACCATTAAGTCCAAAATTGAAGATGTTCGTATATCTGATAAGGTTACAGCCATCGAACTGGATATTGGAAGTAACCTCACATTAGTGGGAGGATCAAGTGTATCTATCTTTTGTAAAGCAGAAGGTGTACCTGATCCTGCGATCACGTGGCTGCTTAATGGAAACCAAATGTTTGATTTTTCAAACAAGACCGTGCTTATGGTGAAGAACCTTGACCTGCTTAATTTGCAGACTGTTTCGTGTTCGGCTGTTAATTTTTTAGGCGCGGAAATACAAGAAAGTTACTTCACAATTCTCGGTAAGCGATTGATGATTCAGGAAAAAAGAAACAAAAACAAACAAACAAAAAAACCGATCCGACATCACCGTATCAGAAATGTATGTCTGTGGGAATCAATACTGTCCCAATATTATCATCACAGAACGCTTTGAAGATAAAATAAGCTGCCTGAAATATTCTCCTTTTGTCCTTATCATCAAGGCATATAGTGACGTAGATTGTTGTAACCCATCCTTAAAGTGCATTATCATTCTATATGCAAGTGACGCTAGTTTTCAACAAGAGTCCCTTAAATTTAACAGAGCCTTCCAAGCCTGTTGTGCAGATCGTTGATGATCCAAAGAACATAGAAGCTCAAGACCTAAGTCCCGTGACCTTGACCACTGGGGATAACGTGACAGCACTTACGAATACAAGTATTACCATTCAGTGTCCAACCACCGGCATACCAAAACCAACTGTCACTTGGGCAAAAGATGGCCAGCAAATCCTGAGTGGGGGAAGGTACACAATTCAGGATGATGGTTCATTGATGATTAGTGAAGCTGATAAGGAAGACACTGCTCGATACACGTGCATTGCAGACAGTGTAGCAGGCAAAGACAGCGCATCAAGTGTCGTACAAGTTGTAGGTAAATAGTGCTGCAACAAATATATGTGTACATGTTTGTTAGCGATAGCTTTCAGTGGTAAAAAAACCTTGAAAGGAGATTTTATGGGTCTTGAAAGACTACTTATAACCCCAAAATCACTGCAAGGGGTAAATGTTTAATGAGTCAGCTCTTTGTACTCGATCTGTAGAGATGTTCACAGACATTTAGGTTTACATCAGCTTACATCAGTTTCAAGGAGCTCACATGTAATTAAGACACTAAATTAGCATTCTGCCCGTTTAGAACCCGAACAACCAGCTGTCCAGGTTCCTGAATCTGGAGTTGAAATTCCTGTTGGTGAGGGCGGTCCAGTGACTATGAACATCGGTGATAACGTGACAGCAGCTTCCAACACTACCATCACAATCAAGTGTCCAGTGAGTGGAGTACCAACACCTTCTGTTACCTGGACAAAAAATGGAGTTGATATTGATTCTGTAAAAGCACTTTCCATTACGGCGGACAACTCTCTAGTTCTTAAGGGAACGAAGATAGAAGATGGCGGAAAATACACTTGCAGCGCTCAAAGCAAATTTGGAAAGGATGATATCTCTTCAGTTGTTCGCATCATAGGTAAGTTTCCTTTTAATTTTTCTCCAAACTTACAAATTATGGTAAATATAGTGTAGTGACACTTTTGAAAATTTCGCAACAAATTTTACTTTTTAGAATAAGTATTTCTTTTAAAAACTGAGTAACTTTCAATGGTGCATTTATATGCGGTGGTGTATTTTGTGGTGGAAACCCCTTTTGCTGGTTTGAAACGCTAAGTTTAACAACTCAACATCCAATTGTCTTCTCGTTTTGTAATTTGTAATGCTCTTTTTTCATAATTTGCAGAACCATCCAAACCTATCATTGACATTTCTGAAAAACCAAAGGCGATAGAAGCTCAGGATCGAAGTCCCATAACCTTGAACATCGGTGATAACGTCACAGCACTTACCAATACGAGTATAACCATTCAGTGTCCAACCACCGGTGTACCAAAACCATCTGTCACGTGGACAAAAGATGGCCAGGAAATCCCCAGTGGTGGCAGGTACAGAGTACAGGATGATGGCTCATTGATGATTTATGAAGCTGGTGAAGAAGACAATGCTCGATACACGTGCACTGCAGACAGTGCTGGTGGAGAAGACAGCTCTACAAGCATGGTTAAAATCGTCGGTAAGAAACTCACAGGATGTGTGTTAAGATTATCGACAATTAGAAAAATGGCATTTGCGTGGTTATTCACCAGTTATAATAAGTCGGTAATTTTATATGAAGTTATCGAATTTTGAATACCGAGGAAAATTAAAGGAATTCACGAGTTGATTACACGAGAACTGCAGAGAAAATTCCCTTACGTGATATAAGACAAGTGGCGGGTGAAGAAGAAAACGCTTTTCTGGTAACTTTGAAGTGTCATTCCTAATTGCTATTATCCTAAATGTTAGATTTTGTCTTTCTAAATTCAATAGAACCAGCTAAGCCTGCCATTGAGGTCCCTGAATCCGGGCGTGAAATTCCAGTCGGTGACGGCAGCCCAGTGACAATGAACATCGGTGATAACGTGACGGCAGCAACAAACACTACCATCACCATCAAGTGTCCAGTGAGTGGCGTTCCAACACCTTCTGTCACGTGGATGAAGGATGGAGTGCCACTTGCTGGTGGAGAACCAGTCTTCTTCAAAGCTGACAACTCGTTGGTAATAAAAGGTGTTATAACCAGTGCAAAGTACTCTTGCAGTGTTCAAAGTGTAGCTGGAACAAGCAGTTTGATGTCACTTGTCAATGTATTAGGTTAGTATTGCACAGTTTTACTGTGTTATAGTATCTTCTTCAGTAATGCAGAATCTTTGTTAATATATTCGGTGCATTTGCTTCCTTAGGTCCGATTAAGCCTTTCGTTCAAACCTCTGCCAAACCAGAGGCAATAAATGCTCAAGATCGAAGTCCCATAACATTGACCATTGGTGATAATGTGACAGCACTAACCAATACAAGTATAACCATTCAGTGTCCTACCAGTGGCGTCCCAAAACCAACTGTCACGTGGACAAAAGATGGCCAGGAACTTCCAAGTGGTAGTAGATACATAGTCCAGGATGATAGTTCATTGCTGATTATCGGAGCTGATGAAGTTGATAATGCTCGATATACATGCACTGCAGAGAGTTTGGTTGGCAAAGATGTCGCATCTAGCACCTTGGTGGTAGTTGGTAAGTGTCGTCGAAAGGAGCCGTTACAAAATAGTTCCTCTTTAGAAAGTGGAAAGTGTGCTGATTCATTATGTAACGCCTTCCCAGTTGTTTTGTTTAACACGTGACCCGGTCACGCGCATCCGGGTTTTCAGTTTTTTGTAAGCTCGACTAGAGAGCGGAGTGTTTTTGGCAACGTCGCCCAACGCAGTTCTTTAGGCTTCGCACGAAGCATGTTGTAATAGCCATTACAGTCTTTGACGGTCCCTTCGGTCCGTTAACATCTTGTGAACCAGCATTAAACGGAACTAAGGATCTTGTTAGACGTTTTGGTCATTGTGGAGTGAACCTTTCAGAATTTCTGCAACGCATGTTGCCCTCGCGCCGCCTTCACCCAAAAGCGGTCGCTACAGTCAAAGACTCGTATTTACCTCAAGGAACTTTGAAGACTCCTGTTTAATCTGAGGAACTCCAACGAATTGTATTTACGCCGAGGAACTTTACCATGGATTCAGCAAAATTCGATGATAAACACGAGGATACCGGACTCGGGCTAACCTTCGTGTCGAGACCAGAGGAATTTCTCATCGAGAAGAGCGCAAAAAAACACACCTCAAGCCCAGCTCACGAAGAAATCGTCGACTCAACAAAGACTGAGGTTAGCTCATCTGTTATTTTACCGGATAATGTGTCTTTACGTCCAAAAATAGAGGAAATTTCATCGATTACAAATGCCGACATTATTGTCGATTCGAGTAACACTAGGCCCAGGACCCTCACGGCCAAAGGGCGGGAATACAAATGTGGCTTGAAGAGAAGCGCTGCGATAGATAACGACCGTCAGTTTCGCTCTAAATTAGACACTTTTAAAGAGCAAATCCTCTCAGGCAAAGATCCTAAGGAAATTAAGGAAGATATTTCAGCTTTGATCAAGGAGTTAGACATTGTCTTACAAAGTTTTGACCAATGGATAGAGCTATCAGATGATTCGGATGAAACTCATCAGGCCACAAGTAAACAAACTTATCTGCTTGACACATGGAAAGTAGTTCATGATACAGCCATGAAAGAAATTGACAAATTACAAAATGATGCAGCCTCTATCACATCTCAAAGGTCCCACCGTTCACGAGTCTCGAAAGGGTCGGGATCAAGTAGAAGTTCTTGCAAGGAGACCCTGCTTGAATTTCGAGCTAAGAGAGCAGCCCTAGAAGAAACGTTGAAGTTTTCAGCAGTTATTGCCGAACAAAAACAGAAACTGGAACAGTTGAAAATACAAAAAGAACTTGGAGAAGTCACTGCACAAGAGCAAGTCTACCAAAAAGCAATGCAAGAAGAAAACTGTCTGCAGTCGCCTGCACTGCCGACAGAAACCTATGATCCAATTTCCACCTTTATTGCCAGCAATAATGCTGACGAATATACGTCTACACCGGGTGCGCCTGCTACAACGCCCTTTGACACTAGAACACCAGTGACTAAAGTGACAGTGACGTCATCGTCCACACCACTTGACGTTGTATCTGTATCTTTGAATCAAGGCCCTCAAGGATCAACCAATCGAATCTCACACTCTACCACTGCAACCACCTTCAGCTTAAGAGGACAAGCTCCTCCAGTTTACACATCGCCTGCGTGTACTATGTCCCAAATTGGACTCACACCTCCAAGAGGTTTTTGCGGAAATTTTCCAGCGTTTGTACCATCGTCATATACAGCCTACTCCCCTGCACCCCAAGATTATTCAGTGCAACTAACTGACACCCTAGCCAAGATCAGTCAGCTACAACGCCTCCCTCAAGCCACGCCAGATGTTTTTAAGGGTGATGAGACTGACAAGACTAAATTCTTCCTGTGGGAGAATTCTTTTGATAGTCTGATTGATTCAGCACCAGTGACAGCCCAACAGAAACTACACTTCTTGTACCAATATTTGGATGGCAAAGCCAAAAAAGTGGTAGAGCAGCTTCAGTACTTAGTGCAGAACCCTGAAAGTGCGTATCAACAAGCCCGCACAATCCTCAAGGAACGTTTTGGCCACCCAGCAATAATCAGTACCAGTTTTCAGAAGAAATTAACAACCTGGCCAAAGGTGGGACCGAACGATGCAGCAGCCTTAGAAGAATTCAGTGACTTCCTTCAACAGGTGAAGATTGCAAGCGAACACATTTTGAGTCTCCAAGTCCTTAATTACCCGTCACAGATTCAAAGTCTTGTCGAAAAGCTGCCATCGTGGTTCAAGCCCAAATGGTCTGATAAAGTGCTGAAACTTCAGAAGAAAGAAGGCAAGGACACATTCCCTTCATTTGCAGACTTCGCTCAAGAAGTGCGTTACCACGCTGAGCGTGTCAACATACCTCAAATTGTTCAAGCTTCAGGTTCAAGTGGTACACCACAGACAGACCGTTTCAAACCTTTGAACCGCCAACCCCGCCTGCGTCCTCCAGCTGTTAATCTGACCTCCACTTCACCCCCCAGTAACAATGGCGAGACAAATGCTAATCACGAAGAACCAATAGAAATCTCCAATGTGCTTTCAACCCATGCTCAGCAACCGGACACTACCAAAGCTACTGCGGCTAACACGTATTGCTTCTATCACAAGATGAAGTCTCATAGCATGAACGATTGCGAACAGTTTCAGAAATTAGGATACGAAGAACGCAGAGATTTCCTAATGAAAAACAAAGTCTGTCTCAAGTGTGTTAATTCCAACAAACATGTTGCCAGAGACTGCGAACAAGACAGGCTAGATTGCAAGATATGTCGACAGAAACATGCCACTGTACTGCATGACCCATCCAGGCACAAAGTGATTAATGCCAGTGAAGCGAGGTCTGCTTGCTCACGAGTCTGCAATCAAGGGCATTCTGCTCGTTCATGCGCTAGAATAGTTCTCGTCGAAGTCTTCCATCAAGACAACCCTTCAGCAAGGATGCTGACCTATGCAGTTCTGGATGACCAGTCAACAGATGTCTTCATCACAGACACTCTTCTCGACCAGTTGCAGGTCAAAGGCCAGGAAGTTAACCTCAATATCAGTACGATTGCGGGCGTGAACACTGTGCGTACTCAGAAAGTAAACGGATTGCACATCAAGGACACAGACAGTCGACACAATTCTATTAGGATTCCGTTTGCATACTCACAAGAGAAAATTCCAGCTAGCCATCAGGACATCGCCACGCCTAACATTGCCCAACTCTGGCCGCACCTTAAGGAGATCGCCCACCACATCCACTATCATCCCGGAGTAGAGATAGGATTGTTAATCGGTCGTAACATCCCATCTGCCTTTCAGCCATTACACGTTATATACGGCAAAGACAATGAGCCGTGGGCTGAAGAGTACAAGTTCGGCTGGACGATCATCGGTCCAGTTTGTCTAGACAACCAACAAGACAGTACGGCTTGTGCAACAGTTAACCGCATCACCGTACGACGAGAAGATTCTCACAACCTCTTCAATGTTCCAACGAGCAACAGTTCCAGAGAAGAGGCCGTAGCCTCTTTCGCTTCCAAACATCAATCTAAGGATGTCACTACGCCCCAGCAGATAAGAGAAATGATGCAATTGGATTACAGTGAACTACATCATAGCCGAACCATCCGAGGCACCGAGAACACCGAGTCTGTCGAGGACAGACGTTTCAATGATCTTCTTACCACAAGCATCCATACAAATGAACTGGGCAATTGGGAAATGCCGCTACCACTGAGGACAGACAAGTTGAGTCTGCCGAACAACCGAGAACAATGCCTAAACAGGCTACTAGGCATAAAAAGAAAACTTCTCAAGAATGGCAAGGTTTTGAAGCAATATACTGAGTTCATGCAGAAAATGTTTAACAAGAACCACGCCAGTCTCGTCCCATCAGATCAACTCAAGACTGCCACAGGAAAGGTGTGGTACTTGCCTCATTTTGACATTTATCACCCCAAGAAACCTGACCAAATTAGAATCGTTTTCGACTGCAGTGCCATCTTCCACAACGAGTCTCTCAACAAACATCTGCTACAGGGCCCTGACATGATGAATGCCCTCGTTGGTGTGCTCTCGCGGTTTCGAAAGGAAGAGACAGCAGTGACATGCGACATTGAACAGATGTTTCATAGTTTTCACGTCAGCCCGGAACACAGAGACTTTCTACGATTTCTGTGGTTCAAGGATAACAACTTAGAGAGTCAAATCGTAGAGTACAGCATGAACGTCCACCTTTTCGGGGCAGTCTCCTCCCCAGGAGTTGCTAATTTCGGTCTCAGAATGACAGCAGAAGCCGGCAGAGAACAGTTTGGCAATGAGGCCGCAGACTTCTTGAAGAACGACTTCTACGTAGATGACGGGTTGAAATCTTTCGCCACACCAGCTAAAGCAATCAATGTCATCAAGAATACCCAAGCCATGTGCGCAGCAGTCAACCTACGCCTGCACAAGTTTGCCAGCAACAGTGAGACTGTGCTGGAAGCCTTACCTGCTGAAGATCGTTCCAAGGACTTGAAGGACCTCGATCTACGTCACGATGTCTTACCTGTCCAACGATCCTTAGGTACCTATTGGTGCATCCAGTCTGATACCATTGGATTTCGAATTGAGCTCAAGGACAAGCCTCTCACCCGTCGCGGAATTCTATCAACTGTGAGTTCAGTTTATGATCCGCTTGGTGTCATTGCACCTGTCATCTTAGTCGGAAAACAGTTGCTCCAAGAACTGTGCCGCGAAGGCATCGACTGGGACGACCCAGTTCCTGCCCACATCCGTTCACAATGGGAAAAATGGAGATCCGAACTACCTCTTGTGGAGACGATCAAGATAGCAAGGTGTCTCAAGCCACCTGATTTCGGCGAACCAGTTGCCGTGGAGTTACACAGCTTCTCCGATGCCAGCAACACAGGCCTCGGCCAGGTAACCTACCTACGTCTTGTAAACAGTTCAGGCCAAGTACATGTCAGCTTCCTGATGGGCAAAGCTAGGGTCGCGCCACTAAAGCCAATGTCAATTCCACGCCTTGAACTGACCGCCGCCGTGGTTGCTACTAACGTAGCCTCCATGCTCAGCCAAGAGCTTAACTACAGTAACCCAGTGAAATTGTTTTACACGGACTCTTCCGTCGTTCTAGGGTACATTCGAAATGACGCGAGACGCTTCCATACGTACGTCGGAAATCGTGTTCAACACATCCGCGACAGATCAAACCCACAGCAGTGGCATTACGTTAGCAGTCCGAACAACCCAGCTGATATCGCGTCAAGAGGTGCCACCGCCAAAGAGCTTTCTGAACACGAACTATGGTTCAATGGCCCTGAATTCCTATGGGAAAGCGAAGTACCGGTGATCAGCCTAGACCAAGTTGCGGATCTACAACACGAAGACGTTGAAGTGAAGAAACCTAAGTCCACCGTCTGCATTTCAAGCCATGAAGAAACCAAAAGCGAGGAGAAGGAGAGCTCTCACAGTATTCTAGAACCAGAACGCTTTCGCCATTCATCTTCCCTCATTCGCCTAAAGAGGAGCATTGTGCGCATCCAGAGAATGATAGAACAGAGACGCCCTAACAGGCAGTTCAACACAAGGCCCAACACCGGCCCCCCTTCAGTCGAAGAATTACGCTTAGCAGAAGAAGTAATTCTCAAGTCAGTTCAGTTCGAGCACTTCGGCAAGGAGATCCAAATCCTTCAAAATGCCAACCACCAAGATGGTATGTTCCAGGATCGCCACAGTGCTCATACCAGGAACGAAACGATCAAGAAGACAAGTTCTCTCTACAAACTGGACCCCTTCTTAGACAGCAAGGGAATCCTCAGAATTGGCGGACGACTCCTAAAAGCCGAATTAGATTATGGCATAAAACATCCGATCATATGTCCAAAGAAGAGTCACGTGACGAATCTCCTCATCCGACACTTTCACAGCAAAGAGCACCACCCAGGTTATGGGATGACCCACAACTCCATCAGGCAAGCAGGTTATTGGATTGTGAACGGTCGTTCTGTTGTCTCCCATCTCCTGTCAAGCTGTGCCATTTGCCACAAATTGCGCGGACGAGCACAAGTCCAAAAGATGGCAAATCTTCCTGAAGAACGTGTGACACAAGCACCGCCCTTTACCTACACGGGTATGGACGTTTTCGGCCCATGGTATATTAAGGAAGGCCGAAAGGAATTGAAACGTTGGGGCATCGTCTTCACGTGCCTCTCATCCCGGGCGATACACCTTGAAACCTTGAACACTATGGAAACAAGTTCATTCATTAACGCGCTCAGAAGATTCATCAACAGAAGAGGCAAAGTGCGCCAACTAAGATCAGATCAAGGAAGCAACTTCATCGGAGGAAGAAACGAGCTCAATGCAGAGGTGAACACTGACACAGTGAAGAACTTCCTATTAACACAAGAATGCGACTTCATCGAGTTCAAGATGAATTTCCCCAGCTCCTCACACATGGGAGGTGTGTGGGAACGCATGATACGAACAGTACGCTCCTCTCTATCTGGCCTCCTCGAAGATCAGTCAACGCAGCTAGACGACGAAGGGTTACGTACTCTCTTCACTGAAGCCGAAAACCTCGTGAACAGCCGCCCGCTGACCACCGACAGCTTGTCAGACCCACAAGCACCTGAGCCGATCACACCAAATCACTTGCTCACTCTGAAGACGAAGGCAGTACTACCTCCGCCTGGCAACTTCTCTCGACCAGATCTGTACAGCAGAAAGAGATGGCGCAGAGTTCAATTCTTGGCTGACCAATTCTGGCTCCGATGGCAAAGAGAATATTGTCTACAGCAGCAAAAGCGTCAGAAGTGGAACAAGACCGTCCCTAACGTCCAAGTTGATGATATTGTTCTGATTTGCGAAGATTCTTCCCCAAGAAATGAATGGCCTCTCGCCAGAGTCACCCAAGTCTATCCCAGTGATGACGGACTCGTTCGCAAAGTCTCCCTCTTCTATACTGAATCCGGAAATAAGAAGCTTCTGGATAGACCCGTACACAAGTTAATCCTTGTTCATCGTCCGAAGGAAGAGACGACTGATGCAAGTTACAGAAGGAAACTTCGATAGACCGGAGTACGACCCCGTCGGGGAGCCAGCAGAAAGAATTACCCTCTTGAACACTAAGAACACTAAGTTTATTTTGACATTTATTTTATTGTTAAGTCATACATTTCACAATGTATGGGGGAGCCATGTAACGCCTTCCCAGTTGTTTTGTTTAACACGTGACCCGGTCACGCGCATCCGGGTTTTCAGTTTTTTGTAAGCTCGACTAGAGAGCGGAGTGTTTTTGGCAACGTCGCCCAACGCAGTTCTTTAGGCTTCGCACGAAGCATGTTGTAATAGCCATTACAGTCTTTGACGGTCCCTTCGGTCCGTTAACATCTTGTGAACCAGCATTAAACGGAACTAAGGATCTTGTTAGACGTTTTGGTCATTGTGGAGTGAACCTTTCAGAATTTCTGCAACGCATGTTGCCCTCGCGCCGCCTTCACCCAAAAGCGGTCGCTACACATTAAGCCTATTTCAAAAGTATGCATCTAAGAAAAAGTACAGCGCTGGTAAAGCGTAAATGTAATATTTGAAAGAAGTAACTCGTAATTATTCTTGAATATATTCAGAGCCAGCCAAACCAATGATCCAAGTCTCTGAACCTGGGCGTGAGATTCCCGTTGGAGACGGCAGTCCCGTAACTATAAACATTGGTGATAACGTAACAGCAGCTTCAAACACTACCATCACCATCAAGTGTACAGCGACTGGAGTACCAACACCTTCTGTCACATGGACAAAAGATGGAGTAAAGCTTGTTCCTGGTGATGAATTTTACGTTACATATGAGGGGTCTCTCGTCCTTAAAGAAACTGACGTAGACGACAGCGCAGAATACACTTGCGTCGTTAAAAGCAAGTTTGGAAAAGATAACACCTCTTCAGTTGTCAAGATAAAAGGTTACTGCAAGCAACAATGAATTTTTAAATTCCGTCCAAACATTTATGTGTTTCTTTAAATAAACGCCTAAGTGTTAATCTTCACCTTTGATCTGTTTGCTTCAAAGGACCCACCAAACCAGAGGTCATTATCCCTGGCAAGCCAAGAACGATAGAAGCCCTGGATCGAAGTCCCATAACGCTGACCATCGGTGATAATGTAACAGCACTTACCAATACAAGTATTACCATTCAGTGTCCTACCACCGGCGTACCAAAACCAACCGTCACTTGGACAAAAGATGGTGAAAAACTTCTTATTGGTGGCAAATACACAGTACAGGATGATAGTTCCTTGGTGATTAGTAAAACTGATGAAGACGACAATGCCCGATATACGTGCAATGCAGAAAGTGTGACTGGAAAAGACAGCACATCAAGCGTGGTGAAGGTTGTTGGTAAGTCATTAACTTCAATTTAGTACTGTTTATCTTTGCTACGACAAAATGCAGCTCATTGTTGTTGTACCGGCCAAACCAGCCAACTTAGAGAACAATGTTTTCATTCCAGCACCAATAAAGCCAGAAATCGATGTCCCGGAATCCGGACGCGATATTCCAGTTGGTGACGGCAGCCCAGTGACAATGAACATTGGTGATAACGTGACAGCAGCTTCCAACACTACCATCACGATCAAGTGTCCAGTGAGTGGAGTACCAACACCTTCTGTTACCTGGACAAAAGATGGACAAAACACTCTGGAAAGCGATAATGTCTTTATTAGAAGTGACAACTCTCTAGTCATAAAAAGAGCTGAAATAGAAGACAGTGCAAAGTTCATTTGCAGTGTACACAGTCAGTTTGGAAGAAAGAATATCTCATCTAAGGTCACTATAGTTGGTAAGGGCTACCATTCGCAAAGTAAGACGAAAGTACTTTGATGAAGTGTTGATGTTAAACATTTCCATTAATTAATTTGCTTTGTTTTTATTCTAGAAAGCTTAATAGAAGCCTAGGTAAAAAATCGTAAACCGCTTCTTGTTGACTTTGTCTAAATGAAAATCTTTATTGTAAATGCATTTAAGATTCAAATTTAATTGCTGTCGGCCCATTTTTATATACGGCTCCCCCTATTAATCCTTTCGTGTTCTGTCAATGCGTCAAGAAATTGTTTAATGCTGCCATTTCACCGCTAAGACCAGAAGTCAATACTCATCAAGCGTTACTAATTTTTTAAGGGTCTTATACTGGTCAATTGGTATAGGAGCTTTATTACCTATGGTACATGTTAGTCACTTTGCAGCTAGTAAATACGCCGGGAAAAATAGTGGGAAGAATGGTTACATAAGAATTTCTTTAATCCAACAACTTGTTACCTGTTTTTAGCAGTTCGTTCTTTGATTATAATGTAAATTCTTTCATAGGACATTCCAAGCCTGTCTTCAAGACCCCGAAAGAGCCAAAAGCAATTGAATCGAAAGACCGCCGTCCAATATCCATTTCGATTGGAGATAACGTAACAGCACTTGCCAATACATCTATTACCATTACTTGTCCAAAGACCGGCATACCAAAACCAGTTGTTACGTGGACAAAAGATGGGCGCGACATCTCAGTGGGGGAGAGGTATACAGTACAGAAAGATGGTTCATTGCTGATCAGTGAAGTTAATGAAGAAGATGATGCTCGATACACATGCACTGCGTACAGTGTGGCAGGCAAAGACAGTGCGACAAGTGTGGTAAAGGTTGTAGGTGAGCTATTAAAAACTTCTACCAGCGATTTTTTTTAACCTTGTTTTGTTGTTGGTTGATTTGTCAAGTAAGATTGGACTTCTGGCCATTTCAGTACAGCGTCTTTCAAGCCACTGTCGCTTTTATAGTACTACCAGTAGAATTATATATTGACCCAGTTCTGCAGGATATTTTTTATTCTCTATGAAGTAAGGTCGATGTCCTCCGTCACAATATTGGTTTCTGATACTTATATCGGTATGACAGATCTTGTAATAGCTTGGCTTTTGCTCAGATAGGAGGCATTTGTCGTGTTGTCGCAAAGGTCTTGGCCTGTTGGTTTTGAAGCTTAGGCTTTTCAGACCCGACGTGTTTTTACAAATAAACTGGAAGTGTTTTCTCTTTATACTCTTCCCTTAACCTTGTTCAACAGAGCCTAGTAAGCCAGCTATCAATGTTCCTGAACCTGGAGTCGCCATTCCAGTTGGTGACGGTAGTCCGATAACTATGAACATTGGTGATAACGTAACAGCTGCGGCGAACACTACGATCACAATCAGGTGTCCAGTTAGTGGGGTACCAACACCCTCTATTACCTGGACAAAAGATGGAGTTGACGTTATCGAGGGCGAAAAACTGTCGATCATGAAAGATGATGCGTTGATAATAAAAGGTGCAGACTCTGAAGACAGCGCCAAGTACACTTGTAAGGTGGAGAGCCATTTCGGGGAGGAGAGCTTATCCTCCATGGTCAAAATAAAAGGCAAGTCTTTGTTTGAAATTGTGCTACCTCACACTCATGAACCGTGACGTTGGTAAGATGCTTTAAAATTCTCTAATACATTTCGCTCCCATGTTTCAGAGATAGAACCGTACTCTCGGAATTTGAGATCCGTGGTGAGTAAGAAAAAATTGTTGAAGGTGGTCCACAAAAAGGCAACGTTCTGTAAATCATAAAAGAACTAGAAAATTAAAAAAAATGGGACTCCATTACAGCGAATGTCTATGAAGAAGAAAAAGCTATAAGTGCTGTTGTTTTACCTAAAGAGAATGTCTCTTGGTTTTACTATATCATGTAAATTTCAAGCACATTGCTGCGACAAGCAAACAAATGTAATTTTATGGTACGTTCTTACCTTATCTGGCTTGGGTTGGTCTTAACCTTCCACTTCTGTTAAAAATCCTAATAGGGCCATCTAAACCAGTTATAAAAATTTCTGACAAGTCTACGAGTGTGCTGGCGCAGGACCTGACTCCTTTAACCTTGATCGCTGGTGATAACGTGACGGCACTGACCAATACAAGTATTACCATTCAGTGTCCTACCAGCGGTATACCAAAACCAACTGTTACGTGGACAAAAGATGGCCAGGAAATTCTCATTGGTGGCAGGTACAAAGTGAAGGATGATGGTTCGTTGCTGATTAGTGAAGCTGACGAGGTAGACAATGCTCGATACACGTGTACTGCAGGCAGTGTTTCTGGCAAAGACAGCGCTTCGAGCACCGTGAAAGTTGTCGGTAAGAAGATCACAGTTATAGCTGTATGCTACATTTTGCCATGTTTGTTATCTTGCGATTCAACGTTTTTTTTCCCACTGGGTTTGCACGGTCGTATTAGCCAGCTTGAATCCTCTGTCCTATTTGTGTCCTTGACTCGTTCAGTCGTTGCTCGGGTATATCAAAATATATCCAAAATACCGTGCATTTGTTTTAGTTACGTCGAAAATGGTACCACATATTAATTTCAAAATTTTTCCATGTAACATGTAGACCCCGTAAGGCCAGCGATCGAGGTACCTAAATCCGGAAGCGAGATTCCTGTTGGTGATGGAGGCCCAGTGACAGGGAACATTGGTGATAACGTGACTGCGGCTTTAAACACTACAATTACCATCAAGTGTCCTGTTAGTGGAGTACCAACGCCTTCTGTTTCTTGGTTCAAGGATGGATCACCAATTTCTCAAGGGGAGCGATTGTCTTTGACATCTAATAGTTCTTTGGTTGTGAACAGAGCTGAAATGGACGACAGCGCAAAGTATACTTGCAGTGTTCAAAGTGTTTTTGGAAAGGAAGATTTATCTACTACAATGACAATCATAGGTAAAATTCATTGCAAAAAAGTGCATGCACGTTAAATAATATTATCTTTTTGCCCGTTGTTATTCTACATTGTTGTACTCGTCAGAAATAACAGTTTTTAGGATCAAATGTTACTCATAGCTTACCAATGTATTTCATCTGTATGAGGAGGCAGCGTGGCCGAGTGGTTAGACCGCTGGACTTGCAATTCGGAGGCCCGGAGGCTCGGTTGTTCACTGTAGTCCTGTGTTCAAATCCTCGGCCATGCTTGTAAATAGCCAACTGGTTTGCCTTCGGCCAGTTGGGATTCTTGACCCCGTTAAGTTTTATGTGAATTAATTGTTTCAGACATTTGCTAGGCCCCACTAGCATTAGGGCTATAAATGTCTTTTGTGCATTTCTAACAATTGGGTAGAAAGTCTTTCCAGTGATTTCGAGTATTTAAAGCCACGCTTTTTAGTCTGCCAGGTAGTGGAGAATAATATGCTAGCCATACTATAAATATTTTTTATTTCATGTAGCAGTAATGGTAGTAGTAATGTTGTGACGTGCATGAGATAATCTGATAATCATTTTATGATTGCGTATTTATGTTATTTCAGAGCCAGTTGCACCTCAAATAATCCACTCAGTTGGTAACATAACGTCAGTAACCGAAGGCACAGTTAACATCACTATTGGCCAAAACCTTTTGACAGTAATAGATACTAAACTGTCAATCAATTGTACCGTAAAAGGCATTCCTATTCCTCACGTTACGTGGACAAAGGGGAACCAGACTCTTCCATCAGATGGCCGTATGACTCTTAGGAATGGAACTCTTGTTATAGTTGAATTAGAGACTTCCGACAGTGGTAATTATACATGCTCCTCGAAGAACTCTGCTGGAATGGCTGCATCTTCATCAAACGTGAACGTAAAAGGTAAAAAAGGTTCAGTAATTTAGTGAATCAACTTTTCCCAACATATTTGGGTTGTCCCTTTAAATATTGTTAGAGTTAAGGAGTTAGAAGGAGCACTTGTAATGCCCAATTTTTATCCTGTACAAATACCCCGATAATTCAAAAATCTTCAATTGCAAGGACTAATGAGCAAGTGCACATTATAAAGCGAAATATACCGTCTTTGCTTGGATAAAGGACCTCTAACTTATATTTTTTTTCTCAATGTAACGCCTCCTTCGCACGACGATCAATGTTTTGTCACGCCATGTTAATACGGGATTTCCGACAGCTGCTGATTTATTGTGATTCAATTTTGTCTTCAGTTCCATCCGTTCCAGAAATTATTCGCACAGGAGTTAAAGATGTACAAGTCTACGATTCTAGGTCAATAGAAGTTGTGGCTGGAAGCAAAGTCGTCACCATCAGTGGCAACAACGTAATACTCTCCTGTCCAGTTCAAGGTTTTCCTACTCCGTCCATTCAGTGGCGAAAGGGGGACGTTCTTCTGGGCGAGGAGGAATCGACATTAACACTATTAGATACAGAAGTAAATGACAGTGGTCAATATACTTGTACGGCAACAAGTTCACTGGTGGAATTTTATGACTCTGCCACAACAAACTTGACTGTAAGAGGTATGTGTTAAATATTAAAATATTGTAAAATAAGGCTCAAAACTCGCCAGGTTTAGAATAGTTTTAAAAAAGGTTATAATCAACTGCAGTGGGGAAAACCGTTTTGTCAACGGTTTTCCTCACACTGAAGAAGGGTCATAGATATATCCGAAACATTTGTGCTTAAAAAAAAACATGGCATTTTTTAATATATCTTTACCGAATATCACCTCATCAGCTATCTAAGTACAAGTGTCATAAATCCCTGACGGTTTTTCCTTTCAACATTCATTCTATCTGGGCTAGCTGGCTTTAGTGAATGATTTATAAAGGCGTAAAATTATAGAAATATTTGATTTCGTTGTTGTTTTCTTTGCAACATGACCATGATGCATTTTCTGCTGCTAAAATAAGGCAAGCATTTTCCTTCCTATACAGTACAACCAAGTTAATACATGGGCACAATTGCTCCTATAACGGAGGTCTCCGTATTGAATAGAAGGAAAGCATATGAGAGTTTGACGGTATCTTCAGGGCCACTAAACGTGTCTGTAATTCAGAGATGTCCTCATAAGAGAGATGTCTTGCGTAAACATAGTACCCTAGACAAACAGTGTTCTAACAGAAATTCTTTACAGCTCCGCAGGCTCCCGTGATATCCACTGACGAGCAAACCGTGGACGTTTTGAAAATTGAAAGAGTGTCAGTAACCGTTGGAGGTGTGGTAACTACCTTAGATGGTAACGGAGTGACCATACTTTGCCAAGTCAGCGGTTTTCCAAAACCACAGATCAGGTGGCTAAAAGATGGAGAGGTGGTACATGGAGGAGGGGACTCATATAATGTCGAGGCGGTTGTCGCAGATAATGGCAGTAATTACAGCTGCATAGCGAGTAATATTGCTGGTAGAGCAAAAGCCACAACCCAAATTAATATACTTGGTGAGTAAATTATGCATTTAGGTGAGACCCTAGCTCCAATCGAAATCTTCCAATCAGTTTTTAGAGAAGTGGCTAAAATCATACAATTTGCCGTGAAATTATTCTTTAGAAGATTATAACAGGCAGCAGTTGTAAAAAGCCTGCCATCTCAACGTTTATTAAACCCTAGTATTTTCATCAGAACTTTTTGTCGGAGTTTTCAGACAATTCGCTACCTTAGCAAGGTATAAGTCCCACGCTATACTCGGGCGGTTATCAACAGGCACATAGTTACTAATATTGTCTTAATTGAACTTATAGCTGGCCAAGCTCCAAAAATCGAATCATCCAGACAGAACATTGTCCACATGGCTATCGACTTTTTGGCGATAACAGTCGGAAGTAACGTGACCACCCTGGCTGATTCAGGATTGGAAATCAGTTGTCCTACCACTGGATTTCCTAAACCTTTCATTCAGTGGTACCGACATGGTAACCCTGTGCAACCTGGTATGATGCTCACTGTGGATCAGGAAACAGGGAGTTTATTTATCCTCAGCATATCTTATAGAAAAGGTGGCATGTTCACATGTGAAGCGAGCAACGCGCTGGGATCTGACCGTGCTTCGTCTCTCGTTGCAGTACGAGGTGAGAACCGCATACGTTGAATAGAAGGCTGTTCACAGTCCCCAATTTTTTCGTAAGATCGTCAGGATCGAGTGCTTACCAGTACGGGCGGCTATCTTGGTTTTATATGTACCGAGGGGGTGGGCGTTGGGGCTTATAGCGGTGGCGGAAGGGAGTTGAGAGCACCTGCTCCCTTAGTAGATTTAACACTCATCGCCAGGCTAGACTAGGAACATTTGAAACCAAGATGGCCGCCCGTAACGCAAAGCGCTCGATCTCGACGATCTTACGGAAAATAGGGGACCGTCAACAGTCTAGTTGAGAAGGATATTTGGTGAGAATTCGAAATAGTAGATGGTACGACAGCCAGGGAAAACAGTGGATTGGAGCGTAAAAACTTATGTTCTTGGGCTGTTAACTCTAGACATACCCTTTGCAGGCGAGCTGGGAAAAAGTAGCCAGGGAGCATCTGTTGTAGTAATGGTGTGGTGGTAAATTAGTGTGTGAATATCAAGGGATGTCATATGAACATGACTGGAGTTTTTTTTAAAATCGAACTTCTTCTTTTGACACCCTTGACATATGTTTAACAACAATTCACTGAATGATACTGAAACCTAAATATTGCTTTGGGTCTGATTTAAAAGTACCACAACGCTTACATTAGAAAAATTACAAAAATTGTCATTGTGATTTTGTTTCTATCTTTTAAATACCAAAAAGTTTTACCCAGTGCTCACCCACACAAATGTGATTTCGTCTCTGTTATTTTCTAACTTATAGTACCACAACAACCACAGATAACGGTCTCTCATAAAGCAGTGAGTAACTTGGATAATCGAGAGCCCGTTACACTGACAATCGGTCAAAAGCTTACTGTGCTGAGTAGAACAAAGATATTGATCAAATGTCTCGTAACTGGGCTCCCCAAACCAGTCATCGCATGGAACCGAGAGGAAAACCAACTAGAAACAAGTGGTAATAAGCTGTTGAATGACTCTGTGCTAATCATCAAGAACATCACTAGCGAAGATTCTGGACTTTATTTATGCACAGCAAGCAATCTTGCTGGGAAGGTTTCTGCAGGATCCTTGGTCTATGTAACAGGTAAGGGACAGTTTAATTCAAGGATGGGTCAAGTTTACAAGACAATTGGAAACCCGAGTCCAATTGCCATGTCTCCTCCTTCATCTCGAAGATACGGTCATCTGTCTCTAAGACGGACACCTTCTGGACCGGAACTATGTGTCCGACTGAGAGAGATGTTCGTCTTAGTGACCTCAATAGATAGAAAAATGAGCCCGCGATAAAGTCAGGTAATGATGGTCGGCGGATGTCAATTGACCTTCATAAGGATGACGAATTATAGAGAGTCAAATAAAAGGAGTAAAGAAAGGCAGACAACAACTCTAGATGTCCATTTTCGTGACGTGACCGTTAAGAGGGAGCTGATTAAAGTATCTTTTTTTTTCATTTTCGGAATTCAAAAACTGGCATGAACGGAAATTTTTTACAGCCACCAGCTTTTGTTTTGAGATGGAGTGCGAAGAACTAGATTTTTCTGACAACCTTTTTATTCTTTTGTTTCGCGTTAACGGGGTACTGTTCAGGAGGCCTGTCGGAGATGTTACCTTTGCAAATTGAGATGGTGGGAGTAGTATTGGATGGTGATGTAGACTAGTCCTTGAATCCAAATTAAACGTGATAACTTAAGGCACTCCCATTTGGTGTACCCACTATTATGAGCCAATTCATGCAGACACTTTGATGTTGCTTAGAACACACAATCAAATCACGCCTGTTTTAGGGTTTTACCTCAGACTGATTGTGAAAGTGGTGTCAAACGTTTGAACAGATCAACTCGCGTAAAGGTGTAATATGAAATTCCCATCGTTAAATATAAAAACCTCTCTCGCTTATCTACCATTACCTTTCAAGAAATTATGCCATTAATTAAATGTTTCAGAAACGTCACCTCCAAGAATTGCTGCAGTTCACCAGGAACTAGAGCTTCCTCAGGGCGGTTCATTCTCGGTCGATGCCGGAACAAATATCACGACCGTCACTGGTAATTCACTCTCCATCGGGTGTAACGCAACTGGATTTCCTGTGCCCCAGATCACGTGGAGTAAAGATGGTACTTCATTGAGTGCTAAAGGACCAGTGTACGTTTTGCCGACCCTTAAACCATCTGACTCTGGTCGGTATCAGTGTATTGCTACCAACGTTGATGGAGTTGATACACAGGGTATACGAATCCACGTGTTGGGTAAATATTTGATATTAGCTCAAGAAAAAAAGCTAGATGAAAAATTCACCCTTCATATTTGCGCGGTGCAACTTTTTCTGTTTGGTATAGTTAGTAGAGTGGGAAGAACATGAACGCAGACGCAATTTTGCTAGAGTTTCAAACGCGTCTTTATGTTTTCTACCAGTGGGGTCTCATCTAAGCGTATCCCCAAAGATGAAATATCCCTTCAACCTCGGCGCTCCCTGATCTTTTTTCAGTGACGTCACTCAACCAAAAATGCAAGTTTCATTCTACAAAGTCCTAGGCGGGTAGACTCTCTTGCTAATCAAGAAAGCCTTTTTTCATTGCTTTCGTCTTGTTTTAGAGGCTTGCAAAGACAGAATTAAAGAGAAAAAACATTATTGATTGCCAGGAAGGGCCATCTAAGATAACCATTTAATGATCTGTTACCTTTTTGCTTAGATGGTACTGCACCTAATATCTCAAGCCCAAAGCAAAACATTTTATCGGTCAGCGGAGAAGATGAAGTCACCATCGTGGTCGGAGGAAACATAACAACTGTCGTTGGCACTGCTGTAAAGATTTTATGTCCAGTCATAGCCCTTCCCAGTGCGACGATTGGATGGCTTTTCAACGGTTCATCTGTAAAGGACAAAAGCGTTAGACTCGTTGACTCTGAAAACGCATCACTTACAATGACTAGTGTTACACCTGAAGATGTTGGTTCTTACACCTGTGTGGCCAAAAACGCATATGGATCATCCTCGGAGACGACATACTTGTCTCTTATTAGTAAGACGTTTCCTACTGCTTTTTTGAATGTTTATACAGAAATCGATATTGGTCTTAACTAGGTGTACAGTGCATTCGACGAAGAGAACAGAAAAGATGTTTAAACGCAATGATAGAAATGTGATGGTAAATTTAAGCCTGATGAATACGTGAGAAAGATGATTTTTCAGTCATTGACACTTGGGGTTCAGAGTAGTCTCCTGTGGTTTAGTGGTAGAGCATCTAGAGTAGCAACCAGGGCCCGGTTCCTAAAAGGTCTATTAGCGCTAATCCAGGATCATCCAAACCCTGCGGTAAGGAGGGGAGGGGGGAGGGGGGGGCTTAGGCCCCTCCCCTGGATCCGCCACTGTTTGCATATTTTCTTTCGAGTCGCCTGTGTCAATGACTTAGAAATCATCTCTCTCAAGATGTTTGAAATAATTACTCAAAGCGCACTGAGAAAGAAATATTAGGTTGAAGCATAGTTGCTGGGTTTCGAATCGTTTATGTTTCAGTAGATCGATAGTGTTTTTAGAAGGTCAGTTTTTGTTTGATATATGACTATACTGATCTCACTAATGACTCTTACTAGTTCCAGCTGAACCAAAGATACTGTCTTCAAACAATGATATTAATGATTATAAATCAACGAAGCATGACCTGGTCATTGGGGATAACCTAGAAACGTTAGTCGATACCGCTGTGTACATCCGCTGTCAAGCTAGTGGCAAGCCCTCTCCTGTTATATCGTGGAAGAAATCCGGTGTTCTGGTTCAGTCGAGCAGTAGATTGAAGATTGTCAACAACACAGTGATACTACTCGACAGTACAAAGTCAGATACCGGCAATTACACCTGTGCAGCGACAAACGGCATTGGATTCGAAGAGAAGGCAACATTCCTCAAGTTCATATGTACGTTGGTAACTAGCTAGCCCTAATGGAAATTACATTGTATTAGCCTATTCCAGACTCCACGATAGCAATGTACAGTATTGCAGTAAAAGGTGATGCGAAAAAACACGCATGGGATGGGTAGAGAGACAGGATCCATTTTCCCAGATGGCGCTCGTCTTACTTTTGCTTGGTTTGCTTTATTTTCGCGACGTCCCTACTATCCAAGAGGTTAACATTGTAACACCTGTTCAAAGGACGATTATGATATCACCTAAATAAAGACGATAAGGATTACTAAGCGAATTCAAAGTTGTCTTTAACTTTATGATTAAATGCGTCTTTCGCAAATACATGTATTGATTGTAACATTGTGGCATCGGCATGCATAAGTGAATAATTATGGTCTTTCATTTGTTGTTTTCTTTAGCGCCAGAGAAACCTCTGATTAGAGGTGAGCCGTTTGATATTGAATCTTTCGATGGACAGTCAGTCACAGTAGCTGTGGGAGGTACACTTAAAGTCCTTCAGAAAACCACTGTCAATATCCGCTGCGTTGCATCAGGAAAACCAGTACCTTCTGTGTTCTGGAATAGCACTGGCGACATGCAGCCAGCTAACAAATATGACATTAAGCAAGAGGGAACTTTATTAACAATTCGTGAAGTGGACACAAGAGATTCCGGGAAGTATATGTGCAACGCCGTCAACAAAGCCGGCAAAGATTCACAGGCAGCTGTTTTAGAAGTTGTTGGTAAGATCCGCTTGGATTTGTTCAGTTCAGCTCCCTTGTTAGTTAGCTTGCTTAAGTTCCCAGTCGCTCTCAATTTAGACACGATACTGGTTGCGAAGGAGTTCCTCTTTAATTGCATTAAATTATTGCCAAATTTCCGTATCGCCAGCGGGCCAGAAATAATTTTTCAAAAGACAAATAACTGAAAATGCAGGATTACTTTTTAATTGGTGTCTGTAAAGAGGAAGTGCAGACCTAAGTTTAAGCATGTCTCAGAACGGTACCTGTCTTAGGAGTGGCTCAAGTTTACATGGAAAGCTTGCATGTGAGAAATTACAACCCGTATAGCAGGCAGTGAACGGGCTGTCTAACCAACAGAATATTTCATTAGAAATGCTACAAGTGAGCTTCAGTGAAGTCGAGCCGCGACCCAGCGATCGACAAAATAGCATAAACAACCAGGGAAAAAAATAAAGGTCTTTTAGAAAGTCTAAATATTTCGTATCCATTTGCAGAAGCCGAACTTCCTATCATAACAACTTCCAATGCTACTGTTTCGTGGTATGACAAAGAACCTAGGGTGCTTCCCATCGGAGGATCAGTACAAGTTCTCTCAGGAACGATGTTAACCTTAACTTGTGAGCACTCAGCTTTTCCTCAAGCGACTGTGGAATGGACTGTCCTAGACGAAGAAGGACAAGATTCAGGTCAAGATGCTGGCTATGAGGTTGTAAATGGTTCCCTTGTGCTCATGTCTTTACAGCCTACGGATACCGCTCGGTATGTCTGCTCTGTGCGAAACGTCGCGGGCTCTGCTTCGGCAACAACAGCTCTTAAAGTCGTTGGTGAGTTTAGTAACAGCTTGGTATACTAACAGTTTTCATTTACTTACTGTTGTGTTCCTTTATTCTTGGTAACTGACGAATAAAGTGTTCAATGGACCTGTCATAAAAGAGTAGGGTGACGATTGTTTATGGTTTAGGGTAAATACGATGTTACCCTGTTGTAACCGTATATAAAGAAACACAAAATAAAACAAAATTCAAAGTGACTCTTGTATAAAATGATGTCGCTCTTATACGGTTTGTGGAAGTCACACGGAAACACAGGCATGCGCCGATTCTTGTAATGTGTGACGGTTACTAAATTGTTTTCAAGTAACTTCGTTTGAAAGCACCTGGCAAGAGTTTTTGTTTCCTGACAAGAGTTTTTGTTTGTTCAAAGATCCTCAGCCACCAGACATCAGTTCTTCAGAGGAGAACATAGTTATGCTTTCGGGTATTGTTTCTGTACAAGCCACAGTGGGTGGTTCGGTTACAGTTCTCTCTGGCTCGTACATTACAATCACCTGCTCAGCTGACGGCGTCCCTAACCCAACAGTGACTTGGAGCAGAGGAGACAAGCCGCTTCGTACGACTTCACCAGTCAATAACACAGCCATGCAATTTGTAATGTTATCAATTGAAGATGCTACTGTTGCTGACACAGGCGAATACCTATGTACCGCTAGGAGCGAAGTTGGTGCCGATCGGGAGTCTACAAAAGTGACTGTTATAGGTTGGTGTCTCTATACTGATATGTTTTCCTTTTGACGGCTGTGCCGCCCAGAGAACAATCTATGGGAATGTTTTCCTAATAAAGCAGAAATCAATCCGTAAGCTATTTACTCTGTGACTCCAGAAACTGAGGGGGCATGCCAACATTTGTCATCATTGAAAGAATTGTTCTCTTGGTTCTGGCCACAAAAGAAGGGGAACTAAGGCCCGGTTCAGATGCCAAACTTTTCATGAGTCGAACCTGATACATTGAATCAAGTGCATGAAAAGTTCGGCGTTTGAATCAGTTAGGAACGCCTATTTCGATTTCGAACGGCTCAGCTGTTCTTCCCACCTAGCCCAGCCGGGAATTTTGACCTTGGTGCGACTTTGGATCGGTTTTGATTCAGACGCTGAACTTTTCATGTGCCGAGCTCTAATGCATAAATTATTATAACGTATTTTGAATAGATACATGCTGTGCAAGTGTTTGATATCTCAGTCTTGTCAGCAAACTCAAAAATTTGAGCTCTTAATGTTTTAACGTTCTGCTATCTTGCAGACCCAACAAAACCGATTATCAAGAAATCCTCCCTGGACACGATACCTCTTTCCAATAAGACGAAAGTTGATGTTCCAGTAGGAAGTGACATCACAGTGCTTTCATACACTCGTGTTAACATTACATGCCAGGCGAGTGGTATACCGACTCCGAAAATCACGTGGCTTAGAAAGGGTGTACCTATCAAATCTTATGACAACAGCTCTTTGGTGCTTAGCATCAGTGACCGTGATGATGCCGGACAGGTCACTTGTATTGCTGAGAATTTGGCGGGAAATGCAACGCAAAGCACGAAAATTGACGTCATAGGTAAGGAAATACACAACACCAATACAATGATTTTGAATATTGAGCCCTTTTAAAGATGTATTCCAAGTACAATTTGTAACCTTGTAGGAGTTGCCAAATGCATCATTGGAACTCATGTGGTAATAAGTGTGCAGCATAACAAATATCCATTATATGTGTACTAGTCATTATTTGTTGTTCTTTTCTAATTTTGTGTTGTTTGCTTCCTTTTTTTTTGGTTTGTTTTTCGTTTGCGAGCTATCAAAAGCAGTAAAATATTGTGCAGGTGTATACCTTTCAATAATTGTTTTTAAATATTTGGAAGCACTTTGTAATAAATTGTTTTCAGGTCATTTTTAAAACAGGAGAAAGACAGTCATCATCTCTGCGACATATCACTGGCAACGTGTAAGAACGAGTGCACTGCATTAGATTTTGGGTTAGCCAATGTTCCTTCTTCCTTAAGGGTTGCGGAAAAAGCCATTTGAAAGATACGCTGGCTAAGGCCTGCGTAAAGCAAAACCTGTCTGATGTGTAAACGAACGCCTAGTCGTCGCTCCTCTTCTCGCCATATCAACGCGTCTTTGACTTTCTAAATTAATGTTTCAGAACCAATCCTTCCTCGTATCAAATCTGGCGAAGGTGAGATAGTTGCACTAAACAAGAGACGATCTGTTAGAGCATCTGTTGGTACATCGGTGGAGACATTCACACGGACCACACTCACCCTGACATGCTCAGTTGAGGGAACTCCTCAGCCTTCCGTTTCCTGGAACAAAAATGGCGAGTCTTTGAAATCAAAAGATAGAGTTTCCATTTCTAGTGATGGGACATTGGTCATTAAGAACACTCTTGTGACAGACACGGGGCGCTATATGTGTTTAGCCACCAGCCTTGTTGGAGAAACTTACCAAGTCTCTTCTGTTGTTGTTCGAGGTAATGTCAGTTGAAGTGTTGTAATACTGATGTTTTTGTTTTGTTCAGTACATCATAAAGTATAACTAAAATAAATTTGGAGTGTACCGAGGTGCAGTGGTTTAACAGTGTTGTCTAGATATTTATTCACAGTATTGAATTGTGGAATAGCGATGACATGAAAATAGGACTAAGATGTTTAAAGATAAATGAACCATCAACTTGATAAATCACTCTCCAGTGAATAAGTGATAACGAAACCAAATGCATCATCCACTGAATGGATTTTTGTTCAGTGGAGAGCGTCATCTTCCTTTGTACGAACCGAGGTTTGGATATTTGTGTTGAAACTATCTTCACGATTGCAGTGCAAAATTATCTCCGGCTCTGTGTCCCTGACACTCCCTCCGTTCTTTTACTCCTTCCGTCGTATTTGAGCCAAATCAGAATCAAGTCTAGTCTCTAAGCCTTCACGCTATCCACAGTGTAGCAAGGTATTGTTGGGGCTGATTCGTTAAGTAACGTACACAGGTTTTTATGAGCAAATATTCACAGATGTAGTTTCTAACTTGATTTACTTCTCTTCAGCCCCTATCCGTCCAAGAATAAGACGATCCAGGTCTTATATCATCTGGTATGAGAGACAGCCATTCAGAGGAAAAGTGGGAGACAATTTAACAACCTTGAAAGGAAGAAAATTAACCTTGACATGTCCCGCCTTTGGACTTCCGCAACCAGCTATCTCTTGGTACCGAGGAGGAATGAGGATGAGAAGCGGTGGCAACTATGTCGCTATTGGCAACACATTAATTATGTTTAATCTGGATCCTATGGACACTGATCGTTACACGTGTGTTGCAAGGAACTTTGCGGGAGTAACATCCGCCACTTCTACACTAAAAGTTCATGGTAAGAATAAATACACATTACCATTTGTCACTTTGTGCAGTCATTTCCTACTCCGGCCATATGGTCCTAAGAATTTTCTAGAGATAAGTGGTATCCTTTGCTTGTAAGTCCAGAATTCTGTTCTCGCTATCGAAAAGCTGGGTTTTACACATCCATCGTCATCATTATCATCATCATCATCATCATCTTCAAAACACGAACAAAAAATGGCCACATTGTGTATGATATTTAAGGCCTGATCAAGCTACAACTATTTTCATTTTTTCACGACCTGTATATGGATGGAATACACAAATTTCCGTATCAAATCAGTTCCATTAATGGAGATGTTTTTTCTTCTCAGATCCCATGCCTCCCAAGATAATGCCATCATATGGATACGAAGAATCTTTGCAAAACTTTGACCGCCTGAACATTACTATCGGAAAAGAAGCCTCCCTTTTACGAGGCAGTCCTTTGACGATAAAGTGCCCAGTCCTTGGTGTACCAGAACCAAAGATCAAATGGATCAAAGATCGAAAAATGCTAATTTCTAATGACCGCATGGACATGCACTGTACTGGTGTCCTAAATATATTTAAAGTGGAACTTGAAGATTCTGGAGATTATGCATGTATCGCCGAAAGCTTCCTTGGAATGGACATAGCTTTTAGCGCAGTTACGGTTTACGGTAGGGCTATATGAGTGATACAACACATCATTCTTGGAAAAACTTGTTATCAGTAGAGTCTTTTCTTTAAGTCGTACCCTGTAACAATTTGAGTGACAGTCGTCGACGGAAGTGATCTATGTCAATTTTGGCTGACAATATTACCGCTGATCTATAGAAAAAAAACTTGGAGAGGTTGACATGAGAAACACTTCCTGCGCACTGTTAATATTAGCAATATCGATTTATGTCCTGTGTAGTGATATATAATGCGAGATGGTTACTGTTAAGTGCGGTAATAAATATTTGGCGTTAATTTCAATTTTCCCCCTTGCAGAGGCCATCAGACCAAGCGTTGAAATTTCTGGGCGAGTCTACGTCAGTGGGGGAAATCTTGTAGACATGCATGTAGGAGATAACCTGACAGCCATTCTTACCACGCCTATAAACATTAACTGCTCTGCTAGAGGCATCCCCAAACCAAGAATGCGATGGCAAATGAACGGGCGACAACTCGGTAACGGTGGTAATTATAAGACTGATGGCAATGGCGCTTTAGTTATCAAGGGTTTAGAGGACCCTGGCCAGTTCACTTGTATTGCAGAGAACTTTGTTGGTCAGGATGGTGCTTCAAGCTTTATTAGAATACTAGGTTTGTGGCCTTATACTTTCTTATTTAGCAGACAACTTGATTCCAGGTGTTGAAAACTGAAATACACATCTACATATATGTAAGAAGTTACCCTGGGGTTAATTTTACTCTCCCGCTTTATGGTAGTTGAGCACAACACAAAAATTCTCTTTTTCTTTTTGTAAACTTAGATAGTTACGGTCCTTTCGGATTCAACCCAGAAAATTTTGTCAACCAATTTTGACAAATTAAACGAAATTAAATAAGATCGATGAAGTTTGAAACAGTGCGAATCCACTTTTTAAGTGACGTTCTGATTTGTGGTCATCCAGATAGTTTGCTACCATGGCAACGTGACATACCGACCTCTCCTTTCTATTGTGCAGTGCTCATCACCCTGAGAATTAATTAAACGTCTGCTCTCTGCTGTTACTTCCGGATTTCGTTGCATGGACGTCTAGACGTATATGTCCATAACGTTAGCGTCGTTTTCAAGACCTTATGATGGACATCTACTCCGCGATGACCTCGTGAGTTTTTCCTGTTAGAAAAGATTAGCCCATCTAGTGAAAAGCATCAATTCCAAGGTGAAATGCCGAATAGCTGGCGGTTTCATTGGGCCTCGATGAGACAGACAAGCTACCTTATTTTGTCTGCTGCTTGTTTGCCGAGGAAAGTTTTCTCTTTGATGGTAGCGTAGAGAGAAGACAGAACCCTAGATGAGATTTTTTTATGAAACAAAAAAACCATTCCAATATTTTTCCTGAATTTCCCGATCAAGGCCATCGTTTCTGCTCAACAGGCTCTCTAAATTCCTTCTCTTTTCGAAGCTTTTGTCCAATCTGTTTTTTTTTATTCATTCATTTTTTTTCTCGCAGATCCCACCCGACCGGCCATTATAACACCGGAGAATCCAATGATGATAAAAGCTCGCGATCGAACTCCATTAACCATCACAGTTGGTAATAGTGTGACAGCACTTACTGAGACAAAAATTACTATTCAATGTCTAACCAGCGGCGAACCAAAACCAAATGTCACTTGGTCAAAAGATGGCCAAAAAATCCCCGAAGGGGGCAAGTACGCAGTCCAGAAGGATGGGTCATTGCTTGTTCGAGAAGCTGGAAAACACGATAGTGGACTCTACACCTGCACTTCGGAAAACATTGTTGGTAACGATAGTGCGTCAACTGTGATACAAGTTGTGGGTAAGAATTGTTATCACTTATCCTAATGGTGGTTTGGTTCTTTTGCTTATCTTCTGTTATTCTTGCGGTATTGGCTTGCTTAAAACCAATTCTTTATCCGAGGCTAAGCGTGGATCGTTGTGTCACAAACAATTGCTATGTGATCTAGACCCATTGACGACAGAAGGATAAGGTTTGGTTCACACTGTACAGGATAAATTTTTGCGCCGGCGCGAAAACCATACCGGATAGGACTTCTGTTTACACCATAAGCACGGTGATTTCGGCGCGATTTTTATTACGGAGCGAAACTGCGCCCCGCCGATCTTTAACGTGGAGAGCCACATATCGGAAAGGTTTTCACACTATACTGGACACGACTGTATAGTGTAAACATAACCTAAAACTACACCAGAAAAGTTGTTCATGAAAACGTTGTTCATAACTCCATCACAACAAAACAGTGCAGGTGCATACGTATCGGTGTATGGAAACATCACTTAATACGATATTCTCGAGGAGCAAAACAAATTTTAGTATTTTTTGTAAAATAATCACATTTTTTGTTACCTAAAGAGAAGCTTTAGTAGCGTTGGTGCATTGAATAAGCAATCAAAGATTGTAAGTTATGGTTTAGACTCAAGTAGTTATATGATTAACTAATGCTGTGAAAAGAAAACCTGGAAAATTCTTTTACGGGTTAACACCTTGTCCACATACTCAGATACATACTCATGCGACTTACTCTTGGCGAAGGACTTGGTTAAAATTAGACTTTGTTAAATTAGTGGCAAAAAGTAAGTCAATTCTGGTTACAGTTAAACATGTTTGTTCAACTAAGTATTACTTAATTATATTCAATTGAATTTTGTGTAGAACCTGTGAAGCCATCAATCAACGTACAGAAATTTAGCCGGGATATTCCTCTTGGTGACGGCAGCCCAGTGACTATGGACATTGGCGATAACGTGACAGCATCTTCCAACACTACCATCACCATCAAGTGTCCAGTTAATGGAGTACCAACACCTTCTGTTACCTGGACAAGAGATGGGTTAAAAATTGTGCCTGGTCTCAAGTATTCTTTTACAAGTGACGAGTCACTAGTGATTGAAGGACCAGAGACTGTTGATAGCGGGGAGTACACGTGTAGTGCTAAAAGCTTTTTGGGCACCAACAGCAAAACGTCAACAGTAAAGTTCTTAGGTCAGTTGTAGCTTAATTTGAAAACTAATGAAATCGTGACAATTGTAGTAGCGAAAGGTTATACAATAGGTGTGGACAAAAAATTGTCCATAAAGAATGCAGTTTCCCTAATTGAGTGTACTTGAGTTTTCAAAGTACATACGATTTGGCGTCACTGTTATTCTCCTTAATTAACCATCGAAGTCAAAGAAGAGCACCCAAAGGCCATCATCTGATGAATAAATAAATAACGATTACAGACACTGGCAAATGATCGAAACGTCCATAACATTCTTCAACATTCCTTTTAGGAGCACAAGGACAGAACGGTTTCACTTAACCTTCGACATAGCTTACACAACCGTTACTGTAAAAAAAAATTAACCCTCAACTAAATATTTCTTCTTTTTGGTCTTCACAGCACCTTCCAAGCCCGTTGTTAAGGCATCTGGTGATCCAAAAACAATAGAAGCTCAAGACCGAAGTCCTTTAACCCTGCCCATTGGTGACAATGTGACCGCACTTTCCAATACAAGTGTTACCATTGAGTGTCCTACCACCGGAGTGCCAAAGCCGATTGTCACTTGGACGAAAAATGGCCAGAAAATCTCCAGTGGTGGCAGGTACTTAGTTCAAGATGACGGCTCATTGCAGATAACTGAGGCTGATGAAGACGACAATGCTCGTTATACATGTAGTGCAGACAATATTGCTGGAAAAGATAGTGCATCGAGTAATTTGAAGATTGTAGGTAAGTTTTGTCTTCAGTAAAGGCTAGTTTTCACTAGCGACGGAGTCGGAGTCGAAGTTGGAAGAAGCGTAGAACTTTACGATCTAGTGAAAACAGCGTTCTTATTCCGCTTACGACTCCGTCGTTTACGATCAAAGTGGAAACTAGGTTATCGGAGTCGCAAGCAGAAGCGGAGAACTAAACCAATCACAAAAAGTGGAAACGTGCATTGTGATTGTTTTTATCCCTCCGCTTCTGCTTCCTACTCCGGAAATCTGGTTTTCATTAGATCGTAAGCGACGGAGTCATAGGCGGAGTCGGAAGAAAAGGGAAACGTTCTGATTCTTCCGACCTCGATTCCGTCGCGCTTATGACTCTGCTACGACTCCGATTTTTGATTTTGACTAGGTCATAAGCGCTCTTACGACTTCGCCTAAGACTCCGACTCCGTCGCTAGTAAAAACTAGCCTCAAACAGGTCAGTTTTACGTTTTATCTGATTAATTCTTGATGTTTCTTTCATCGTCGTTGCAAACTATTAGCAAACAATTACATTTTTTTCAACGAAGAAAACAACGTAATCAGTACCTGTTGGATCTCTCAGTTTAATATCGGATGTCCCTTGTACAAGGTGGTTTCCTGGCGTATTTAAAATAGAATGTCTTGGCAATAGCGACGTTTTATGTTAATGCGTTGGCTCGCATGCAAACGGAATAAAACTATCTGTTCTGGATATTCCTTAGAGCCAGTAAAACCTTCCATCGAGGTGCCAGAATATGGAAAAGAAATTTCCGCTATTGATGGAAGTCCAGTGACAATAAATATTGGTGATAACGTAACAGCCACTTCGAACACCACGATCACTATCAAGTGTCCAGTCAGTGGCGTGCCATCACCATCTGTTTCCTGGATGAAAGATGGTGTAGAAGTTGTTCCTGGAGCCGAGTATTCCGTCACCAGTGATAACGGTCTTGTAATTAAAGGAACAGGAGCTATTAACAGCGCAGAGTACACTTGTAGTGTAAAGAGCGTGTCAGGCACTGATAGTGAAACATCGTCAGTAAATATTATAGGTAAGTATTAGAGTGAATCAAGAGATAATAATGAGAGGGAATCTTGGGGTGTTGTCTGGGACATGTGAATTTTACTAAAGTTATTTTTAGCGGTTGTGATTAAACAGAAGTCTAATTCCTGGGAAGTCCGCACATCTCAATCGATTGTTTGAAACGTTATCAAGTCCACGCGTGACCGCCTCAAAGCAAAGAATACAGAATATTACAATGGCGACACACCAGAAGAGCATAATGTCCGATTATTTTCTCTTGACAGCACTGAAAGTTTGCGGACCTCTCCGGAAACCAACCTCCGGTACATTTCAAGCGTTTAATTGATATAAAAATAGCTTTGGTGAAATTCACATATCCCAAGGGTTAGACTGAGCGTTCCCCTCTGTCCCATAATTCTCTCTTGAGTGGATTTACCCGCCCAAGATTTTCCGCCTTTTCCCGGAAGAAAAAATTTTGTTTATTTGTTTTCTTTATTGGCCAAGTTTGGTCTTTCAAGATTGTTAAATATTGGCCTCGTTCTTTTTTGCGTTTTATTGACCTTTCCTCCTTTTCGGTCCAAGAGGGCTGGATACTGGTCAATATACTGCAGCCATCTTGACGTCATACTTTGTCAATAACGCATAATTACTGAAAAAGTATAAAGCACTATTCCTTTTGTGAGTTTTCATGACTGGGTGTCATAATCTTCTATTGTGAATTTGAGAAGTGTAAGTGTATGAAAAGTTGAAAGTATCAAGTTGTGTTTTCAACACGAGTCGCAGTGTTTGTCTATAGTATCCAGACACCGAAAACCGCGGCGTAGCCGAGTTTTTAGACCATGTTCACAGTGGATGGTTTCATCACAGAAAGAATCATCGTTGCAAAAGAGCATATTTAACTTACTAAGAAAGGGTCATGTCTGACTGTGGATTTTCATAATCATACGCGAATCCATCAGAGTTATCCGCTTCTTTTTCGTGTCGTTCTTCATTGCATGTCGTATATTAGATTTGTTTTCTAACGGCAATTTCTTAATCTTACAAAGGACCCTCTAAGCCTCGTGTTAAGGCTTCTGGTGAACCGAAGACGATAGAAACGCAAGACCGAAGTCCCATTTCCTTCACTGTTGGTGATAACGTGACAGTCCTTACCAATACAAGTGTTACCATTCACTGTCCTACTACGGGCGTACCAAAACCCACTGTCACGTGGACAAAAGATGGCCAGGAAATCCTCAGTGGTGACAAGTACACAATGCAGGTCAATGGATCATTACTGATCAATGAAGTTGATGAAAAAGACAGTGCTCAATACACGTGCACTGCAGACAGCGCTGCTGGAAAAGATAGTGCGACAAGCACAGTGCAAGTCGTTGGTAAGATTGTAAAGTACATATTGTTGCAAAGCCCTTTCGCCAAGCCTACAAGTTGTAGTTGGCATTTGAGTGAGAAACTCAACAATCTATTGTAAAGCTGTAAAGACTCATAAAACACCGTGATGAGTAAATTGGAAACGTAACTTGAATGATTTTGAAGGTAGGAATGATCCTCGAAGTTGAATAAACAACCTGTGCGGTTGGAAAAGAACCTGAAGAAAAAATTCCGACTTGACCGGGAATCGAATCCTCACCTTTTCGATGGCCCGACGCAACCTCTACCCCTTAGGTTGTTTATTCAACTGCGAGGTTCATTTCCACTATCATATCTTTATCCGCAATTCAGAATATGAGTTATTTCGTATGTTTTCCATTCATGAATTAATGATTTCATAGGACTGACCACTATCGTTTGTGAAAGATTTAGTGTAACCAAATAGCTTCTCTTTCCAAGAAAGCTTATCAAATTACTCAGGCGTTCGTTCAAAAGTACTTTCTTTTTGATATGCTTTCAAGAGAAACGTATAGCATTGCGTTTTACAGCTAACTAGGAGGGTCTACACTGATATAAGGTATTAACCTTCTTCTTGGAATCTTTCTCAGAACCCACCAAGCCTACTATCGATGTCCCAGAATTCGGAAACGAAATTCCTTTCCGTGATGGCAGCCCAGTCGTTATGAACATCGGTGATAACGTGACAGCAGCTTCCAACACTACCATCACCATCAAGTGTCCAGTGAGTGGAGTACCAACACCTTTTGTTACCTGGACAAAAGATGGAGCAGAAATTTCTGATGAAAATGGTTATTCTATCACCAGTGACAACTCCCTAGTTTTTGCTAAAGCGGCGTCTGGGGATAGTGGAAGTTATAGCTGTAACGCTCAAAGCTTTTTTGGCAACGATAGTGCATCGTCAACAGTTCGGATTATAGGTTAGTATTTTTAGGAAATCATTAAATTGTCGATTTGTTTTCTTCGTTAGTAGCTATTGGCCTCCTTTGTTTCTGCAGAGCCTTCAAAACCTGTTGTACAGATCTCTGATCGTCAAAACACTATAGAAGCTGAAGACTTAAGGCCATTAACATTAACCATTGGTGATAACGTGACAGCACTTGTCAATACAAGTATTACCATTCAGTGTCCTACCAGCGGTGTACCAAAACCATCTGTCACGTGGACAAAAGATGGCCAGGAACTCCTCAGTGGTGGCAGGTACAGAGTGCAGAATAATGGCTCGTTGGTAATCACTGATGCCAGTGAAGAAGACAATGCTCGATACACGTGCACTGCAGACAGTGTTACCGGAAAAGATAGTGCATCAACCATTGTACAAGTGGAAAGTAAGTTTTCTTCTGACCCACCTCAAAAAGGGCTGGTTTGTGCTATGTCGAACCTTTGTATAAAATAGACAACTCTCCCGACTGCAAAGATAACAATTTTCTATCTCTACAATACAGACATTTCTGTAATGTCGATGCTTAGGTTTACCCGCCCCGGTTCCCTTTACCGGGGAGGTTTAACTGTACGTGGCTGACATACTAGTTCCCAAATACATTCAACTCTCTGTAAGACGGACACCTTTGGCACCGGCACCAAGAGTGATGTCCTTTCTATAGAGAGTCAACTAAAAGGAGTAAAGAAATGCATGGGCCAACTCTAGGTGTCCCAGCGGTCTTATAAAGGTACCGTCTTATAGAGAGTCAACTGAAAGGCGTAAAGAAAGGGGTAGGGACTAATATTTGACGATGTCCTGAGTGTAGCCTTGACGCCTTGACAAATGCTGATAATATCTCTCGTTGTAAATTGTAAAGCAAGAGATGGTTTTTGGGCTCAAGCGGGCAGTGTCCTGTAGATTAACAGCAAAACGTTCACTGCTGACAGTATTGATGGTAAAGGAAATGCACCAAGCATGATGTAATTAACACAAGATATATATGATTGTTTTGCATTCTCTTACAACTGTACGCCTCACTGGACAATTGCATTCTGACGCTGAATTATCAATTCCCGTGAGATGATGTCTTGGATTACTGAGTATATCTTTGCTGGTTTGTAGGTCTAAAGAAACCAACGATATTGGTTCAAAGGCCAGGACCTAAGTTACCAATTGGTGATGGCCGACCCGTTGTCTCACCTGTTGGGAGCCAAATCACAGAGCTTGCGTTGGTAAAAATCACACTGTCCTGTCCTGCTGATGGCTCACCTCGTCCTAAAATAACTTGGAAAAAAGATGGAGTGGAGTTGGTTCCTGGTGAAAGATTTGTGGTTGACGATAAAGGCTCATTAACAATTACATCAGCAGTCACGGACGACTCGGGGACGTTTACCTGTACGGCTAAGAATATAGCCGGTGCTGAAGAAGTATCTTCATCCATAGATATTCTAGGTAGGATATGTTTGTGTCCTACTTGTGTCTACGAAGCGAGATTGAACGTCCGTTGGCCATACAATTTTTACGAATTATCTACCAAGATTCTTATTATAGCCTTGTTCCGATGCACTTTATCTCTTTCTTTCAGAAGAGTACAGAGTAAACATAGGCCACATTCAAAAAATTAATCTGTAAGACGTCTCGTGATAGGTAAAAACGGGCAGGAAACCTTGAAAGGCACATATTGGTTTCAAAATCATTAAGCCTGGAGTGGTCATTTGGTATCCATTGCTCCCCAAGCAATGGAGAAGGGGGGAATACAGACCAACAATCCATTCCAATCTTTTCGAATCCATTCAAATTCCTAGAACGTGAAAGGGAGTTACAGGTGTTTTTCCAATAGTTTTAACCTTAAGTGTAATTGGTAACAGAAACTGAACGGTAAGTAGAAATAAAATAATAGAGATAAGAATTCATTCATTATAAACGATGACTTTAGAGGGATTAGACAGGTTAACCTCCCACCCCAACCTCCAATCTCCCCTTCCCATTTCTACTCTTCGTCATCAGACATTTGTGGGTCTCATTATTAAATGAAGAAAATTGTTCCGGCGTTGGCATAAGAAAGGGAGTTTACATATCAGAAAAATGTCTTTAATGCTACCGCTTTGAATTTTTAGGACCACTAAAACCTGTAATCGAGCCATCCAAAGACTCCGTCTTGTCGGATGACCATCGAAACGTAACTGCGGGTGTAGGCTCAAAAGTGAACGCATTCAAGGGTGCTACCATCTCATTAACATGCGAAGTTAAGGGCATCCCGAAACCTGATGTGAACTGGACTAAAGACGGTCAGAGCCTTTTACTTGGAGAGCGATTGGTTGTGAGTTCTAATGGAACGCTTGTTATCCGGGATTCTTCTGTTAATGACAGCGGTAACTACACCTGCACAGCGAAAAGCAGGTCTGGTCAGGATGATGCAACGTCCTCTGTAACAGTTGCAGGTGATTTAGAAGAGACGACAATATTTAAGCTAACAACACACTAAAAGAAAGTATACCTAAATGAGCGTTGAAGTTACCGAGCCTCTTTAGACATGTATCCCTTAACATGGAAGTTACCTCTTAGAGCAACCGACATATTAGCTTTTGTACAGCCGCCAGCTTCCCCTAAAAAAATGCCTTGTTTTCTTTTCTTTTGTTTTTTTTGAGGGGAGGGGGCGGTTGTACACAGGCCACCAACTTCTATTTTCTCCTTAAAGGTCACTAGAATCAAACGGAAAGTGTTGATTGTTACACAAATTCTCCGTATCCGCACTGTACTCGACAATAATCAGGCACGCTACGCTAAACTTGAATTTTAAAGAGTTCAGCAAAACTTTCTCCTTTCTGACAGTGTTCTTTTTTTTTCTGTTGCTATAGAAACGATGCATCCAGTGATAATTTCGGTCAACGTTCCTGTGGTCTGGTACAAATTAGAACCTTTGGAAACCACTATTGGATCGTCTATTCAAACACTGCCTGGTACACAAGTATCACTGAACTGCCGTGCCACAGGCCTACCACTTCCAAAAATAACATGGAGATGGGAAGGAGAAAGGCTACTCCAGACTGGCATATCTCTTAACCTTGATGCTGTAGAGTTAAAGAACACTGGACAGTACACTTGCGTGGCTACAAATATTGCTGGCTCAGCTGAGGCTAGCTCCAATATCACTGTCGAAGGTACAACATGTACTGCAGTTAGTGGAGGCGATGTTCGGGCGATCCTTTAGTTATTTACAAAGCAATTTTTCTTATATATATTACAGTTGTACTTATGCGGCATTTTTTGTTATCATTTCTAAGATTTCGTCAAACCTTCTATAAACCGGTCGTTGGAAGAAGTATCCTGGGACAAGGAAAGTCCTCTAACTGTAGCAGTAGGAAGCAGAGTTGACGTCATAAACGGTTCTACGCTAGTTTTAAGGTGCGACTCCAGCGGTTTACCTCCACCAAAACTTCTATGGACGCGAGGAATTAATGTTATATCAAATGATGATAAATATAACAACAGTGGGAAGATGCTGACAATCAGTAATGTCCAGTTCGAGGATGCTGATGAATACACGTGTACGGCTACAAACATGGCAGGGCAGGACGCCGCTACCACGGAACTTGTTGTCAAAGGTGCGTCGCATCAGTAATAATCATGCGTTAAATGTTGAGAGTGTAGAAATAAAAAAGTAATTTTAGTAAAGTTACTTTTTCATTTCTTCGTTATCAAAAACTTAAAAGTTCCTTTGTTAGTCAATGACGCGGGTGATGCAAGATCATAAAAGAATTCATACATGGTCATAAATGATCATAACTAAATTCATGCGGAAAGACCATGGTGGTAGTATGTCTTTGAAAAGTTATTACTTTAGCTTGGCGCATTTAACTGAGAGACATTTCAGCGCATAATTGACATAGTCATCAGAAAATAATGGGTGGTGTTGTTTATTGGGTCCATCGTTATTTTCAGGAAATGCTTGAAATCAAGTTGCGAACAGCGTGTTCTTCTCGTAGGCTGTAATGTGTCAACAAAAGTTGATTTTAGATTTCGAGATTGCCATACAACCATAATGGTTTAAATGACCATTCTTTAACCTCTGAATTAAATGTTCTCGATGACTTGGTTGATTTCTTTTTCTGCAGGACCAGGGGCGCCAATCATAACAACAGACAACACGGTTATAATAGATGTAAACACTGGTAAACCTGTGATCGCACCCATTGGCGCCAAGATCACTACTGTAGTTAACGCCACAGTTATCATGAAATGCCCAAACCAGGGCTCACCACAGCCTGTGGTCACGTGGAACCATGACCAGCGGTTTATTGCACCAGGAGGAAAGTACCTCATGAATGAGTCGTCATTGGTCATCAGAGGAGTTCGGCTAAAGGACGCGGGGAGATACAAGTGTACGGCGTCCAACAGATTTGGGCGTGATGTGGAATCACTGTACCTTACTGTCACAGGTAAGGATGTTGTTCCTTTGCATAGCACTTTGCTTTCCAGAAATTTCCTTTTTCATGAAGTCGTGGAATTTTCATTTTTTTTTCTGAAAAAAAAAAAAAACAAAACAAAAACATGAGTTTAAGGAGACTACAAAGGGCATATTAAATTTTTGACTCTACCCTGAATACCTGAAGCACTAACAACTGAGTCACAGTAAGACTAGTGATGACTAGATCGTTAAATTCTATGTTCATTTGCTCCCTGGCTTGGCTTGGCTTGCGCCCGCAATATGAGTTTAGGGAGTCTACAAAGGGCACTGTAGGGCACTCTAACCTGAATACCTGAAGCTCTAACAATTGAGTTACAGGAAGACTACCGATGACTAGATCATTAAATTTTATGTTCACTTGCTTCCTGGCTTGGATTGTGCCGCAATCCGAATCTCCACGTTGCTGATCACGCACGTTTTGGGGGTCTATCACTTTAAACTTCGGCAAACTAAAAGACAGCTTTGGAGCGAGAGCAATTTGACCATCAATAGATCTCGCTCGCACACCCTATCCCATTAGCTATTAATTTAACCACTTAAAAAAAATAGAAAAAAATTCGTTCTACCTTATGTAGTAACGTACCTCTCGAACAGCGGAAAGGAGAAAGATTAGTATCGTCATTGCCATACAATAACATGTGCCTTCGTTTATTTTAGTTCCACCTCTAGTCAGCAATGTCAAGGGCACTCTTGAGATTACAAACTTGAGAAATCTCGTTTCCATAACAACCGGAGCCGTGGTCACAATTCCCAGAGGAGTGTCAATTAGGATAAAGTGCATAGCAACAGGAATTCCGCAGCCTAACATCACGTGGTACCAGCATCGAGAAAACATGGAGGACAGACATCCGATAATGCAAAATGACGCTGTAAAAGTAATGTACGATAATTCGCTGTGGATATCGCACACATCTGTTACAGATGCCGCTTACTACACTTGCGTTGCTTCCAATATCGCCGGCAAAGACGAAGGGACCACAGTATTGAATATTGGAAGTAAGGGAGTTCACAATTGGCCTATGGTGTTGTATTGTACTGTTTATGTTTTGCTTCATTCGTTCTGTCGTGTGCTTGCGAAGTGTGACCGTCCCTTACTTGTCTGACTAGCTTATGGTTGGCTGAATGGATGGGATGGATGACTGCTGACAAAGTATAAATTTGATAATGATAATGATGATGATAATAATAATAATAATAATAATAATAATAATAATAATAAAATAAATAAAATAGAAAGGTAACATAAGAATCTAATTGAATAAACCATGTGATGATACAACATTGATAACTTAGCAGACTGTTTCAAGTGGTTTGTGGATAGCTGACACAACTCACTTTGACTCTGAAGATGACTACCGCACAGGTTATCGAAACGTCAGTCACTGTCAACAACAACAGTCCTGTTCAGGACTACGTTCACCTGCACGATCAAACTCAACCTACTTTTGAAACTTACTATCCGAACCAACATTTTTACCTATTAATTGACAGGCAAACATATTGACAGACAGACTCGCTGATTTACTTGGTGACTGATTGACTTAGACTGACTGATAAGCTGGGCGACAAGCTCGCTTGGTACAAGTGTCAAGCATCCCTGACGGTTTTTCCGTTCACCATTCATTTACCTTAGCCGCTGATTGGCTGGATATTGATCGATCGACTAAGATGTCGATCGATTAAGTCGATAACCGCATTCGTCCGCCTATCATCAATAAAGTTGCTTACTTATTGGGTTTAATTCCATTTCCTGTTTCAGGTCCTCCAGAGATCCCTAGCTACTGGCGAGGGGTGAAATCTCGATTTAACATTCCCTATAAGGCCCGGACAATATCAACTGGCTCCTTCACTACAATCGTTCAAGGATCCACTCTGCATCTTAAATGTAACGTGGTAGGATTCCCAAAACCAACAATTCAGTGGGTGGTGTTCAATTCAGCACGTGAGCAGCGTTATAATGTATTTGAGGACGGTACATTAGTGGTACCAAACGCCGACCTGGAGGACGAAGGAAATTATACTTGTATTGCAAATAATTCATATGGAACTCTCCGTAGGACCACAACTGTCAGCATATTAAGTGAGAAGATACATTATGTATGATTTTAATCTAGGTTTAGGCTGACCTCGTCGTATATAGATACATTTAAGTAATTCTACGGCTTGAGAAACATTAGTGACTTTGAAAAGAATCAACAAGACCATAGCATTATGTAGTATGAAGTTTCCCTCTCATCCACCAGGAAGCAATGTTTCGTTCCATGTAAGGCAATGCGGATTCCAGTATCGGGAAAATTTTTGCTTGTGGAATCCGAAATCCCAGGCTGGGTTCTGGAATCCAGAATTCAGCACAAGGAATCAAGAATCCCGCTAACGATTGGAATCCGCAATCCAAAGTCCAGAATCCAGAATCCAGAATCCAGAATCCATAATCCAGGACTGTCTTGGATTACCTTGAATGAGGTGAAATGATATAAAAAACAACCACAAGTCGCTCTCCGGCGAGCTCATATCCAAACCATTTAACAGCCTCCCTCTGGAAATATTTTTCGCTGCTTCTTATGTAACATTCCTTATAGCAACTTTAATTGAGAGACTGAAAGATCATTATGTCACAAGGTGTCTCAGAATCGAATGATTGTTTCAAAGAGATTTAGAAATCTAGCCTGTGAAAACAGCCGATATTTCGCCACGCCACTACTGGTTTACCCGCGTCTGAGAAACGAGTGCAGAAATTCCATACTGATGACGAAGCGTCACTACCCAGATCTGGCTAGTGCTTCTCATTGGCTAAAGCAAATTTCCCAACCGATCCAATCAGAAGCACCACCCAGATCTGGATGGTGACGCATCATCAGTATGGAATTTCTGCGCTCGTTTCTCAGACGTGATTGCGCGGGGAAACCAGTGATGGTGTCGCGAGATGTCGGCTGTTTTCTCAGGCTATTAGAAATCGTAATACCTGGTATTTGTTCATTTATGCAGTTCGTCCTGAAATCCTCGACCGACACTTAAGGTACATCATGCACGGCCAAGGAATCGAGGGTTATGCAATGGCTCATGCGGCTGTTAGGAGAAATACCATTTCTTCTCTCACCGTCAAAAGAGGTTACAATCTAATATTGTTGTGTACGGTGGTTGGGAAGCCCACTCCACACATCACCTGGACCAAAAACAGAGTGTTGATTAGAAATGACACTAGACATTTACTTCTTCCCAATGGTGTTTTGCTGGTGCGCCAGGTTGATATTAAGGAGTCTGGACACTACAAATGTGTTGCGACAAATGCTGTTGGGAAGGATCAAGGATCTGTCCGGCTTACTGTTAAAAATCTGGCGGTCGGTTAGTATTTTCTAATTTCTATTTTTAATCCTAATGGCATAGGTCGTCTTTGCATTTTACATAAAAGGTGCATTCTCTTAATCGGTCGTTCACACCCCCAAATAAAGCAGACAGTTAAATTTGAAGAAGATGTGAAACGTAAAATATTGCTCAATCTTTGGTGACATGTAATTTGAGGGAAGTTGATGTGTTCATGACCTCGTACAGTGTGTACATATTCATGCAGTTTACGCATCATTCCTTGACCTTTTCAGGTTGTACAACCCGCCGCAATTTTTTCATCTCTTAGAAGCCCAGCAATCAATTTGGGGCTCAGATTCGGCTAGAACTAATCGGAACATAAAAAAAACTAATCGCCCGTTATTGTTTTGTAGGACAATGGAAAGCTACAACCTGGAGCAAGGTAAGTTTAACATCTCTCCTGTTTTAGACCGAGAAAAAGTTGCATGTATGCTATATATACCAGTTGATGCATATGCACGACTATCGGCAGAGTGCAATATATATAGTCTGTACAACTAACAGGTGTTATTGAGGTCCGAGACGACACGTGACCTCGCCGCAAAATGCGCCTGAGCGCCCTCAATATCGCTTGTTGTAGAGGCTACATTTTATAGTGCTGGGAACTTCAATGTTTAGTGCTAGTCTTTGAAACTAAGGAAACGTTTGTTATAGAGGTCTGATTGTCCATGCTATGGAAGTGTCAGTGTAACAAGGTTAGACGTGAAAACGTAATGTTTCCTTTATCTTGAGTCAAATTTATAATTTTTTGTCTGATTCCTCATGTTCTTGTTTTTTTAGTGTGGTAACTGTATAACACATCTCCGTGGCTGGCAAGAGAGACACATCAGCTGTGTGGATCGGATGGGTAAGGTTGTAACTGAGCAGCACTGTGTACACAGGCATAAACCAGCCAAACGCCGGCGCTGTACTCACAGGAACTGTCATGTGACTTGGCGCACAACAGCTTGGTCAGCGGTAAGTCTAGCTGTAGATATCCTTCATTAAGGATCAGTTGTCATGGATACGTATCCAGGCCATGAATTGGTGGAAGGTGGCGACGGTGGGTGGGTAGGGCGGAGTCGAAATTCGGAAAGTGCGCTTACCACACATTACCTAAGTATGGTTTGATTGTTGAGAGAGTTTTTCGTTAACTATTTGTGATGTCTCCAAGATGTCCATTTAAAGAAGTGTTTGAGGTAAAGAACGTTTTCATTGCTTAAGCACTTGATAATTTCTCACCCAGGGTAAAAATTTGGGTTAGCCTGGGAAGGAGTACTCAATCAGTTTTCAGAATCTGATCTTTGTCCCTGTTATAAATCAAAGACCTTACTGTATTCATTTAATATATTCTATTCTCTTTTTGTATCATCATATTTTCTTTATTTCCTATGCCTTTGCTAGTGTTCCCGTTCGTGCGGATCACACGGAGTCAAGCTTCGTTATGTGCAGTGTGTGTTTGCGAAAAGCTTGAAGCCAGCCAAAGGTCAGTGTGGTTGGCAGGAAAAACCCTCCCTCCAGGAGCCATGTAACAGGAAAACTTGTGCAAGAGGTAAGTGTCTATCATATTGGTGTGCAAATGCGGAAAGGAAATTTATCAAAATTCAAACAGTGGCAACTGCCGCCACATTGAGTGGAACATCTAAAGTAACCGCTCTAATAGTTCAAAGAAGGTATGAATGACACAGTAAATACCAAAGGAAGCAGGGATGGACAAACTTGAAGAAGACTGAATTGGATGGTAATCGTGGTTTTTGAAAACTTGTCATCCTAAAAGTTTTTCAAAGTTCATTTTTTGTTGTTTGCAACGATTGATCTAATGCTTGGGAGACTTATTGCTGGACATAAAGCTGAGATTTTGTCATTTTTGCATAGTACATAGCGGATAAGGACGCCTAACTGGCGATGTAAAATGAAGTATATAACCGTGACACAGCTAGCTCCTTCAATATTTCACTCTCTCTTTGTTTCTTGCTTTTTCGGGGGCCACTCTGGCCTTTCTTCCTAATGATGAGGTCTCGCCTGATCACTACCATCGTCATCATCAAAATAATTAATCAACATCTTGCTCAATAATCTCGTTCAACAAAATTGCTATGAATTGGTTAACTGTAAGAGATCTGTATTTTTTTCCTTCATTGCTTTTCAGAGAACTGCGTGGACAAAGTGAGATACTGTCAGAGAGTCAAGAAAATTGGAATGTGTCCCATTTATTCTCGCTGGTGTTGCAACACATGCCGCTAAAAATAATAAGTGAATAATAACTCTAAATTAGTTTGCTGAAAATTTGCAAAAATGAATATTATATTTATTTAACAGAACAGTAAGGACGCATTTAGGGAAATATTCCATGTATGACGCAAGAAGGTTAAACGTCGTCTAATTCTGGATAAGGCGACTTCCTAAATGTGAACCGAAGAAGTTCCTTTTACTCCTAGTGAGCATCTTTTTAAGGAAAGCTTATAAATATTTTTTCCTCTGAATAAACGAACGTTTACCGTTACTAAGAACGTTGTGCCTTCTGCGCATGACATATAGTAGAGTGAAAGCTTCGATGGTAGAGAGGCTGATTAAGTGGATCAAGTCAAGACTTATGAGCGGATTGTTCGGAAGATTGCCAAACAGTTGTAATACGTTTCAATAGTAGGCCAAGCCATAGGATGGATTTCCCCTGCCGCGTAATTTTACGTGCGTACGCACGCACGCACGTAAATTTTACGCGCGTAAATAAACTAGAGGCAATGTATGAAGTGTCGCGTGTAAACGTAAAAGTTGAACGTCGCTCAACTTTCACGTTTACGCGTGGCCTTTCATACATTGCCTGCATTTCATTTACGCTCGTAAAATTTACGTGCGTACGCACGCAAAAATTACGCGACAGTGGAAATCAACCCATAGAGGCCTACTGGATAAGCGCGGAAAGTTTCGTAGCAGCAGTATGGTGCAGACCACACTTGTTTGCGCCAATGGAGTGGCATTAAATCTCCTCATGGGAACTGCCTATATCAATTTCTTCTTTCTTTGAATTTCTTCTTTGTTTGAACGAGGAAGCACCACAGTTTGTTTAGTACATAATCCTCTCGTGGCAATTTTAAAAAAATTACAGCACTCCCTTTCCTAAATAATGTATCGGCGAGTCCCTCTAAACTGACATGATGTAGAGTATTAATCGGCAGCGATAATTACAAAGATTCATAAAAATTTTATTTTCGATTTGGAACACTTCTTTTACTTATGAAGAATTAAAAACAAAGCAGGTGTTGCTGAAAATACAACAGCTGAACTATACCCTCCACTTTTCTCACAAAACAATGGCTTATTATACTAGTCAAATATACATTTAGGTTGGAAATACCAGTACATGCAACCCATCATATCGTGGTTCAACTACATTCCCAGCCTTTCATGCGCCTTGAGGCTTGGTGACGAGGCCGGAGTATGGTAATGACGTGCAGCAAACGAGTGATGGTGGGTTCAGAACCTACTTTCAAACTGAAAAACTCCTTGCCCTGGTGTCTCAATATATCAAATTCACTGCTGCAAAAATAATTTGAAACTAATTGAAAACAATTTTGTGCACTTTGAAACTTTTGAGGACAAAATATTTCTTGTGGAATATTATGAATTGTTCATTTTAAAATCTAGGCTGCAAAACAGTCGGTTTCTTTTCCTTAAAGCTGATCAGAATCGCTGCTGGTAAGGTGCAAGGCGCCGAAAGCGCGGATGTACGCGGGTACATTTAGGGCTCCGTATTCACACTCGCTCCAGACCTTTGGGTTTTTCTTGGTGTTGAGGAAACTATTGTTGGCGCACTTTTTTTGTTCATTTTACGTTTCTGGGAAACTGCCCACCTACCCCGCCCCTAAGCCAACATTTTGCCCTAAGTGAGAAGAAAGTGTTAATGGTGGCTTAGGGGAGGGGTAGGTGGGCAGTTTCCCAGAAACGTATAATGATCCCTTTTTTAGGAGTGAGTATTGTTCCGTTTCTTTTCAATCTTTTAAACTGCGTCATTTTGGTGATTGCACCCGCCCGACCCGCCCGCAACAACAGAGCTTTCGTTAGACGCCGAGTGATCGCAGAAATATCGGTTGTTTTGCAGTCTATTTAAAATCAATCTATTTCACGGAAAAATCGAGGAATTGTTCATTCTCAGATGCGCTATGCTACTGCGATGTCAGAACTATGCGATTTCCCAGCCAATGAATACACTTTATGTCCCATCTCAGTTTCATGATCAAACACAAACGTTCCTTTTCCTTTGATTAGCGCTTCCGATGGACACGTGACCTGGGGCCATGAGTAGTCATCATCATACACTGTATCCTTGGCCAGTGCCTCCGAAGTCTTGAACAGGGCACTCCTGTCACGAAACATCCTGGGGGGTACTACATTAAACCTCTTATATTTATCAAGGAATTCCGACTTCTCGGGACTCTTCTCTTGGACTGGGGGAAATATTTCATTCTTAATTCCTGGGCCCTTTGAATGCACAATAGGTTCGTAGAACCATTTGAAGCTCAAGCCGTAGTTGGTTTTATCATCGAGCGCTTCTTCTCGTCCAAATCGTAGCTTGGTACGTGGTCTAGCGGTACGGGCTGGGATAGCTTTCTTTCCGAAATTCGCATAATCCATGTGTGTGGTCTGACAGTCCATGGTTCCATCTGGAGCTTTGTATTTCTCCGGTTCATGTTGCTTGCGCGGTGATACCTCCCAAGTCTTATAATCTTCTCTTTTGGTTGTCATCTGCTGCATGGGCTGGTTGGTTTTAAACAGATCGCTTTTAGGGTTAAATATGGGAGCCTTTGGCGCACCGCGTAGATCCACAAAATCTTCTTTGAAAACCGAGTTGCTGTTGAACGGCTCTGCAGGCGGAACACGCTCTTCAGGTTTGCGCTGAAATCTCTGCGGTATCTCCTTATTCTTGAAGTCCGTTCTGTAATTGGTAGTGGACGATAGAGGACCTTCATATCTGATCTTGTCAGGCTGGCGTGCTGTAGGGCGTGGTGGCTGATTAAACCTTTGGTAGTCCTGCCGGTGGATAGAGGTCTCTCTAAACGGGTCAGTAGGCGGCGCGTACGAGTTACTACGCGTCACACGGTGCACTTCTGGCGTCCATCCTTTGTAATCGTCATGCGCGATAGATTTGTACACCACTTTTGCTGAAGGGGCACGCATGGTTTCCCCACGAAGGTACGGGGGTATTTTAGCAGGTATGGCACGGACCCCGCGATAGTGATCCCGGTGTTCCGACACGGTTTCAAACGGGTTTGGGTTAGGAAAGTACTTCTCAGGTTCCTTCTTCTTTGGAGGACTAACCTCAAACGGGACAAAATCAAGCCTTTGGGTTGTTTCTTTTTCTAAGTCTCCTTTGCTGTAAAGTAGATCGGTTGGACGGTGAAAAGGTCCCCTGGTTCGTTCTCCCGGCTTGTAACTTGTTTTGTACTCGGAGTTCACGTTACACCGATCCTGCATGGATTTGTTAACAATTCGGTTTGGGCTGGCACCTTCATGAGGACATCGATGGCGTCTAAAACAGAAAGAGAGAATGAAAATAATATTATTTCGTTCTTCATATCACAGAATTATTAAAGGTAAACATAATGATTTATCACATGCACCAGGAACCCATAAGCTTGCACACGATCCACAACCAAAGTTACAATTGATTACAATTAAGTCTACTTCTCGGTTACTAATTTTACTTTACATTAGCTAACAATTTTATTGAAAGGGAAAAAAAGAGAAATAATAGAAGACAAAAGAAAGACAAAGTCCACAGAAGGACTACAATGACAATCACAAGAAGATGACAAGAAGGCTGCATGCCTTTTGGTCCTCCTACAACCCCCCCCCCCCCCCCACTATCTGCCTGTCTCTTACTTGCACTTTATTTCGTTGATTGGATTAAATTATTTTTCTGAGGGGCATTGTTTGAAAGTGCCCATTTCCTCCTAAAGGAGGCTACATTATTATTATCAAAAGCAATCTGTTTCTCAATTTTCATGGAGAGTATAACTAACTGAGTGAATATTTGTAAGGTGCTTGAAAACTTTTCAAGCCTCCAAATCTACCATGTAGTACATAAATAGTACAAACGCCCTAATACAGTATTGGCACAAAGCCTTAGTTTAATATTGCATGTCAGTTTTGCGAAATTAGCTAAGTTATTCTCACTGAGCCTCCTCTGAATTTTGCCACAGAATACACATGCCTTCCAACCAATAAAATGTAAGCATGATCTAAAAAGTCATATTTGAGCCAAGTAACAAAATAACTCATCTGATGAGACTGAGAATCACATAGAAATATCGTGACTTTTCACAACTTTGATAACTGGCCCCTTAACAGGTGGCACTAAATGGAGGTCAAACTGCACTTTAAAAGATATCATGTGTTTACCAAGTACAAATATATTAGCCAACAACTGAAGATGCCAACAGTACAACAGGGTACTACCATTTGAGATGTGTTGAGGCCCAACCCCTCTTGTAAAATGCCTGGTACACCCCCATCCTCCACCCCCCCGGAGGAAGGCCAAAAACAAATGATGCATCAAGGTACAACCTACAAGCTGTTAAATTTAGTTTTGTGTTGTTTGACTGGCAGGGATGCAATTAGCATCTCAAAATTTTTGCAATTTAAGGTGGCTCAAAACGCCTTTGTACACATTCTCAGAACTACTTGTATACCTAGTGACGGCCCAACGTCAATCCCAGTCTCTTACATTTCCCTGTCCCTAGAGCTTGCCCAGGGGGTAGGAAGATGAAAGAAACTCACAATGACGCTGGTAACTGCCCTGACCTGTATGCCCTGGACAAGCCCACAAGTTCACTTCTATGAGTGACACTATTGCAAAAATAAGTATTAAAGTCCCACAAGGTCATTTCTGCATTCAACTGATGGGCTTAAGTCCTGGGTGTTCTGGTAATTTTCTATCACATCCTCAAGCCTTACATATCAAAATGCTATGTTCTCCTTAAAACACTTAAAAAGGAGTGTTCAAATTTTCACAAGCAAATAAATCATTCAAATATTTTTAAAAAATGTCGGATAAGCCATTAAATAATTTCACACAAACAAAGCTAAGTTTTTCTCAGTTTGCACCACTGCTAAAAAAGTCCCTTGGACCCAGCTCTTTCTCTGCACCAATTGCAAATGACATATTCAACAAGTCTTGTCCTCAAAATTGAAGGATATATGATCTACCTTACATGACACTCTATATAGAATTTTTCAAGCAATTTAGCAATTAAATTAAGCACCATTTCACAGCTCAGAACAATGAGTTGGACTCATCCCAAGTAAGTGTACTATCTTCGGCTATTTTGTTTACATCGGCTTATTAATTTCAGCTTCCAATAATCGGATATTACCAAGCTTGTGTCAACTAAACATTTGATGTATCTAAATATAAAATTTCTCTAGGAAGCATTTAAAATTTTCCTCCAAAACTACTGCCATAATAAAAGAGAGCTGATAGAGAACATACAGCTGTATTCTTAACCTGTCAATTAGCTTATATGTCTTATATGAAGTCATGATGGCCTAGTTTGCATATTGACATCCCGGTTAATAAAAGCTGGATCACGCGCGCAATCAAAAATTTCAAGATGGCGGTTCTGTATTATATTTATTTATCGTGGAGTTAGTTATCGACCACAGACCGAATGTTCATTGACAAATGTAGAAAAAAACTCGGAAAAAGTGAGACAATTTCTCCTGACTTAGTGGCAATAAAAGCAATAGCAACATATTATTCGCAGCATGCCAAATTATAAACAGCCCGATGAATTCGTTCAGTGACAATTAGAAGCACGATACGTCCCATCAATAAAGTTTACGAATTAAGCGCTTTCAAATTAAACCAAATTGAACGAAAACTGAGAATATTTGTTCTAAGAGCTTAGTCATTGCTTTGAATTCTCCAAAACCGGGATCTTTTACTGATGAAGTGGCTTTTGAAAACAATAAAATCTAACTTACATGTAGTTCACGCAGCTGCCATTTCTTAAAACAGCACTTGCATGGATTGCGAACACTTTGTCGAAGGATTGAAGCACAATAAAATATCGAATGGGGCGTTATTAGCCGTAAAGCTCGTAAAAAATTTCATTTTAAAAATAATCTGAAAAAAAGTAAAACCACCTACTGAAGTAAAGTGGAATTCCTAGAATCATTCAAGATGGCATCGATTGCGGAGGAATTTGAGAACAGTATGGGCAGGAGTCATCGCTTAACTCACGTTAGACTATTTCAATCAAAGATTTTTTAAATGCTTACCCGCACGTACAAATCTGACAAATGCATTTCTTCGTCATCTTCGAAACCTTCCTAGTTATTCTTCAGAGTGAAAGCAACCTCATGATTCTTATAAAGATCTTTCCCGGTATGTTGCTTCATAATACACAAACTTATATCTTCAGTTGCTATGACGACTAACTTCTAAGTGATTTATTCTCTCTTGGGATTTGTCACGCCTGGCCCGATAAATTGAATAATCTTGTCCCCTTTTTTGTTTGAAGCCTGTGAACCGTATTATGATTAATTTCAAATATTACTTTTATTAGAAAAATATTCGAGGCTATTTTTACATTTAATAGCACAATAGTTCCCCTCGGCACTCTCAAACATTTTTGCCAGAATGAAAATCCATCCCAATGTTGGCTGTTTGCGAGGAGATAGTGGTAACCCTACCCAAAGATCTTTCTAATAGAGCATACTACGGAAAATTGCCCTTCATTAGCCCCTTTCTCCCATCCGAAAGAAAAATTTGTCGCAGCTTTCAGCCAATCTGTGAGCAGTTAGGATTATGTCTATGATTAGAGCTAAATGAGTTCACTCAAGGAACTGCGCGAGGTTGCCATTGCCAAAAATGTTGAAACGCAAACGGATCCAACATAAGTTTTATATATGAAGCGAAATGACCCGTTACAGTAGAACCTCGATAACTCGAATTCCCCCTGACTCAAACTAAATTTCTTTTCCCTTGATCTCAATTTCACTGAAATTTACCCCGATAACTCGAATTTCCCGCTAACTCGAACTGTTTTTCGTTTCCTCTCACATTGAGTTCGAGTTTAATACCGGGATTCTACCGTAATTCCGGAATTTCACAAATCGAAGAAACCAGCTAATCTTAGCTATCATATGTCGATTAAGAAAAGTTAAGCGATTCTGAAACGCTTTATAGATCTCAAGTTTATTGTTTGGTTTACGCTGGTTTCAGAAAACGAAACCACGTTTACTGACACTTTTTTCAGGTCGACTGCCGGTCAAAACACCAAATGACCGGCAGTCCGGTATTTTCAATAAATTTGACTATCTAAGAATCCCAGACAATCCAAACTTCATATGGAGATTGAGAAAAGTCGAGCGATCCTGAAATGCTTTATAGATCTCAAGTGTAGCGTTTGGTTTACGCTCGGCTCAGAAAACGAATAGCTGGATTTTTCCGATTTGTCAAATTTACTGAGAGTATTGACTGCCGGTCATTTCAGTGTTTTGAAAACCTGGACCGGTTACCGGACACATAGCCACAGCGTCGCATTTATCATTTTGTTGATAAATGAAATTTACGGAGCTGACGTCATAATCGAGAGGCAACTGTGTTCGCAGACCACAAGAGCTACCCATTGACTTGAAAAGCGGTCGTTAGGCTCGTAAAAATACATGCCACAGAGTTTGACCCTAGCGCAATATGCTGACAATATTTCCAGGAAGGCGGCACCGAAAATTACACTTTAGTTTCAACCTATGTGAAAAACCGTCGCTCAATAAAAGGCATATGTACCTGAAACGCTTGAACAGTCAGCCAGATCTTCTCAGGTGAATTAACCTGCAACTGTGGTGCACTTTTGACGTCATCGGTTGATTAATCGCAAAATTCTTCCGAATTTGGTCAACAGTAGCTGGTTATGGTGAATTCATGGTGCGTGTGCTTTTAGCCAATCAGAAACGGAAAAATATTTTGAATGAATAATAATGCATTTTATTATCCTTTTAGCTTTGAAAGTTCTCCTATATGAATCCTCATTCTACCAACTTAATTTTGCATACAAATCATACCAACTGGGGTCAAATGCCCAATAATGAAATCTTGTTACAGCAACAACCCTAATTCAGTAATGGTCACTTGACTGATGACGTAATCACCCTAGATGTGACATGACAAGATATTTTACGGCAAATTTTATCTTGTTGTGGTCTGTCAGTCTTCTACGTATAAAATTGTCAAAGTTGTAAGGCTTTAAAAAATGCCTCAAAGGATTCTGGGATAATTTTTATAATAATTATAATTTATTTTAATAATTATTATTAATTCTACGACTTGTCACTTTTCAGGGAGTATATATTTTCTCTCCCTTACTGACCCAATACCACACTCACTTTCGAATCAAATTATCAATGTTTCCAGCTTCTGAATGCCACATTCAAAAAAGATTATTCGACAGCGCCAAAAAAATTCAAATCAAGCCATTGACGGACTACATCAAGAGCTCCGACGGATTGCCGGTGTCTGCAAAACATATCAATGTTAATCTAAGTTGTGGTATAAAGAATGTGTTAAGGAACTTAACGGCTTAACTGTGACAGAATGCCGCACAGTTAACTGCACTGATTCAAAGGAAAATACCTCTGATATAATCTAAACTATTAGTGAAACCATTAGTCAAAATCAGCAGTTCTTAAGATACAGACAGATGCGTTTAAAACCTTAATTTCATCAATCCAAAACGATGACTTTCATTTTGAAACTAACGAGGCTTTCTTTGCTTACGGTGTATATTTAAAAGTTTGCCCTTCAAAGTAAGCAATATATATAATGTTTATATAGGTACTGAAATTTGGTTTCAAACTAGGAGCACGCATGCAAGTCGTTTTGGACATAAGAAAGCAATCAGTTGCAGTAGATGTGGACAACCTGTTAAGCAATTAAAGCCAGTACCTTTTCGTGCTTGGTGGATTCTGTTGGCCTGAGGCGAAGGAGGAAAAGATCAAGACATATACATTATTCGGCCTTTGGCTTAGTTATAGTGATACAGACTCTCGCACAATGAGATAAATAAGAAGGGTATACTTGCTAAATTAGCCGCCTAAATTAATTAACAATTGGTTTTATTTGGGCTAGATATAATAATTAAAAGGCCGGTGTGCTAATGAAAGTACCCGCCACATTTCAGTCTTGTCCACTACCTTTAAAAACTACCTTTTGGTTTCAGAGCCAGTTTAATATTGCGTTTCGAAAGGTCAGAAACAGAGATTACGCAGCTTATAAGCCAACAAATTTATTCCAAGTATAAGGCTTGAAAGATACTTCAAATCAACGTAACTGTAGAGCACAGAAAGTATAGGTTTCGTCGGGCGGAAAAACGTTTTCAGTGTACCGTTTGACGTATAGATCTATGAGGGAGCCTCGTGATTTGTGATCTCTCCTTACTCTAACTTCAGGTAATCAGTTCTTATTTACATTTTGAAATGTTTTGTTTTTTAAGTGTGCGAATTGGTTTAATGCGCAACTACTGTCGCCAAAATGCCTTGAACCCATGTTGATCCGATTGGGTTTTAAAGCTCAGTTCCGTTCCCGCTGCCACAACTTACTTCTTGGAAACTGTATTGCCTGGAGTCATTCTAAAGTTAGATTCAAGCCGTGTAGTGCGTTTAGAAGGGTTACAATAGAAAGTGTGTTTGTTCATTGCATACAGTATTTGTTCATTTGGCGTGGCAGGATCACCTGAAACTGAACCGTAAGTTTCATTTAACCAGACTGTTTTCAGGCTTTTCTGTGGAGGTGCTTCCTTCATGTTTATTACGAATCATTTCAGTTACATTTAACACAGACACATTCGCCGCAGCGGCTCTGCTCTTCTAAACAAAATCATCATAAAATTATTAGACCCTTCTCCTCTAAAACGTGACGTCTCCGCTTTGTTAGACACACACTTCATGCGAAAATAAACTTTGCCCTCAGTGTTTGACAGAGTCTCATTCAGGATGCCGACTGAGTTTGGTTCAATACGTTAAGACTCTGGAAATAGTTTTGCATTTGTTCAACCTTATATTCATACAATTCGAGACATTAATTAATGAACAATGATGTAATAATTTGATGACCTGACACATAAAGTGCCCAAAGACTAGCTAACTGATAAATTTCAAATAAATCTTCGAGTACTTTGATTGTTTTTAATTCCAGTTCTAAAAGTCGATAAAATTAGGTAAGTTGATAGAACAAAAACAAGGAAGAAGCTGCCGCCGCCCATTTATGCTGTGTATCTCTACATCTCAGAGCCCACTTGTTTGGTTTATTTCAGATTACCCCTCTCTTTTGTTTTTCTTTTCTTCGCCTTTATCTTTTTCAGTTCTCACTTAGTTAACAACTGTCACTTCCTGTTAACTCTCCTATTAAAGAAAACGTTATCAATTTAAACGAAATTAAGGAAAGAGAATGCCAAGGGAATGAGTCAACTGTCCCATTTTATCAAATCGACTCAAAACCTGTCCATTCAAACACTTAATTCTGTCCACAAAATCATGCATAAATATGAATTTTCCATGCAACATCAGGGTTTTCACTCTGGTCGGGGCTTTACGTTACTTGCATAGTTCCCAGTTCATTTGTCATCCATGACATAATGACCAGGAGATATCCCAAGGTTAATCCTAAGTATCAGGCATTTCTGGTGGAAAAGGATGAGAAAGAAGTGAAAATATCCTCTCCCATAACCCCTATGGAAGGCCCCACCCCACCCCCAGTGGGGCAATTACTGTTAGCTGTCAAGACTCAGTCACTCGACCGTCAAAAAGGATGCAATAATTCCAACTGCATCTATGGGATCAACATAAGAAACTGCCCCACCTACCCCTCCCCTAACCTAACGTTTCGCTAAACATTGGGTTGAGGCTGCCATGCATGCCATTGCTCAACTGACTTAAGCGTTTCGCTCTTTTTGCGGAGGTAAACTATTGACTTTTTCAATTCAATCAACGTTGGTAAAAACCAATTTTTTGTGTCCGAATAAAGGTTTCCCTTCCCAGCCTGTAGAACAGTGTTATTTATTGCGCCTTGAACACACAAAAACTAAAATGAAGATCCTGAAAGTATGCTGGGCTTGACAAAATTACGCGTGTGGCCCAATATCAGGCGCAGTATCTACAATCGTGACAGCTACAGCTAAGCCGCATTAACCTTTTGAATTCCCAGGGTTAGTTTCAAGTTAGAGCGAGGCGCCAAGGGAAAAGGGCTGTGCCATTGATGGGCTCCTGGCTGTGCTTGGGTTTATCACTCTCTTAGTCTAATACTGAGGAGGAGAGACTTGTTAAAGAATGGTACGGGCTGCGTGTAATGCTATGAAAATTATGGTGTTAATGGTGAGGTTTAGCAAACTTACAAACAATTAAATATACGAATATACTAATTTAGTCAAACTCATCAATAAATCACGAAGAGAGAAAATCACTACCATACCGATCGATTTGCATAATTATCAAATACTACAATGCAATTCAATACGGAACCGCAAAATTTGGTGAAATTTAGCTTTAAACTTCTTTATGTATTGTTCATTTGGGAAGCTCAGCTATATCAAACACTCCTCTCTGTGTTTCGGTTTTAAATGAGAACCGCTCCTTAGTTTGAGCCACTTTTCGGTGGTCTGGATTTCGGATGAATGTCCATGGTTAGTTTCTCCTCGTTTCTTCAAAGCTTTCTCATGGATCGAACGGATCTTGCCGTACGATGTATGTTGCATTTTACAAATCATTTCATGTAGACGTTTCAATATCAATTGAGGACTTTTGTTCTGAAAATGATATTTCCCTTCCAAGATAGAAAACTGGAAATCGATACAATGATGTCCCAGGAGGTCCTCCTCCGACTTTTTGATGGGGGTGTGTCACCCAGTTTTTCAAATTCTGACCCTGATTTCAGGTACATACTTGATAAAGAATAAACGGCAAAAACTGTGGACGAAGAACCTGCTGGTAGTCAACTTTGGATCAAAAGAGATCTACTCAGATAGATCGATGAGGTAAGGTAAATTCAATATAGAAAAGTGATTAGTACAGGCGGTTTAGCATCTGCTTGATAACAGACCACCAAAAGAACTAAAAAGACGTCTTCCTGTTTTGACGAAAAGTTTCTCTATTTGTCGGAAGTCTCACATCCACACTATGTAACTCATCCAAGTGCTGATCACTTTTTAATCGTTTTTAAAAGCGTCACTGCTCTAGTTTTGCATTTATTGTTGTTGTTCAGAGCCCATTGTGCGCGATCATAAAGTGATTTTGCATTAAGAAGTGTTTCCTTTACGAAGAGAACCAACATCATTCAACACTGTGAAAGAACCGTAAAAAACCGAGAAGAGTTTGCAAGAGAAAACATTAGTAATAATTATCCAGGGACGGAGAAGTTAGATAGTAGTTTGCATCTTTCTTGTTCTCTAGAACAAATAGGGACTGATTTTGCGATTTAAGGTTTGTAACGTACTCGAGAAAATAGAAACATATATGAAAGCTGTAGTTGTGTTGAAAATCATGCACGCGGGACGCCACTGCTATCATATCAGTCGACGCCATCTTCCTTAATAATCTCGCCACCAATTCTACTGTCACACTCGAGAGAGTATGTACAGGAAATTGCATCTCCGTTCCGACCTTGAAGTAAAAGATAAGGATAAAGCTCACGCGTTTCTTTAAAGCCATTTAAAAACAAATATTTTCATATACAGTATATCCCATCTTTTCTATCACTTTTGCTTTAGTAGGACTCCATTACGCATGCTTACTGAGATAACTGAAAATTGCTATCCACCGAAGTTTGTAATCAAATCACCCCAGTTCTGGAATAATAGGTGTTATCGATGATTTGTTACCCTTTCATTAAAACCATTTGAAAAAAAAGTAATATTAATAGTAAATGCAGTCTGCAAAGCAAACTAAACTGGCAGATGTGCATCTGATAAAGAAACGAGGGCGATAAAAAATTACCGTCGTGGTAAGTGAGTCTTGACAATACGAGTTCGTTTTCTACGAGGGCAACCAACCCATCTCGAAGAATAATAATTTAGCAACCACGTTGCACAAACCTAAACTATTCCAAACAGAGTTAAATTTAGAAATAATTATCGTAAACGATATTATCACTGATTTCTTGTTAACCGCTCACAGATAGACCAATGTAAGGCATTCTTCTAATCGTTATACTTGACATTTTGATTACTTTGTTACGTTGCAGCAGAAAAACAAACCAAAATTCGATTTTATCTCAGGTTAGCTGATCAGGAGTGCATTTGAGATGATGCAAAAAGGAAATCATTTGTGAGCGAATACTTAAGTGATTTAGTTATCTGACCCTTCCCCGAACAAGCTGAATGTCCTTGCGGATGGGCTCTCTGGTTATCTTTGATTTCCTGACTTTCCGTACGGTATAAATCGATCTGTGACGTGTTTGGGGGTAAAGTGTTATCTAAGATACCTTCTGATGAAACCGTGATAACGAGACTTAATAAACAAGTTCTCATTTAAATACTCTGTTAAAATTCCAACCTGACAGCTGCTGTCTCGTTAGCAGCGAGATAACAACCCCGTTGGAGTATCACAGCGTGCAAACAAGCCTTTATTTACCTACACATATTTACTCTCTTAGCAGAATAAGAGCAAAAGCAAAGAGTTATTATTTAAAAAAATGGTTTCTTTTGTTGTGTTAGACGTAGTTTAATCATTTTTATTGGTTGATTGGTTTTATGGTTTTGGTTCCATGAGTGTGTGGTCTTGAAAGGTTGAAAAATGAGCTCAAGTTCCGACACAAAGGATGTGCTAATGGTGCTCTGACAAGATCTCCGAATACTGCCAAGGAATTTAGCCCAATCCACGTACGTCGCAAGCACGCTAAAGTGATTTTATTTTGACTGTGCCCCAGTAAAGATTAAAACTCTTGGATCATCACGTACACAGAAATCAATTCAGGAAAGCTAACCGACACGACAGGTAAGCTCAGCCCTCGCTTAGCAAAGAGTAAGTCGTATAGTTAGTCCTTGGCCAATTTTGTTCAACTTTGTATCAACAGGATTGTCCTAGCAATCTTCTTGGCACAATATACTTGTAGTACTTTATTTACCAATCCTCTATAGTAGAGAGGTTAATTCTAAGCTATTTAAAACCACCAAAAGGACTTCATAAGAAGGGTTCATCCTTTAGCACGCTCTAAAAAAGTCAAAGTAAGTCAAAAGAGTTTTCTCCAGTTTGAATCACGGCACGGCGGATTTCTATGAAATGTAACATAGTCATGCTTAGTGCCCTTTGAAATATTATACTAGTCGTTATATAAGGTCCATAAGCACTCTGCCGTAGTACATTGTAGTACAAGAACCGACGAGCGATCGAAGAGTCTCAACTTTAAACTGACAAAATTCTCTGCTCTGCTGTCTTGTTAGCATGCATGACAAAGTGTAAAAGGACATCTCTTCCCCCAGTTATATTTAACGCAAAAATGTCTTCTGATGACAACGTAACGTGATATGGAATCGTATTTGTCTTGATGCTAACAAGACTGGTTGATAATAGTTTACTTTTAGCTCGGGGTAGGTAATGCATACTTGAATTTTCTTTATCTCTGCTGCTTTGAGATAACCTTATTGCCGAACAACAGCCTCACTGATCTACATACAATTAAGCTGGAATCCGCAAAACGATTATCCAAAGGTAAAGACAACCAAAACAAACAAACAAACGATGGTAATGCAATATGCTGCTAGTCATTCAGTTAGATAAGAGAACTTTACACTCACGTTTTTTACCCATAAAATTCATCTCTTTCTTTTCCTCACGTGGAACTTATCAGATTGCCTGCAAACAGAAGCCTCGCTCTCGGGTTTTCCATGATCATTTCTGTTATTTTACAGGTGGTGGGTGATGTAGGGGGGGGGGGGGGGGGGTAAATGGTGGGGGGGTGGGTGGTGGTGACAGGTTCTGAGGGCCAGGACTCATGAGTGCAAGGTTAATGCTACTCTCCTCTTTAATTTTACTGATGGGTAATTACTCATCCTTTTTCAAGGGCTAAAAAAATACAGGATGTGGTGTTTCTTATTATGTTCTGATGAAATAGATGCAAGGAAGAGAGAATCATGTTCCCCTTCGTGGGTCTCCTTACATGATGCCTAATTATGAGCAATACATGAAACAGTTTACACAGTGACTGCTCTCGAGGGAAACAGTTAATTTTGCTTCCTGAGAAGCCGAGGGAAACATTGAGATTCGGGATTCAAGTGTTGTTATATAGCTTGAGATTCGTAGTGATTTGCTATTAGCTGGAAATTCATTAAACCTGTCTGTAACGGCGGTCGTCGGTCAACAATCGCGGGTAACAGTGCGCTGTTACCCTCTGACGTCATAGATTTTTGCAGTGTTGCTCGCTCAGCGATTTTTGCGGGAAACAGTATATAGACCCTGAATACAGTACTCACTTCGTGATCCATCATCAGAAACCGTCTGACCTGATTCATTTGATGCCCTCTATTGAATTTTGCCAGAAAAATTGACTGGCGCTCTTCTCTGGTCGCAATATATTCATCATCAAAATCATATTTCTTCATTTCATATCACCATCATTGTCATCTTCACTTTTGCATGCTTTTGCATGTGTTCGGTTAAAGCAAACAATTAAAAATCGGAAAGGGGCCACCCGAAAGGGGCACCTTTTTCAGACTTCAGGTACATGAAAGAGAAGAAAATTCGCTAGTTGAAGTCATGAGAGAATTAGCTCATTATCTCTTGTTGAAGTATATGAGTGGGCAGGGAAATCTGCGATTGCCGTCTGTGAAAGGACCTAAAACTGAAGACGTATTTTATGGCAATGAAAAAGACAAGTGTCTGTTTTAGTGGTTTATTCGCGCTTAAAAGACGATGCATTTATAATTACAGTTCTTAAAAGGAATCGGCAGGGTTCTAAACTATTATGTGAAAGGGGTATCATTTGTCAATAGAAGGTATACGAAAGGGGTCCCTTATCTCTCAAAAATGGTAACCTGTATATGAGTAAGGTGCTGGACCTCGCGGCGGGGCCTTCCCGTATGAAATTTTGTTGAGAACCCCCCTCTCTTTCCCGGGAAAAAAACAAGAACCGTAGTACTCAGTATATTGCCATGAATCATACTACCACCTCTGAAAGTTTTGTAAGCAAAAATATCATTTCTCTGACTTTGAACCGAGCTCGAGATCCGTAACTGTGAGTCACGGACCGACCATAAATCAACAGGAAAAATTTCTAGGGTTAAATGGGCGCGGGTTGTACACTACAGTGGACTTAGTAGGGCCCTCAAAACTAACCAATCACAGCGCGAGTACTAACTGAGAGATATAATATCCGTTTTACTGCATAGCCGTGATCAAGCAGAGTTATAACTTAAGCTAATATTTGCTTAAGATGTAGATTAGCAGAGCAGCTTGGAAGGACACTTAGAAATGTAAGATTAAACGAAAAAAGAAAGTTATAGAAATCGGATTACATCAGATTTCATAAGGCTAGACTGAGAGCAGTCTCTTACTTTTCTTTGCAAAGTTACTGCACGCGAAACCTAAGCACGCGAGTGGCGAATTAAGCCGCGAGCCGCGAGAAACGACGGCGTCTCGTCTCAATCCCTCGTAATAACAACGTCGTGGTTTGCAATCGCGCTGGATGAGATAAGAACTAGACGGATTTTAAGGGAAAAGGCGGACTGTAAGCTTGTCTATCTTAAGGCAATTTGCCTGGTCACAAAATAGGTTGCTGTCATTTCGGATACTCTGAATCAGTAATACTTTACACCATTTGATGTTGGTTTGAAGCAAGAGCCAAATTAGTCAATGGTCCGTCAAATAAAATACAATAACGAACGGCCTAGGGACTCGCAAAATTTGTTCGCTATAACGAGGTTTCGCTATATAGAGGTTCTTTTTCATGATATTTTTCATTATTAGTGGGGTAAAGAAAATCGTTCGTTTTACCGAGGACTTCGTTATAATAGATGTTCGTTACATAGAGGTTTCACTAGCTGGTTATATCGCTATTTCCGGAAAGGGAGGTGCTGTTCAAATAATAAACTATCGGATGATGTTTTCAGGAAACGTTTTTTTGATACACTAGTCCAATTTTCACCTAATAATCGAAACCCTATTTCAAAGTAAGCAGAGTGAAATCATTTGTTTTCCTTTCTGCGCCATGTTGTCTAGATTCGTGACATTACAAATTATTCATCAAATATTTCCTTTAGCCTTAAAAAAAAAAAGATTAGAAAGCACAGCATGCTACCTTAAACGTTTAACATAACATTGCATTTTATGACCACAATTAAGTGACGTAAATTGAAACTACGTTTTATGCATCGTTTTAGCAAACTCGTCGAGTTAAGGTGAAAATTGCTTGAAAAAGGAAAGTTGGATTAAAAAATTATGAAGGCAAGTGCCATAAAATTATTATTTACAGATCTATACTTTCTCTTTTGAATTCGGGTTTTGAAATGATTGGCACCTGTTGAATGCCTCCTTAATGCGCTAACTGGTAAGAAATAAGTCAACTTATTTAACGCGCGTGCAATCCGTTGTACTGTGTCAGTCTTGCGCAAATCCAATTTACCATTTTGTCACAGGTCAGAACTGGATGTGCCTTTTATATCTACATTATTCACAAAAGACTTTGTAGGCATCATGCCCAGTGCTAATATCTTGAATAAAGTGCCTCTAATCATGTGCTAAGTGATTTTCTCTTCATGCTTGGCTGAGTTTGTAACCGACAAGTAGTGAATATGTATGAAGTTCCTTTACTTAGCCTCCAGTGAGTTTTGTGTAACACTTAACTATTGTTTCATGCTCTGTTTGACTGCTGCCGGCAACGTAATAATAAAGTAAGCAGTCGCTATGTTGTCAAGCCAAACGTGTTCTAACACTAGCAGTATGTCAAAGTTGGAGCGGGATTTATCTCTACTAAACAGCGCCATTGACAAACTTGTAACTTGTCTATTACGAACTGTTTTATAACTCTTGGCATGGGGTTATGGCATTGGTATTTTCATTAGTTTACATTAGCGTGTAAACAGCGAGGAAAGGACTCTAACCCTACATATTACATCGCTGGCGTATTTGCAGGACGAAGTCACAAAGCGTGAAGCAAAACTCTTGTAAGTCTAGCGTATGCGGCATTCAGGTTTACGTACGGCACGTAAGACGTGCCCTCAAAACTCAAAGTACGATTTTATTTCTGACAGATACAATGTTGAAGCACATTTGGTGGACAGCTTTGCTCGGTCTGCTCTGTCAATCTCATTCGCAGTCCTCTCAGGTCAGTAAGACACAAATCAGTTTTAACTTTGTTTAGAACCTTTTAATGTAAACTATAAAATACCTTCAGTTACGGGTTTTGAACTCCAAATGAGAAAGAGTTAAACACGATTGCAAGCAATTCTGTACGCGCTTTTGTCTCCAACGCGGTCTTTTCTTCACAAATCGGCAGCAAAATGGCTTAAACCACGAAAGTGTTGAAAACAACCAGTGAATTAATACTGCGACAGCCAAAACGCAATCATCTGTGAACATCAGATACCATTACGACTTCATAGCGTCGGGTTTTTTTTGCTCAAATTCCTGAGCACAAACTAAAAATTGGTGCTGAGGCCGCAATGTCCTGAAAATAGCTAAGAGCTGTAAATAGTTATAATTTAACCTGATAAGATCTCTCATATTGCCCGTGGCAGTATGTTGCTTATTAAAGTGACCAAATCATTCTTGACGTAAACTACACGGGATAATGGCTATATCAGTCCTTTTGACTGTCAATATCCTTTAGAATATAAGTATGCGGGTAGCTTAGCTTAATTACAAGTTCTTTGCCCGCACATTTATGAAACAGTGTATAGAAATGCCGAGTATGTATACAGCAGACTCTTGTTCAGTTAAGATACTTCTGTTTTTAATTGCCTTTTTAGCTCAGTGACCACAAGCCATGCATTGGCTGGGGCGTCTGAACCACATGTGACATAATGAAAAGTGATGCATGAGTAATGTTCTTTTGACTTCTAACGGCAGCTCAATACCGACACAAACCTTTTTATTGGCACAAACAAATTACTCGGTGGCAAATTAGTTTAAATCCATAGTGATATGGATGTTTTCTTTCTTTTTCTTTTTCACGGATAAATCTCTTCATTCGCGGTAGTGGTAAGTTGAGCTTTAGAAGAAGGCAACTGACAAAAAGGCTCGATAGAAAAGTTTAATTTAAATCAAACATTTTGTAAGGCCTGTGTTCTAATCACCTGCACTTATCTGCACTTATATCAAGCCAGGGAGGTGACACTGTCCGTAAACTCACTTGTAACGCTGTTAACGCCTTTCTCGCATACTTGAAAGCACGCTTGTTTTGTCTCACAAATTATCTAGTTAGACTCTACTCCTCATGAAAGGATGGTGTTGAGAAGAAGTACCACCATTACTAAATTTTCAGTGTTTTTCGATCCCCAAATTCAGAGAAACATGTAACACGAGAGTCCTCATGGGTCAGAAGCAACAACTAGGAACGGCATTGAAGTGTTGCAACACAGTGTTGTGTGGGCATGATATCGCCAAGGTCATGGTGCACCGAGGCGTTAATGATTTTCGGTCGCCCAATATAGGAAATGGTTTGTTGTACTTAAATGAACAGTTCACTGTAACACTTGGTTTATATGTTTCTATACCTTTTTTCTCCTCTCGAACTGCCAAAATGGGCGAAATACTGAGCTTTTCCTGAGAAGCTAGCGCCATAGATCGGATTCTGACAAATGCCTGATGTACAAACGATATCCGCCTAGGTGTAACACTGCGATGACAATTTTCTCATTTCATTTTTTTGTGTAGAGGGACCACTGGGGGCCGTGGGGAGACTGGAGTCCTTGCACTAAAACATGTGGAGGTGGAACGACTTCCAGAATAAGGCAGTGCGTCAGTTCATCACGGTAAGGAACTTTTGTTGAACTAAGAAGTCTTTCAGCGAAATAGATATCAAGACTCCTGGTCCTATTCTAATTAAACAACAGCAATTCTGTTATTCACTTAATTATCTATCTGCTTCTGCTATGGCGTTACTAAACCTGGGTAAGTTAAGATGGCTCAAAAAGTAGCAACAATAAACCTTCCCTATTTCTGTTGTAAGTTTTTGAAATCCTGAAAAGACGTAAATGAATTTTTCAAAATTTGAACTGAGACGTGCTACGAATACCGTAAGGTCCTAGGAATCTGTAAGCCTATACTTTCAAGTGGAAAAAAGACCTGTCAGGTGTAGATATTTAAAGGAGTGTTCAGGCAAATGTTTCTTTGGATGCATTTGGGACACTACTGGTATCACGGAAAGAAGCTGTGGTTCAGTTTCTTTTAGTTATG